>JAVSCE010020221.1:0-17072 GCA_032199065.1 Smutsia gigantea
CATGTGAATTCTATCTCAATAAAACCATTACCAGAAAAAATTAAAGAAGTTGTGTTAGACCTTTTAGCCATCCGGTGAACAGTTAGGTATATGAATCTACAGTTGAGGGAGAGGTTGGAGCTGGAGATATAAATTTGGGAGTCATCAGCATGTTAATAGCGTCTGTTTTGTTACCTATTGCTGTGTTTGAAGACCTCAAAACTTAGTAACTTAAAGCAACAATGAATTATTATTTCTCACGATTCTGTGGGTTTCTCATGACTCATGTGGC
This sequence comes from Smutsia gigantea, assembly GCA_032199065.1. Lineage (NCBI taxonomy): Eukaryota > Metazoa > Chordata > Mammalia > Pholidota > Manidae > Smutsia > Smutsia gigantea. The sequence continues at coordinate 272 of JAVSCE010020221.1, forward strand.
CGCCACTATCTGGGAGCTCCGCAGCAGCTGGTATGTCCATGTGTGGGGCCTTGATGCTGAACTGTCATCTGGGGTACTTTAGTTCTCGTCCATGTGGCCTCTCTTGTGACATGGGTCCTTATCATTTACTCATGTAGTGTAACCTTCACACATGGTTGCTGGCATCCAAGAAAACAAAAGCAGAAGTTGCTAGGCTTTTTAAGGACAAGGCCCAGAACGGTCACATTTCAATTCCAATCATTTTCGGGATCAAAACAAGTTACAAGACCAGCCCAGATTCAAGAAAGAAGAGAAACAGACCTCAGCTCCTCAAAGGAGGAACAATATGTGCATACATTGATGGGAGGAATTGTTGGCCGTCTTTCCTGATAACACACCACAATATTTAAACTCGTGAGATTGTAATAGATGGTTAAGGAATTGAGTATAGATAGACATAGGATCTGAAGATTAAGGACTGGGACAGTCCAATGATTAAGAGGAACTGCAAAAGAGACAGAAATAGTAATCTATAAGGTTTAGGAAAACCAGGAGATAGACCCATTTAAATTCTAGTGTTACCTTGGATACCTACTAGACTCTGGGAAAGTTTCTTAACCTTGTTAAGTCTTAATTTCCTCATCTGTAAAATGAGGATAATAATACTATCTACTTGTCTATTCCTATTCTTTATCACAAGGCAGAGAAAGAATGAATGAATAAATGAAAAAAATTTTTCCTTTGAATCAAACAGAAAAAAGTCAATGGTAACTTTGGGAAGTGAAATGTTGGGAGCAGAAGAGACAATGTCTGAGGAATGAACTGAAGATTCCTTCGGGAAGCTTATCTGTAAAGTAAAAAACATAAGGGCTAGAGTGGGACCAAGTGTCAACTGTGAAGTTTTTAAGAACAGAAAAGAAGGAAATCTTGTCATTTGTGATGACATGGATGGACCTTGTGGGCATTATGCTAAATGAAAGAAGTCAGACAGGGAAAAACAAGTACCGCATGATCTCATTGATATGTGGAATCTCAAAAAAGAAAAAAAAACCAAAGTCATAGACATAGAGAACAAATTGATACTTACCAGAGGGGGGGCTGGAGGGTGGATGAAACAGGAGAAAGTGGTCAAAAGGCACAAACTTCCAGTTATAAAATAAATAAGTCATGGGGATGTAATGTACAGCATGGGCACTATAGTTAATAATACAGTTGACCCTTGAACAACATGCTCAAAGGTCAACTGTACTGTAGCATATATTTGAAAGTTGCTAAGAGAGTAGCTCTTAAAATTCTTATCACAAGAAGAAAATTTTGTGACTATGTATGGTGAATGTTAACTAGACTTACTGTGGTGATCATTTTGCAATATATACAAATACTGAATCATTATGTTGTACACCTGAAACTAATATGTTATATGTCAGTTAGCTCAATTTTTAAAAAAACAGTACATATTTGAACATTTAAAAATACTGACAAGAAGGAGTTAGTAGAGAGGGATTAGCTGAAAATACAAGAGAAAGAAGGGATAAGAGAAGGAACATGTGGGTGGGAATGCAAATTGGTGCAGCCACTGTGGAAATCAGCATGGAGGTAGCTCAAAAATCTAAAAATAGAAATACCATACAACCCAGCAATTGTGGAAATTTACCCCCAAAAAACAGAATCACTAATTCAAAGACATATGCACCCCTGTGTTTACTGCAGCATTATTTACAATAGCGAAGGTACAGAAACAACCTAAGTGTCCATCAATAGGTGAATGAATGATGAAGATGTGGAGATGTGGTACATATACACAATAGAATATTACTCGCCATAAGGAAAAATGAAATTTTTCCATTTGCGACAACATGGATGGACCTAGAGGGTAGGTAGTATGCTAAGTGAAATAAGTCAGATAAAGACAAATACCATATGATTTCATTTGTATGTGGAATCTAAAAAATAAAACAAATGAGCAAGTATACCAGAGAAATAGCCTCATAAACACAGAGAACTGACTAGTGGTTGGCATAGGGGAGGAGGTTGGGAGAGTGGGTGAAATAGGTGAAGGGAATAAAGAGGTACAAACTTACCACTATAAATTTATAAAACAAATTATTCATGAAGATGGAAGTACAGCATAGGAAATATAGTCAATATTATTGTAATATCCTTGTATAGTGACAGATGGTAACTATGTATTGTGGTGTTATCTACTAATGTATCTAATTGTTGTATCACTATGTTGTACATCTGAAACCAATATAATAGTGTATATCAACTATGTTTCAAGAAAAATATAATCAAAATGACAAAAAAAAAAGGAAAAAAAAAGAGCTGGGACACAGTCCCCAGAGTATGAAAAGAATAGGATCCATATGTAGGTGGGATGATTAAATTTGGGCGGGAGGTACGACTCCTCTCATGCCAAATCAGAATGCAAACAGATAAAGGAATGCTGATACCATGAATTTGTAGGCAGTATCTGTTTTCTTAGTGATTCAGAGAAGAGATGGTTTATGATGGAGAGAGGCTGGCGGTGAGGCAGGGACTAATAAAACGTTGAAGGATGAAAGACACTGCTGAGGAGGTGGACGTATCAAAGCGTGCTTGCAGGCTGAGGATTCAGGAGCTTTTGTAGATCGTGCAGTACCACTGGGCATGCCGGTATGGTTACCTCCAGCAGAGCTCTGCAGTCCTGCGGGAGGAGCAGAGATGGCGGAGAGGGTGGCATTATCCAGGGTTGGATTTTATAGGGCAGCCACTTTGCTAATTTTAATGTCACCTTTTAGAAAGACTGAGAATGAAAAGTCAAGTAGAAGGTCTGTGCTAAGCTTAAATTCTTATTCTTGGTAATAACCAGTGACCTAGAAAGGTCCAGGAACTGAGGAAGAAGGAACTGAAAATTTCTCAGCACCTACCATTTACCAGGGTCACAGGATATATGTGTGCATTTTCACATTTAAACCTCACAACCACCATGAAAGACAGATAGAATTACCTTTGTCTTACAGACAAAAATCATCAAGGCTCATGGAGACTAAGGAACTTGCGTGAGCCTGGTTTTCTTGTGCTTCCTCGGGAATGTGAAGGCAGACAATATTGATGGGGCAAAATGTGTGTCAGGGCATGATTAGCTTTATGACATTATTTTGAGTCTCCCACATACTGTGTGTTTGATGTTCCTATGGGAAATAACAGAGAGGATGCCGATGCCAATCAGCAGGCCTCTTTCTGCCTGGATGAGGGGAATGTTCTCATTTATAATTCTGTCTTTTAAGATGCCAGCATTCTCACTTAGAGACTCCATCTAGCCTTGCCTTCTCTTTCATTATAGTTTTTGCAGGAGACTGTCTCTTCTTTTTCCCAGCCCTGGCCCAGCCCCTGTCTTTTTAAAGCTCATTCAATGGCTCCTGCAGTTCTCTTTTTTGAATGGTCTCTCTTACATTTTCCTTTGACGAGAGTCGGAATGTCATTGGTTATTTCTGTATCTTTAAATCTGACTAATGACATTACCAGTTCCTTTCCTTGCCAGCTTCCTGACTTAAACACCAAGGGAACCTCTCACATTTTAGAGATAGAGACATGCCAGGTCTGTGGGATGTTCGCCAATACTAGGTCGCAGTTGTGCGTGATCAAGTGACTGAAAGACTCTGAGTTGACTTCCTGCTAGAACGTCCCTGCGTCTTTAGTGCGGGGGTGAAAGTCAAAAGAGGTTATCACCTGTGTTGGCCTTCAGTAACCAATTAGAATGAACAGTGACTTAGCCCTGGAACAGGGTCCCCAAAGCCCTTTGTTGAGCTAGATCTTAACCCTATAGTTGCTGGATCATGGGGAGTATAGTGCAGGGCAGAAGGGGATGGGCCAGCCAGGAAGATAAGTGGGGATCTTAGAGCAGTAACTATTCACCAAAGAGCATGAAAGATTTCAAGAATTTCACAGCTGGGAGATTCTCATTGGGAAAGACCTGCCTTCATGGCCATAAATGCTATCCAGGTGTGTTTATGGTCAGAAATGCTGCTTGGGAGTGCTTATGGTCAGAAGGCAAGTAGGATAATACTTTTCTTTTATAAACTCAAAGACATGAACGATGGTTAAAGACTGCTTATTGTTCCATTATATCCATTCTCCCTTTCTTCCAAAATAAAAGGATTTTTAGTTGGGTGCATGGTCACCAAGCTTAAGAGTACATTCTCCAAATACCATTCAACTCAGTAATTCCACTCCTAGGAATTTACTTGAAGAAACAAAATCCCTGATTTGAAAAGGTGTATGCACCCCTATGTTTATTGCTGAATTATTTGCAATAGCCAAGATATGGAAGCAACCTAAGTGTACATCAGTAGATGAATGGATAAAGATTTGGTACATGTACACAACAGAATATTATTCAGCCATAAAAAGAAAAGAAATTCTTCCATTTACAACAACATGGATGGATCTAGAGGGCATTATGCTAAGTGAAATAAGCCAGACAGAGAAAGACAAATACCATATGATTTCACTTCTTTGTGGTGTATAAAAACAAAGCAAAACAGAAGGAACAAAATAGCAGTAGACTCATAGACACTGAAAGGGGACTAATGGTTACCATGGGGGAGGGGTCGGGTGGGTGTGGGGAGAGGGTGAAGGAGATAAAGGGGCACAATAATTCATAATCCCAATATAAGTTGGTCAACGGGATGGTAGTACAGCATGGAGAATATAGTCAATGGTTCTGTAACATTGTACTTTGTTGATAGTAACCACACTAGAGGGGTGAGGATGTAATAATATGGGTAACTGTTGAACCACTGTGTTGTATATTTGAAACCAATATAGATTGTATACCAATGATACTTTCATAAAAAAAATCAAGCCAAACATGAAGAAAAAAAAAGGGTACATTCTCCAAGCTTACTTGTAGCTAGTTTTGGCCATGTGATTAAGCAATTGCCAGTGGGATGCAGCTAGAAGAGACATGGAAAACCTCTTCCTCAAACACTTAAAGGGAGAGGTCAGCTCCTCCTTCTACTCCCTTCATCCTGCTTCTTGGTTCTTGGACATTAGGGAGAGCCATCTTGAGCCACATGGCCAGGGGAACTACCTTAGGATTGGCTGAGCCGCAGGATAGGAGTCTGGGTACCTGGGCAGCCTCCAGAGCAGAGTTGCCATGGAACAGTGTAGCCTGGACTGCCTACTTCCAGACTAATATGAGAGAAAATAAACTTCTATTTATTTAAGCTATTGTCAGTTGGGCCTTTGTTACAAATAGCTGAAACAATATCCAAAATAGGAGAGTTTTGTGGCTTTCTCTTTTTGCTACTTTGATTCACCTGAGCGACATATATGTGCTTGTATTCCTTTCTAACTACTGAGTTGAGAAGTAATGCTAGAAAGACACAGGGGCTGAGATGTGATAGTGATTTAAAGCACACGGTACCGTCTTAGTGGGTGATGATGAGACCGATTGTTTTGCCAATTAGTGTCCTTTCTGAGTTGTAGGTGCTTTACAGGTTGTTATCGATCATTTAGAAGACCCCATGTACCTCTTTGGGATTAGGAAACTGATATTCATGTACCACCCTGGAATCGGAATGGAACAGACCTTAACCTTGCTTTCTATGATCTGTAGTTCAAGCAGGGACAGAGTCTCAGTATTCCCACTGGGCCTTGATATTCCCATGAGAAGAAGGCAATATGACACCACACAGGAACAGTGGGAGAAGAAGGGGCCACCTGTTCAGCCTACAAGTTTTCCCTGGGGGTCTTTGGGAGAACACAATAAGAATGGAATGTCTGATCAAAATGGGCTGTAGGATTAGTGATTTTCTATGCTAAATAGTAACCTAACCTAATACCTGTTAGACCTAACACTTACTTTGGTGTAGAAAAGCTGTTTACCCTCTAAAATAATCTCTTAAGTCACAATTAGAAGAACTAATAAGATGGTAAAATACTATAGAGCAAGATCTGTGCTCTCTGGTTGTAGAAGTTAAGCTGCAGTTCCAGAATTGTTTATCAAAAGTTTATTGTAAGGTTCCAGTGAAGAATTATGATTTTATCAGGTAAGTCTAGAGAATCACAGGGAAAGAACTTGTCCCCCAAGTAGCCACTACAAACATTTTCCAATTCTCTTAGCATTTACTGAGCAGTTGTACACATGTGATCTCATTTAATGCTCATAAAAACCCTATGATGTATTGTACCCATCTCATGGATAATAAAATTGAGGCTTGGAATGGTTAAAGTACCTCAAAATTACCTCCAGCTAGTATTTGGAGAGAGTTAAGACTTGAACCCAAGCCTGTCCTTCCTCCAGAGCACAAGCTGAAAGTTAAGTTCTACATCTGAAGTTCATGTGTAAAGGACATGAGATGGGGCACATCTACCTGCATAGGCAGGGTTACCACTTGAGCCCTGAAGCTTGGAGTCTAACAGTTCATTGGAGACCTGTTTTCACAGAAATACCCAATTTCTTATGATTCGTGAGATCTAGATGGCAGTTGTCAAGGACAATATTTTGCTTTAGTGGGGTTGCTAACCTGCTATAGAAAGTCCAAAACTGCGGCAGCATAGGGGGTTTGGAGAGAAGCCACATGTCTGAAGAATCCACAGCTTGGATCATTGGCTCACCTAGAAAGAAAGTGATTGTATCTCCAGTTGTTTGGAGCTCATCAAGGGGAGATAAACACCTGATTAATGGGACACTTTATTCCAGGAAACAGCTTTACTTCTAGGCACAGGACTTGCATATATGTTTTCCAGAGATTATTCCTTTCCCTTCAAAGTAATCTACAGGGTCTTTAATGATCTTTTCAGCACTGTCCTGTAATTACTAACTCTCATCTGAGAGTAAAGACAGGAAACCCAGTTTTAACATGAGCCCAGGAGGGGAAGAGAAATAAGCTTGGCTGTTTTGGTTTACAGGTTTATTTGTTTTAAGGCAAAAACATCTGTTCATCCAAAATGGAATCAGGACATGTGCCTAGGGAAGTTACACAGTGTAGTTTCATTCGTGATTTGGGGGCTTGGGGTCCAAGGTAAGTGGACAAGGCCTCTTTCCTCTGGGAAAAAGATGAGAAAGATGTGTTGTTTAGGCACTTAGCTCAGCCTAGTAATCAAACAACAAATAACAGGGAAGGAAAAGGTCCCTGAGGGAGGCAAGATAGAGTTTGCAAAAGAGCCTGAGTTTATAAGACAAGCCCTCTGGGGCAACAATCAACTACTATGCATATTCACCCTCAAACACACATGCCCAACCAGAGTCTGGTGAGGAACGCACAGACCCTGCAGGCCATTCCACAAAATCATTAGACCAGGGAGGAAATGATAAACAGGAATAATCAAATTAAAGCAAAAAAATCTCATTCATTCATTAATCAAACATTTCAATGCAATTCCAGTTGTTCCCTAACCATAATGTATATCACAATTTCTTTTCCTAGTCAGTCCCCTGTCATGCATTGACTGTTTATTATCAACTTCCCTAAACATGGTTACTATGTAATTAGAAGTCACAGAAAGTTTGGGATTGGCTGTTCTACTGTTGGTTTACCTGGTGTACCAATTAAGATACTGTTGGCTCTAAATAACAGAAAACCTTTGCCCCCCTTTTAATCACGTGATTTAGTTTTTCTTGTTGGGTTGTACTTGATGACACTTTTAAACTGTTAAGTCAACCAACTCTGACTTAAACAATAAGGTAGTGTATTAATTTCCAATTGCTGCTGTAACAGATTTGCTTCAAACAACACAAATTTGTTATCTTACAGTTCTGGAGGTCAGAAGTCTGAAATGGATTTTGTTGAACTAAACATCAAGGTATTAACCAAGATAACATTCCTTCTGGAAGATTTAGGAGAAAACATACTCCTTGCATTTTTTAGCTTCTAGAGGCTGCCCATACTCCTTGGCTCATGGCTGCACATCACCCTGACCTTTCTTCCATTGTCACGCCTTCTTCTCTGACTCTGGTGCTGCCTCCCTGTCATGAGGACCTCTGTGATTACACTGGGCTCGCCCAGATAATCCATGACAGTCTTTCCATCTCAAGATCCTTAATCTCACCTGCCAAGTCCCTTTCCATATAAGCAAACATATTCACAGATTACAAGGATAAGGATGTGGACATCTTTGACAGGTCATTATTCTGTCTACCATAGAGTTTACTAGATTTTATAACTGGTGAGTACAAAGTCAGAGCAGGCTTCAGAGCTGGTTAATTCAGCAGTTTAAAAGTGTCATCAAGTACAGTTCAACAATAAAAAACAAACCACCTGATAAAAAATGGGGCAAAGAACTTGAATAAACATGTATCCATGGAAGATAAACAAATGGTCAATAAGCACATGAAAAAAGTGCTCAACATCACCAGTCATTAGGGAAATGCAAAATCAAAACTACAGTGAGATACCACTTCACATCCATTAGGATGGCTACAATTAAGAAGGAAAAGCAAAACAAAACAAAAAACAGAAAATAACCAGTGTTGGTGAGGATGTGTAGAAAATGGAGCCCTTATACTTTACTGGTGGGAAAGTAAAATGGTGCAGTGCTATGGAAAACAACATGCTTAGCCTTCAAAAAAATTAAACATAGAATTACCATATGATCCACCAATTCCAGTTCTGGGCATTTACCCAATAGAGTTGAAATCAGGGACTTGAATAGATATCTGTACATCAATGTTCCTAGCGGTATTATTCACAATAGCCAAAAGTTAGAAACAATTCAAATGTCAATCAACAGATAAATGAATAAACAAAAGGTGGTGTATACATACAATAGCATATTATTCGGCCTTAGTAAAAGGAATGAAATTCTGACACATGCTACAGCGTGGATGAACCTTGAAGACATTATGCTAAATGAAATAAGCCAGTCACAAAAGGACAAATATTCATGATTCCTTTTACATGAGTTACCTAAAGTAGTCAAATTCACAGACAGAAAGCAGAATGCTGGTTTCCAAGGGCTCGGATGAGGGAGACTGATGGGGAGTTAGTGTGTAATGAATACAGAGTTTCAGTTTGGGAAGATGGAAAATTCCTGGAGATGGATGGCAGTGATGATCGCACAGCAACATTTATGTACTTAATGCCACTGAACTGTACACTTAAAAATGGTTAATTTAAGTTTTACATTCTGTGTATTTTACCACAATTTTTAAAAAGTCACCAAGAACCCAGATTCTTCCCATCACTGTAATCTGTTTTCCACAGATCATTTGCTAAGGCTAGAGTCTCCTCACAGTCATAAGAAAGTTATCAACAGCAGTCAGAGCCACATGTTTCCTTGCTCACAACCAGGAAAAGAGTCTCTCTTGTAGTAGCACGGACAAAGTTTCCCAAAAGTCTCCAACAAACATTTGATTGAATGTCAGGCAGGCTGAGTGTCGGAATCATAAGTAGCGAAAGTGATGTGTTCAACCACAGACCAATCAGGCTGAGTTAACATCAGTTTCCCACCTTGCCTTGCTGCAATTCAGTGGGAAAAGGATAGGATAAGTCCCGAGTAGTCACTGAGCACTACTACCACTTCTCAGCTTTTGTAGCGACTTCAACACAGGTGCACAGACACAGGTGCAAAGCCTCTGTGGAAAGTTCAAGCCATCTTCCAGCTCCCTCCCAGGTGTCCCCTGCCAGTGCCAGCAGCACACCTCTGCATCTAGGTTATGTACCTTCCCATACCTTACCCTACAGCAACAGGAGAGGTCACATCTATGGAGGACAAGGGAGTAAACAGAGAAGACATCAGAAAAGGGGCCATGCTTACATTTGCATCAGTGTCACCTGGGAAGTGCCTTGAAAACAGGGATTCCTCGTTCTCACCCAAGAAGTGCTTAATCAGAACTTTAAATCAAAATCAAATTTAAATTGCTATTTCTCTTTTATGAATTTGCATTTTAAGAGGAGTCCTGGGTAATTCCAATGCTGATCTATGGGATATGCTTTGAGAAGCACTGGTCCAATCTTTGCTAAGAACTGTCCTAGGTCCTAAGGGTAGAGTAACAAAGATGATACAGGTCATACACTGGAGGAGTTTACAGTCTATCTGGGAGAACAGATACTTAGATAATTATGACAAGGATCAATGGGTGCTGGAGTAAAGATATGAATGGAATTCTGTGAGGCTGATATTGTCTAAGGGGGTCAGGAAAAGATTCACAGACTATTGGGCTGTAGAGAGATAGCATTATAGGGTGCATCTACATTGAAAAGAGACTGACAGAGACAACTGTTTCAATCATTCAGGCAACCAGAAAGACTCAGGGAGTCCCAGAGTAAGGGAATCATGAGAAGGCAGAAGTGCATCTGTGATTCCCTCACGAGATCTGTTTCCCGCTTCTTACAGCTTTAGCTTTTACTGCATTGCTCTGAATTTGATTCTGGTGTTTAATAATACGTATTTTTCACATACATATTTATGTGCAAGATTGTATAAACAAAATCATTCTTCATCTACTTTGGGATGGTTTCATATGTTTTGAATGGTAGTTTAGCTGTATGTAGTTAAACCTTACATCACTGCCTTTAAACTGAGCCCCACATCCCCATCCCTACCCATTTTGGCACCTTAAACAGCTATTCTAGAGGAGAAGAGGCAGTTATCCAGGTGGAAAAGTAGGAAGAGAGATTCCAGGCCGATGGACCAAAACTGTCAGATAAGGGAGTTGTCAAGGAACAGGAGACGTCTGGTGACTAGCCAGTCAGAAGTTAGGCAGGCCTGTCAGTGGTGTATGAGGTAAAGTAGCAGGAGAGGTGATGGGGCAGGTTAGTTGGGCTCAGATTATTAAAGACAAAGCTAAGGAATTTGACCTTAAAATTGAAGAAAATGGAAGCCATTGTAGGAGTTTAAATAAGTGAATGACAAGACAGATATGCGTTCCAGAGAGATCATTTATTGGTTAGATGGTGATTACTCTGATGCAACAGAGAATGGGCTTCTCAAAGGTCCAGGGACGCTCAGTCCAGTTCCATTTTACTAAGGTTCTTGGTATAAAAGAGACAACAGAAATGACAGAAGTCACAAAAAGTGTGAACTATTCTAAATGATTATGTTTGACAAATCAACACTTTTAACACACACAGGATTCTATTTCTAGTGTCTCATTTGGGGATGTTATAAATCTAAGTTGGAAGCTGAGGCCTCACCCCACACCCAATCTGGCTTTCTTTCTAGACTCTATTACATTCTAAAACCTTGAATAAGCAATTTAATCTCTCTGAGCTGCAGTTTTCTATGGGAATAATAACTACTTTATAAGGACCAGATGATAGAAGATGTATACAGTGTCGGGCATACTTGTATGCTCAACAAGGGTTAATACTGCTTCATAATCTTTAAATATAATGAGCATGTGCCATGTACACTCAGATTCTGATATGGTGCCCTGGGGCCAAGGTGGGAAAGGGACAGGCCCACCAGACCCTCCTAGTGCCTCTCCCTGCTTCTCTTCTGAACCCCCATCACTGAAGAGAGAATACAGCCTCTATCTCAGGCGCCTACCCCTGAGAGCCCCCCCCCCCGCATGCACATTTACCTCAGCATGGCTGGGTTATGCCATCACCCTACTCCTTCTCCCAAGAGTGTTTGCAGAGTACTCTTTAGCACTGATCATAGAATTAAAGAATGCCCTTTTCCATGTTACAGAGATTTCAGGTCTCCATTAATCTTTACCAGAAATCCCCCAGAAGAAAGGGGGACCTTCTCACTGCTCCTGAGGGTAAACCTAGGAGGGTTTTATCCTCAAGCGCTTTGGGGGAACCTGCCCTTTCCCCTGCTCACAGATCAGCACTCCCTTTGGGCTCAGTGCTTTTGTCTGGGGCACAGAGACCCGTAACTCACAGTAACAATTCCCTAGCTGAACAACAGCAACAACTCACAGGGCTGCAACAGGCTTCCTGGGTTCCTGTTAACTTTGCAGAGTCAGGTCATTGAGCTGGCATGAGAGTCAGTGCTTAGAAGCTTTGCTTTATAATCAGGGTGATTTCAGAACATAGCATCAGCTAAATGGGTCCCTGGGCCTAAGCCAACCTCCCAGGGCTCCAGTTCCAAGACTCACTGTTTGCAGGATCCCTGTCACTTCCAAGTCCTTGGGGATGGTATATTTTAAGAGCTTGTAACAGACTAATCTGAAAAGAAACTTTGGAGGTTCATTTGTTGCTCTATGTTAAAAAAAAATTCCATTTATCATTATTACATGCTGATAATAGATAATACTTGATTGTGCCCTGATTATGCCCAAATCTCTTACCAATGGATACAGCATAAAATAGGAATGAACATATAAATGGCTCCCAGCTCCCATTCAGTTCTAATTGCCCGCTCTCCTTTAAAAAAGATGTTACCATCATTTTTATATCCTGTCCAAGCATGAAATGGTAGGATTTTGTCTGAAAAAGATTACTTGAGGCCATTTCATCTATCTTCCTGCCTTTAAATCAATCTAGACTTAAGATCACCCCACACAGCTTAGTACTTAACCACTTCTTGGTGAACCACGTCAGAACTTAACAATTGCACTATCAATAGCGTTGGCAATTTCGCGACCTACAATCCTACAGCAATTCAATCTTCTGTTTTTCGGTCTTCAGTCTTCCCACTGAGTATCTTCCAGGTGCTACCTGGTCATATTCCATCCCTCTGGGTTTGCTTCTGCACTGTTCTTGTTCTCTTAAACACCCCTAACAAGCAGTATGCACCAGCCCTTTAACTGACTGTTAATCTTCATAAAAGCCTCTCCAAGTCATCCTTGCCTCTCATGGATTGAGTGAATATGACCAATAACAAAAAGAGAGAAAATTAAAGATGAGAAAAGATAGGTCTTTAGACCTATGGGGAGCTTTTCCCCATTTCTATTACTTATGTCATTGATGTCACAAATAATATTTAATGCTACTTTGATCGAATATATGTAGTATGTTCACAATGGAAAACTTTTAAAGAACACTGAAGAATGAAAGGAAGGAAAAAAAATCTCCTGTAATCTGACCACCTTGACTCAAAGGTTCGGATTTCCTTTGTGTGTGTGTTTTGAGCACATATGTGTGTCTCCTCAAATTGGAACAATACTGTATTTGCCATTTTGTATCATGCTCTGTTCAGGCTGTATTTCATGGGCGTTTTCCATATTATTGTCCACTCTTCTGAAGTATGACTTCTTAATGACAGCCTAATTCTCCACTGTATGGAGGTACCTTGGCTCATGTGTTACATTCCCTGCCACTGGGCATTTAAATGATTTCTAATGTTTCACAATTTATAAATAGTGCTATATCAATATCCTTGTACATAAATCTTTGTCCACAATCCTGAGATTCTCAGAAAGCATCACTGTACACGTATGTGTGCATCTGTGTGTATATATCAATATAGTTGATATCCTAATTCCCATAAGCTGTCATTTCAGACTTTCAGATCAGATCTCTGGATAATTTTCTATCACATTCATATGCAGACTCTGAATAATAAATGAATAATCCATGGCTTTCAATTCTTAAATAACTCCCCCACCAATAGTAGGATAAATTTCCAATTCTTTAACAGACCTTCTAAGCTCCATCATTTTTACTCATGCCTGGAAATGTATATGTTAGTAATTCAGACTACTTCTAGTTACTTGCATACTTCATGGTGCTTGGTACCTTTGATTAGATTTTCCCTCTGCCTAGAAAGCTTCTCCCCCCATCTTTCCCCTCTGCCAAATCCTAAGCAGGACTTCAAGGTTCAGCTCATGTGCCATCTCCTTTAAGGCAATCTTCCTTGATTCTCCACTTTGGGCTAAGTGCACCCCTAATGTGTACCTGTGGCATGTCCTGTGTGTCTCTAACATACTATATTAAAGTGAATATTATATTGAAATGTTTTTCTGCCACTAAACCATAAGTACCCTGAGGACAGGGGCCATGTCTCATTCCTCTCCCAATGTGCAGTAGAGTATCTAACATATGGTAGGTGCATTTTTGAACAGAACTGAGTACCTTTTTGTGCCCATATCTGTGCTTGATGCTGGTAATTCCGGAAAAATTATTGAATAAAGTTTCAAAATCATAATCTAGTAGGGGACAGTGGTTACAGAATATGTAGTTGCAGAATAAGTATAATTCAATGCTACAAATTATTCTGGGTTGATGGAGGAAGGAGAAATCAGTTCTGCTGGGAGCTAGACAGTGGTCTAACCTATGTATTTCTTGTTTACTAGAGCATAGGAATCTCCTAATGATAGGAGATTAGCATAGGAATACTAATGATAGTTGATCAGTCAATTGGTATCTGTCTTCTTAAACAAACACAATATCATCTTAATTTTAGTGTGATTTCTACTGTCATCCTTGAAATTTTCATACCTATAGTCAACACAGTCTGGCAGTATTTTGCCTCCCTGGAAATGTATTTTAGAATGTGGAACTAGCAGAAGAAAATGGGAGACTAGATACAAGTATCTCTAGACAGAAGGTGTCACTTTTCTGAGAAATACCCTACATCATATAATTCTCTTCTGACTCACCCCATCAGGAGAATGGCTACTCTGTAAGAAGCAAGGCCCTGGTTCAGTCGCATAGGGACTGATGTTGCCTCCTCCTTCAGCATTAGTGTGATCCCCACCATCAGTTAATTGTCAGTTAGCTTCCTGGGAGGCACAAAAAGCTAATGTTCAGGAGGAAGGGCATGGAGAGACTACAGGCACTTGCCAGTTGGCTAAATGACAAGACAGGACTGTAGAGAACTGTGAGTTGCCAGTAAGAGGACATTACAAAGGCATTCCATACATCAGGGTATGGAGGCGTCCTGAAGGGGTACATGCCAGCATGTTCCCAGGCCTGCAGAACGGCAACTAAACCAAAGCAGCTCTCTACCAACTGACTTTTCCCAGGAGAAGGTGGAAGCAAGAGGCCCAGGGTGAGCGAGGTAATTCATGACCCACAGGCCTCCTTCTAGATGGGAACCTAGAGGTTATGGCTGAAGCAGCTAACACATGTTATAAAGTGAACTGGCATGATCCTTTCAAGAGCTAGGGATGACCAGGGCCCTTAATCAAGAGCAGACAGACCAGCAGCCCACCAGCTGACTAAGCTGATACAGGAGCCTCTACATGGAATACAGATTTTCTTCCTATATGCTTTAAATGCCATCTAGCTTTCTAGAAAGGCTGAATCCACTGGAACAGGATTATAACTATGATTTTAATACAGGCAGTCCCCAGCTTACAAATGAAAGATGTTCCAAAGGTTTAATGGTTTGGAACTCAAAGCACATTTGTCCTCAGGTTCCAATACACCTCATAAGAAAAACTATCAATCCTCCAGTGCAGCTAACTCATAGTTACAATATTACAGTAGGAATTGGAATTTTATATTCTCACTCTATATTAGTTGCTGGCAGCCATGTAATATAGAAGTCAAGAGGAAGAGGAGAAGAAAGAGAAAGAGAGTTTCACAGTCCCTGCTCCTCTCTCAGGAATAGTCCTGGACTGCCTGAGGTAAAATTTCAAATATGCCAAATCATTTCTGAAAAATACCCACCTTCCTTTCTGTGCCTTTCCCAGGAAGGGCTCTACTGCCTTTTAGGCTACCCTAAGCCCCCAGCTTGACAGCTCCCTAAACTGCCTTGGCATTTCCAGTCCCCACCATAGCTTCCAAATCTCCTATTCTTCACTCTCCATGAGATTACTACTTCCTCACAGAAGTCCAATACCTAGCTCATCCACCCCTATGCCAAACCTGTTCTGCTTCTTGACTTTCCAGGCTGTGTCAATAGCAATAAAATTTCTACAGTTAAGTTAAAAAACCCAGCATCCTCTCTGACGCCTTTTTTCCCTTGCTCCAACTCAACTCATCCGTCAAATGTCTTGTTGATCCCACTTCTGGAAGGTCTTTGGATATTACCACCCTTGTTTGGATCTCATCAGTGTAAGGAACCCTTTGACACTGCAGCTTCAGAAACAGAATATGTAATCTCTCACTTGAATTACTGCAGCAGCCTCCTGACTGCCTCCATTACTAGCTCCTCCCTCTTCCCTTTGCTGATGGATGAACCTTTCTAAAGCATAGCTTTAATCACTTCCTCTATCCTTCCCTCCAGAACTACCAATGGTTCTCCTAACACATAACAGCTACTCTTATGCCATTAAGTTTTCACAATGAAGATGAGGTATAACCTTATTTCTATTTTGAAAATTAGGAAAAATAATTTACTGAAGGTCACTGGCCTGCTCTGTGATGCAGCCAAGATTTAAACTCAGGTTGGTGTCCAAAGACCACGGTCTTTTCACTCACACCACATTCCAATGTACCCCAGAAAGCATAGCTTTGCAATCAAGGTCTTCTATGATCTGGCTTCATTTTATTTTCCCATCCTCTTTCACACCACTCCTCTTTATATCCACTCTATTCCCACCTAACCAGGCTACTTGCTATTTCCAAAAACCGTCCTGGATTCTACTGCCTTTGTTTATGCTTTTTGCTGGATGGTGTGTCCTTTCCTTGTTAAGGCCCAACTCAAAGGCTACTTCTTCCACAAAGCCTTACCTTCTGTCACCCATTTCATGTACAAATACACTTGAACATGAGCCAAGAGTTCTCTCCCTTTTCTGAATTCCCACAGCACACACTGTAGCCTGTATCATAGTTATTTGAGTGGGAATTATCACCCCAACTACTACCTTAAATCCTTGATGACAGGTAACCAAACTTTTTACCTTCAGTCTTAGCAAGTGGAGGTGTCCATGGTAGGGACTGAGTTAACGTTTAAGGAATGAATTATTAGTGGAAATTAAGGTTACAAGGTAAAACAAGGAGTTTCTGTATGATGAGAAAGAGGATTTTGAACAGAAGGCCCTCACAAAAGTTCT
>JAVSCE010020222.1:0-14363 GCA_032199065.1 Smutsia gigantea
TTGGATCCCTCTGGATCATGGCTTTGGTACTTTACCCTTTTCCGTGAGTTCTGCTGTTTTCCCCAGTTGTGGGCAGTCTGCCACAGCGTTCTTTCCTCTGGCTTTTTCAGGATTAGATGTATTTGCTATATTTTCATATTATATGTGGTTTTGGGAGGAGGTTTCTGTCTCACCTCTCACACCATCATCTTTAAGCCTCCTCTGTTTTCTCCTTTTTTATCTTAGATTTTGGGCATTTATTCTTATCTCTTGGGTACTGGCTATTTTTTAAATTGAATCCTGGGCATGTTGTATGAAAAATTATAAAGTATTCTTCCAAAAATGATTTAAATTTTCTTCTGAAGATACTTTTGGGCAGATTACCTTAATTCAGTTATAGATTGGGTCCATTGGAGGTGGACTTTATTCTTCATGAGGCATGGTAAATTTCTAAAATGTAGTCTTTCACAGTCCCAACTGAAAGTGTAAGTTGTTTACTTAAGGCCTCTCCTTCTTTGTAGACCTTGAATTCCAATTTCTTACCCCAAGTCCCATAAAATTTCCAGAAGCTCTGTACAGCTTCTCAGCTGCTGCTTAAAAACTGGCAAATGCCTCAGGGGGAAAATTGCATTAATGTTAGGTTTATCTAGGAACTTCACTTTCTTCTGGGACATTGGCTCTTGAAGTCTTTGCTATTTTTGTAAGCTTTCTGATACCTTCAAACAAATGTTTTAAGACATTTTCTGAATTTTACAATTGTCCTTGGCGGGAGTGTTGGTCTGCAATAAACTCATCTACCATTACTAGAAGTGAAAATCACTTACCATAGCATTTGTTTTTCTCTTTTCGAAATGCCAATAATGCTTTTAGTTTCCTTCTCTTCCCTTTTAGTCATTTTTGACTTTGTCTTCCTTATTTCATATCTGTTTTGTTGAGACTCTGTCTTAGGATCTGTGTTTTTATTCATTTAGTCTTACTCTTGTAGTGAATTCATTTGCACAGATGAGTCTCAGTTCTGTTTCTTTAGGGCATCTTTTGTGTTTGATCAGTCTACCTGTCTACCTATCTTTCTGTCAAAAACAGTCTATTAAGAGTAGGGGCATTGAAGTCATGTGAGCTGGAGTCAAATCTTGATTTCACAAGTTATTAGCTGTGTTTCTTTGGTCAAGCTCTTTAATCTCTAAATCTGTTTCTCCATATATAATATGGAAATGTTATGAATAGGGTTATTAAGATTAAATAAAGTCATGTATATAAAAAGGCTTGAAAAAGCCTGACACAAGGTAAGTGCTTAAAAATGTTAGCTATTACTATTCGAAATACCCACTGAAAGTGAGGCACAGAAGTAAGTATTAGGAATTCAAAAAATATAACATTTATTTTAGTATAATACCTCCATTCTTTACTGGAGGCATTTCCATTAATATGTCTCAATAATTCTTAAACTAAATATGTCAAAACTGAAGTCTGTGCTTTCTTGACACATAGTCAATCATTCCTGATATTACCAGTGGCACCTCCATATATTCAGCTCTCTAAGATATCAGAATAATTTTACACTTCTCCCAAACCTCTCTCATGTCTGTCACCAACTCACCATATCTAGCTAATTATTTTTCTCTAATGTTTTTGCCTCTTCCTTTTCTTTCTTCCTTCTATACTTTTATTCTAAGACTGGGCCTTCCTCATTCCATGCATAGATAGCCTTACCTAGCTGTTCTTAATCATCCAGGCTTTTGTCCATTCCCCCATTATATCCTACACCTGAGTCTGAGAATCTTCATCTTGCAATTCAATTCCATTACCCACTTCTCTGCTTAGCTTTACAAAATTTCTCTCTCATATCAGTGATATGAAATCCCAGTTCCTTCGACTGATGTGTAAAACACTTCAAAGTCTCACCCATGGGTTCCCTTTACTCCCATGTCACCAATATTAGTTCTCATTAATGAAAAATTTGAAGGTGGTAATAAAAACTGATCTGAGCATACCTAGAACCCAAATCTTAGTCTCTAATCACTATTCTTTGATAAAAGGAACCACATTTTTTGGCAGATGTGTTTAATTCCAGGATTAGGGCAAGAAATATGCAAGATGAACCTGGAATAGCTTGTAGTCCTGGAAATTCTTTAGAAAAAATGAGGCCTGTGAAAAGAGCACAGGATCCAAACTGAAGGGCTCTCAATGGTCAAAGACACAACAATTTAAGCAACAAAATAAATAATAATAATACTGGATTTATCCTGTGAAATAAAATAAATATCCATGATCCATACTTAAATACATAAGTAATCAAATAAATAAATAAGTACAGGAGAAGAATTCTGTTCTTCACAGTAGAATTCCAGTTAATGAATGTAGAAGAAAAGGGAGAAAAAACGTCATCACTAGGCAAACACTAACTATACTAATAATATATATTACATACAAAATCCACCAATGGATACTAAGATTAGGGGAGAATTATTTAAAGAGAAAGTGGAGTTGCCAGGTCTCAAGGACTCTTCCTCCAAATTCTTGTCAACCACAAGGGAAAACGTAATGATTTGATTGTGGAGAAACCTTGTAGACACCAGTAAGGAGACATGCTTACATCATGAAGTCTGAGAGATGATGCAGTGAGAAGGACAGACAGCACTGTTGTGACATTGTAGCCCAAACTGCAAAACCTCATTCAATCGTGGGAAAATATTGAACAAATGCAAATTGGGAGACATTCTACAAAATAACAGATCAGTAGTTTTCAAGTGTCAAAATCATGAACAACCTGGAAAGACTAAAGAACTGTGATGAAGAAGAGGAAACTAAGAGGAAATGTCAACTAAATGCAAAGTGGGATCCTGGGACAGAAAAAGAACACTGATCGCAAGATTGAAATTTTAAATCAGATTGAAGTTTAGTTAGTACAACTGGGCCAGTGTTATTTTCCTGTTCTTAATCCTTATAATGTGGTTTTGTAAGATGTTAATATTAGGGAAAGGAAGTTGAGGGGTATAAGAGCATTCTTTTTACTACTTTTGTAACTTGTCTATAAGTTTAAAGTTATTTCAAATAAAAAGTTTTAAAAAATTAAAAAACTGATGTACCTCTAATCTTCCACATGATAGCCCACCTTTATAGCTATGCTCTATTCTTCAGAAATGTGCTAATCCTCCTTTGTTCATCTCCCCCAACCCAACATCCATCTTAATGCAGTTTCTTCAAACAGCACATATGTAATGACTAGCATATCAGCTTTGGTGTCAGCCTGGTATGAGCTTAGATCCTGACTCAGTCTGTCATTAGCTGGGTGACTTTAGGTATGCATATTGCCTTGGCATTCTAGTCCTCAAATTCCTCATATTAAAATGGGGGAAAAATAATACTTTTTTTAAAGGATGGTTGTGAAGAGCACAGGAGATATTGCCGTGTAGTGCTAAACACCGGGACTCTGACTAGTAGTTCTCAACAGAATGTTAGACTTTTAGTGCAGTTGTGATTTCCTATAGAACCTGTCTCTGATTAATCTGTAAATCTTCTTTTACTCTGTGATCCCTCAATATATACCAATTCAATTCATACTATTTAAATTTGTATTTGATATTTAATAAGCTGCTCTTAAATTTAGATAACTTTCTCAATTACATTATAAAATCATTTGACACAGAATCTTCTACTTCTTTTATCATGCCCTAACTGCCTGATTCAGTATTCTGCACACAACATAAGATGAATGTTCAGTAACTGACTGATTATAAGTTGGCAACACTTTATTCTTTCAGCTTCCTAATGAGCTGAAGCTTTCATATACTGATAATATTTAATAAACTGAAAGTACTGCAACTTCGCACATTGGCAAAAATATTCAAATATTACACTAATTTCTGCATTATGAATTAATTTTCCATGACTCTACAGTTATGTTATGGGGAAGTGTCTAACAAATGAACATATAAAATATCAAGAATATGCCACTAACAGTTTGGAAGACTGGTGACACAAAATTGTTCATCAGAATTCATCATGACATCTTACGTCTTAGCAGCTTTGGTTCACTTATGAATGGTCATGATAACAAACCAAAAAAAGGCATGTTATTTTTAGTCAAATACAGATGGAAAAAACCTCTATTCCAAGAAGGGCATCAATCTTGTTCTTTGGTTTGTAGGATGAAACTTGTGTGATTGAATGTGACAAGGATTACTCTTAGGACTTGAGAGAAATCAGAAGGTGGCCCAGCTAGCTTTGAGGAATCCAGAGATTCAAAGTGCTTGTCCAAGAGGGTAGGTTTTTACTTCAGGTCGCATTGATATCCAACTTCATTCCATGACGCAGTAGGCTAGCTTTATAAAACCTTACGTATGTATGGTCTGCCTCATTTTCTTTATCTCTAAAATGGGAATAATAATGGTAGCTACCTAATCAGGTTATTGTGAACATGAAATAAAATACTGTGTATAATACAGAGAGTTGTCAGTGTTCTAGATCCCATGATGGGGATGGCTTTTTTGGTAGTTTTCAGTATATTACTAAAACATAGTAATGTTAGGTTTCCCTACTATGGATATGTCCCTTTCTCTCCTTCATGCCCTAGAATCTTAGAGGGTGAGAAGAATCTTGCAGATGTGTAAGATCAGCCTGGTTATTTTCACTAAGGAAGAAACTGAAGCACAGCAACGTGCCCAAAGTAGTGAAGCTATTATTATTAACTGAAAATGGCCAGTTCATGGGATTGTAAATGAAATCTTTCAGAAATGCATCCATTGGAGTTAATAGACAAACAGCACCCCTTACTAAAATGTACTCAGCCCTTGTTCCTTCCCTTTTGACTGGTTTCATGACAATGTGCCTGAATGGTAAAGTGTTTAAAGAAAAGCACTGGGTGTTTATTGAATCATCATTGGTTAATATACATTTTAAGCCATGCAGATTGCAAAATGTGGAAATAATCCAATACTATTGACAGAAGAATAGATAAAGTGTGGTGTGTTTATGCAATGGAATACAATACATGTGTCAAAAAAGAATGAAATATAGCTACATAACACAAAATGGATTCATTTTAACAGTGATTTTAAATTTAAAAAGTAAGTCCTAGGACATTACATACAGGATTTTTAAAGTTAAAAGCAACTAAAATGAGAGAATATTATCTGTAGACATGATAAGATGATATAAGGAAAGCAATCTTAGGGTTTTGAAGGTTGGACACATAATTAAGGATATGGTTATTTTCAGGTAGGAATAAAGAAGGGATGAGGTAATACCAATGAACTATATGTAAGTAATTGTCAGTGTTCTAGTTCCCATAATGGAGATGGCTTTTTTGGTAGTTTTCAGTATTACTAAAACAAGGAAAAGAAGGCATTATCAATAAGGGTGTGTCATGAACAAAGATATTTTAAGCATATTGTATCTATAAATATATTTATTGTGTATGTATATATATATATGAGAGAGAGAGAGAAAGGAAGGAAGGAAGGAAAGAAGGAGCCTACATAATGCTTTGTGTCTCCTTATATTGGAAATTAAGATGAACATATCCTATGTTGCTTGTCCTCATAAGACTCTTAAGAACTATCTTATTCATGACAGAATGACCAATGCCCCATGAGAACTGCTATGTTTATGAGAAATTTTGCTTCTATTTCTGGCAAAGAAGGAAGTGTAGTGAATGAGATCTTGCACATACACATGGTACCTTCTACTAATATTCAGGGATACAGCAGAAATCTGGGTTCTTTGCTCCTTGGCTGTATGTTGGTGTTAAATTATCCTACAGCTTGTCAAACAGCATGTGTTCCTTGAAGGAGGCCAATGTATTCATATTACCCATCCTTCCAACTTCTAGATAAGCACACTGAGGCACAGTACTCTGTCTGAGCTCATAAACTCCCTTGTAAATACTTGAGGTGAGAGAGAAAGGTTCATTAGATCCTGGAGGAGCCATCTCTGCTCCCCTATTTCCAAGTACTTTTTTATTTCTTCTTCTTACTTTTGTCTTCTTTCTTTGTCTCCAAAATGGTAGACAAAAGGGTAGAACATGGCCTGAGTTGGTAAAGACTGCCTAGGAAGAAAAGACAAGGGTGTGATGAAAATAATACCAGCAATAACCAACACTTCTTGACTACTTAGTGTGTGCCAGGCAACCTTGCTTTGTGCCTGACACATAGTTTGTGCTTGGAATATATTGCATTATTTAATTATCAGAACAAGAACTAAAGAGTTAATGCAAGTAATTACCTCATTGGAACAGAAATCTCATCCTGTTTCCTTCTCTACATTGTAGCATGACAAAGCAAAATTCATTAAGAAACCATCTAACACATGGGGGTGAAAAAAATTCCCTATATATAGCAATAACAAAAGTCCCTGTCTACAAAATTCTTGTCATAGTTGAACTTATAGGTGTGAATGTTCACTTGGTCTGAATTTTGAAAGGCCTTTGAGGTCCTCACATTCTCATTTGGTACTCTACTATGCTTCTTAAATCTCCTCTAAGATGATAATTTGTAAGCCATACATTTCATCAGTCTGTCTGCCCCAGCAGAGCAGGTCTGAAGGAACATGACTTTTCTTCTTGTGATGTAATACCTCCAGAGCTCTATTATTGTTTCTGTGACTAAAATACTAGGAATGAACGGAAAGAGTATTTATGGAATTTAATTGACCTTGCCTTCGAAAGTATGAAAGTGCAATTTCCAGTTATAAAATAAATAAATGACCACATGACAATCCATGCTGGACATGTAGACAAGCTATCACAATTGGAGTTTATTAGAGAGCTTACATCACTATTCCAACCTCATTTTATATGATATAATATGTCTAGGTCTTTATTCTTTTTGTACTACCAAACCTTGCTAGAAGCATCAAGGGACATGAAAGAGGAAACTTCTAGACCTTAGGGCTTTTTTGTGATTCTAAAGATTGTGCAGGATAACAGTGAGATGGGAAGTGGGAAAGAAGATTTGAGAACCCCAACAAATCGCACTACATAATCCTACCCTCCTTCATCCCACTGTACATTTTTTTAAATTTAAAGTCAGATTCAGATGTACCCAAGGCTTGAAGGGACCATAAGTTCAAAAACCAGAAGGTCAGAGGATGCATAAAGAGAGATGGGGTTGGTGTTTTGATGGCGGTGGTGAAATGAGTCCCCCTGACCAGCTGATGACTTTAAGCAGGTTCATTTTCCTGAGCCTCAGTTTCCTCAGTAGGGGTGATGAGAGCACCTTCATAGGATGATTGTAAGGATTACATGACTTTATGTGTGAGTTACTTAGCACAGTATATGGCATTTGTTGTGTAGGCAATAATTATTAGACTATTAAATAATGATTATTATTGTGAAAGAGAAGAATCACACATCCCTTCCAAGAGTTTTGTGAGGAATGAATGAGAATAATGCCTGGCACATAGTAAGGCCTGAGGATAGTTAGTGTTTCTTCTTTACACTTGTTGTTGAAATAACACAAGGACCTTCAAAGAATGGGACTAGAGGCTCTGATTAACCATTTTTAGGGCTTTATTATCTGTAAAACCATCTATAATTTACGGAGTGTTTTCCAACCTTTAACTCACTGGGCCCTCACAAGAAGCTTGTTGCTTCCTCCTCTGAAAAATAGTCTTCATCATTCCTCAGTTTTGCATAAGAGGAAATTATAGCTTGTAAAGTTTGAGTGACACAGTTTATGTGTTGGGAGAGAAAGGGTCTGAACTCAGGTGTGCCGGGCTCCCAAGCCATCATTCTTTCCATATTACCTTTCTAAAGGCCATAGCTCCTACTGAGCTAACTAGATTGAATTACAAATTTCTTCCTAGCCATTACCCTAAATAATTCATTCAAGCTGCCTTCCTGGTTGTATTGATGCAACGGGGTCCCTTAAAACAGTGCCAGAGTTGAAAAGCAACTACCAACCAAGAATACAGGGAAGTGACTGCCATGTAAAGATTTTTTTCTTTCCTTTTTTTTCTTTGAAAGATTGTTTAAAGCAAAAGAACTTTCTGGAGATGCAGCAGCAGCAAGTCTATGAGCTCCTTGCAGTGTCATCAATCACAGAAGCACAGGGAAAAGCAAGCTGGACCCAGTACCCATCCTTGTAAATTATTTTTCAGGAAATCCTGCAGGCTTGGTTTTTTTTTTACCAGGAAACAATTACAGTTTAATATAGAGGACCACAGAATTCACATGGAACCTATTTCTATTTCTTTTTGTTCTGCTTACACAAAGGAAATGCAATTTTTCAAAAACAGCAGAGAAATACACAAGTGCTGGACTAATATAGTGGTGCCTGTCACTTACAACTGAGGGATTGTGTCATTTCTCATTGCCAGTCCTGACAGAGCCTCAAATAAAGAGGTGTCTTAGCAAATTATGTTCTTGATATTGCTTACTGAAATGCGATGGCTCCATTTTAAATAATAAAGTGACAATGCAAAGAGCTGAAGCTGGCTATGAAGAAAGTTGACCACAGCTTAACTGATGGTTCATTATATTGCTCATGCCATTCTCTTAATCTCATATTTTTATCATGTGTCCGTGAATGTGCAAAATTAAAAAGTCAGAGGTAATTTTGTATTTTATCTGAATCCAGAGGAAGAGATTGTTAAATTATCATTGCTGTGATATTAAATAGCTTGAACCTGTAGAATGACCTTTAAGTATGCAGATGCGGTAGCTATGTTGAAAAAAAAATGTGGTTCACTAATTGTTAAAATGAGAAATGAGAAAATATGGAAGAAAACTGGAATTTACTCTGAAGCAAACCTCATTGAAGGTTTATGTGATGAGGATAAAGAAAATGTTTTATATTTATGTGCAGGTTCAGAAGAATGATTGTCTAGAGCTGTTCAAATCTGTGACTTTGCAGCTATAATCAAAACCAGCAGGAGAATTTCTGACTTATATCCTTGGCAGAAAACTCGTGGAATACATAATACATACCCAGAAGAGTTAAGAGAATTTCAATAGTTTCTTAGGTAACAATTTTTATTCGTTGCTCTTAAGATGTTTAAAAAATGGAAGGCTGCAACCCCAAATCAAACAATAACTAAACATCAGACTCTGTTTTTAAATTAGCTTTATAACACCAAAGTGCTCATGAATCTAATGCTCCCAGAAATGAGGGACGAATACAACTTCCAAGAATGATGACGTCAGCGGGCATGATTTTTCCTAGCAATCAACCATTTTAACCTTGAGATGCAGCATCTTGGGTGTGTGATTGTCAGCATCACCCCCAGCAGAGAGAATATCCCTAGTATGTTGGGTTTGGACTGGCACCCACTAGGAGTTGGAGGTGACATCCCATTTTTTTTCACTCTCAGGGCATTTGGCATAAGTCTCTAAGCCAAACGTGATTCTGCCACGTTACAACTGTGGAGCCCATTTCCTTTGCACACTGGAAGTTAGGTGCACATAGTTCTCTAGAGGACAATTCTCTACAGACATTCAGAGTGATGGAGAAGGTAGCACATTTCCCAGTTCCCCATCACTGCTTACCTGGACTTGGTGGTGCTGAATAATCTCCAGTGCTCCAGCTTCCATTGCTCTAGCTATGCACATATCACAATGATAAAAATTGCAGGTTCTGGAACCACTTAGTAGCCTATTCCTCTTGAACAAGTTATTTCTCTTTGCCTCAGTTTCTTCACTGGTAATAGGTTTTCATGCTTCCATCTATCAAAGTATTGTGTAAGAATCACTCAGGTTAGCTATTAGTACTCTGTAGTACAACCACCTAGGTCATTGAGGAGGCAATTTATGGCTCTTGGAAGTGTCTCAGAAAGTGGAGGTGGGTACAGCCTGCACTATCTCAAAGGAACAGTGAAATGCAGTGAGAAAATGATAAAGGTCATTAATATTCATTCAGTGTTAAGAAATTCCAGGTGCTCGGCCAAGTTCTTAATATCTCACAGTAATTCCAGGAGTTAGCTATTGTTTTTAATCCCATTTTACAGATGGGGAGAGTTGGTCAGTGGTAGAGGTTTAACCCCAGCTTGCCTGTTGCCTAATCTTATGCTTTTAATCACTCTGCTAGAATGCCTCCCTAGGTTAGGATTGGATGCTCCAGTGACTTGGGACCTAGACTTATTTATGCCATAAACTAGCTTTGTTGCTTTGTGACCTGGGGTAAATTATTTCATTTCTTTGAAATGTTATTTTCTCTTTTGATAGAATTGCATGATCTCCATGTTTTTTTCAAATTATGACGACCTATGAGAGTGTATTTGGGAGAGAGGGAGAGGAACAGGAAGAGGGACAAGAGCAGAGGCAGGAAGGGACAAGAGACTTTTCATGTGTGATTGTAATTGAACATAGTGATATCTTTGCAGTTCATAATGAAGTCAAAGCACTTTAAGATATTTCAGTGTATTCATTCTTGTACAATATGTCTATATATCATTACCATCATTTTATAAATGAGGAAATTGCAGTATAGAAAGTTTATGCCTTATCAAGGTCACGTAGCTAAGTCACAGAATCTGGCAATTTTACTTGCAATGTGACACAGCATTCTCCAGATTAGGCTGAAAAGTCAGTATATAAAACACTTTTTGAAAACCTATTGCTTAATAATGCAAATAGTTATGTACTTCATGTCATGCAATCAGAGTTATTTGGAAGGTACAAATCAAATCAAATGTCTTTAAATCAAATCCTGCTTGTCGCTGGCAACTCTTTAATTTGTTTGATCCTCAATGAGTTATATTTCCTTTAGATTTTTCTCCTGACTTATATTTATATTTCGTCTCCAGCTTTTATCTAGTTATTCAAAGCACAATGGAGGTTCATATTTAAATGTGCCCTGCAGTGAATCTGTTAAAAATTCTGTTACTACATATTCACAATGAAATTAATTCATTCTACTATACTTCTATATGTCAAATTTCTATATTTATCAATTGGGGACAATTGTATCCTTGTCAAGGTTTTAAAAATTTAATGAGTTATCTGTAACAAAGCTTGGACAAGAGTAAGTACATAGGAATTGTCATCTCAATTGTTAATCTGGATTTTTGCTTTTTTATTAAATTTTTTAAAAGACATTTTTGTAAACTCATGAATATTCTTTTAATATCATGGAAAATGGACTTTGAAAACTGGTTTTGAAGATTCTAAAGTTTTTGGCAGCAAACAAATCCCACTCTATAAGAAACTATAGAGCTATCCTTAGAAAAAGAGTGATGCACTTAAATCTGTTAGCAGTGATACAATGATACAAATTCTGGTTTCCATTTTTATCATAAGCCTGCATCTATTAATACTGATGCACTTTCATGTGAGTGTGTATATGTAAAGCTCCTCCTCTTAAAATCTCAGTTGTAAAAAGAATAAAAAAACTCATCCCTTTATTCTTCTTCCCTCTTTCCTTCTCTATTTTAATTTTCCAGTTCCAGGGGTATCATCCTTTGAGGAGTTTCATGATAGCAGACAAATTTGCTTCTCAAATGGAGCATTGTTTTTTGCAGTTTTGCTGGAAGGCTGGAGGAGATCAGAATGCTTGCTCACTTTGCACATTTCTGGAAAATCCAACTTCTTCCAGTTGTGCGTCTCTCTGATTACTGCTTAGTTATATACATTTTGACAAAGAGAAAAACAGTCCTGAATTGTTAATACCAAAAAGCTTAAAGAGTTCTGTTTCAATGGCAACATGTGGGCATATTTATAAAGGCTGAAATTCTTTACATATTTTGTGTTCAGATTATAATTTCCTTGCTAAATCATTAAGCATACCTTTAGAGGATAGTATTCTTATTAAAAAAGAAAGCGCCCTAGGGATACACACACACACACACACACGCACATACATAAATATGCATATGTAAAATATTTATATTATATATAATATGTAAATATAAAAGACATATGTCCTGTGCACACATATGTTTTCCTATACACACATGCATACATATGTATTTTTTCTGCATGCACACATACTTGTGTGTGTATAATGAACAGCTACAATGTTTAAGCAAAGGATTTTTCTCTCAAACACTGTTAAAACAATCATATCTCACAAATCTCAGCCAGCCACAGTGTGCTAGGTTTCTAACCTCTAGAGAGTATGCCATTGTGGTTTACTCATGATAACCAGAGATGGTGGAAAAGTTAACTACTTGGCAGTGGATCACATTTCTATAATAATCCAGTACACATTGTACATTGATTCATTTCAGAATTGGCACAAAATTAAACAGCAAATACAGACATTTCTTTAGTCCTCTGACACCAGGTCTGACCATGAACTTTGTTTAGATGGTACTTTTTTCTTCTTTGCAACTAATTTCAGTGGGAAGTCAGGAGCCGACTTGCAAAAATTTCAACCTCAGAATTTATGAGTTCGGAATTTTGATCAAAATCCAAATCTTTTGGCATTTAAGTTCATTTGCCTTTGGCAAAAAGAAAAATATTGTTTTTAAAAAGAAACAAGTCATGAGAACTTTATTAAAAAAGACTCAACCAGCTGTTTAAAAGGCTATTTTGATGATGTCAGGGCAAGTGAATAAAAAACACATGGATTTAAATTCCCTTAAATTATACAAGCCTTTAAAAATTAAAGAACTATGTTGGGCAAAAGTGTTTTAGGTTTATTAACTTAGGAATCAGTCTTCCATGGTTTCTAAACAGCCTTGTATTGGAGGGATACTACAATTATGTGTTAAACATAAAGATAAGTGAGAACACAGAACACAGTTCAGTAGGAACCAGGAGGCTTAGTTTGCCAACCCAAATGGGAGTGGGGCCCTATCAGCCAGTAAGAAGGCATGGAAATCACCTCCTCCTCTCCTTCCCAAAAATATAGCAGAGAGAAAGAGCAGTATGCTTTCAGCTTGCAGCAACTGTTCTCGGGGATGTTTTCTTTTCTGCTTATAAGTTTATTACCCTATTGTGTAGACACAGCCCTGGTTATTGAAGAGCTGTCGAAAGGGAACTGCCAACCTGAAGGTTTCCCCATGTCTTCTGAAAATCTGGGCTCATTCTTCTAAAACTGAAGTTTTTTTTTAGCTTCTATAAATTGGGTAAGAAGACAGACTACAAACAACTTTATTTTTCAGTTCTTAAGGTAACATGACACCTCTTTGCAGAAGATGTGTCAGAGTTTTGACAAATGAATACATTCATGCATAGACTCTATAAAACAAGACTTTGGGATGCATGATTGATGTCCCCAAACTGTCATTTCTTGTTCTTAATTTGGTAAAAAATAAGTCCGTGTCTTCACCTGCTAGTTTCTTGGTCACCTCTAAGCCATTTCTGTCATGACACTGTGATATGATGTTGGGACTTTGGGCCCTGAAATAGCAGACAGACAGAACCAAATCACATCTGTCTCAGAGACAACCTGATATACTTTTGAATGACTATAAATCACCACTAGATTCTACCTCTGTAGTCTTGAGAGAGAGATCATTCCATTCTTCTGAGAACGGTGGCAAGAGTCTCTACTCTTCGGAAGGCCAGATGTTTATAAGTCTGAAGGTGGGGAAGGTAGCTATTATTACTAATGTGTGTTTATAAGTACTACGTCTTAAGCTCACCAGTGTAGGTAAATGTTTAACATAATGGTAGATGGAAAATGCTGAAGAAATGGTAGTTATTATTTCCACACATTATTTCACTTATCATTTGCACCTACCCTATGGAATAACTAGTTCGTTGCCATGTTGCAGATGAGAAACACAAGATTCAGAGAGAAACATGACTTGCTTGAGACCACATAAACCACTAGAATGTGACACAAGAACAAAAGTCATGTCTGTTTATTTCCAAAGTCCATGCTCTTCAAGTTAAAAATATCTACCAGAGTAACTAAAATTAAAAAGATGGACAATATGTGAATGTGGAGTAATTGGGTCTTGCATATTCTGTTGTTGGGAGTGTGAACTGATACAACCCCTTTGGAGAACTGTTCACAGATTTGAACTAAAGCTGAATATCCTCATATTTCATGTTCTTACAATTCTACTCCTAGATATGGCAACAGAAGTATATACCTAGATTTACCAAAAGACATGTGCAAGAATGTTCGTAACAGCATTATTTATAATTGCCCCTACATGGAGACAACCAAAATGTCTATCAACAGTAGAATCGATATAAAATAATTGTGTTATATTCATCCAGTGAAGTACCATACAGCTGTAAGAATGAACAACTACAGTTAACCATACAGATGAATCTCATAAAGTCGGATGACAGAAACCAGAATTAAAGAAGTACTTTCTACAGGAATCCATTTATATAAAAATTCAAGAACAAGAAAAAGTCATTTGTCATTATTACTGGAGGGATAATGGTTACCCTTGGAGAACAGAATGATGAGAAGGAACCATGGATTGTGCTTCTGGTATAACTAGATATGTTTTGTTCCTTGACATGAGTGCTAGTTACATGAGCA
>JAVSCE010020223.1:0-199538 GCA_032199065.1 Smutsia gigantea
AGAAAAAATTATCTCAGATAGAAGGCCAAAGATACACGAAGGAACGAAGAACAAGAAGGATAAATCTTAATGAGTATTTTCTGTATAGTACATTAAAAATGTCTTGTGAGGTGTTAATTATAAAGATAATTAAAATACGTGATAACAGATTATGTGTTGGGAGAAAAATAAATAGAGAAAAATGTTCCCAGTTCTTGCTCTGTTTTGGAAAGAAAGAAAAACTACCAATTAACATGAGACTTTGGTAAGTCAAGAATGCATTATTCCATATCATATATCTGGTAAAAGGTTTATATGCAGAATACATAAAAAACTTTTATACCTCAAAAATAAAAGAAAAAACAAATAATGGGCAAAATATTGAATGGACATTTCATCAAAGAAAATATATAAATGTCTGATCATCACATTAAAAGATACTCAATATCACCAGTCATCATTTCTTATGGAGTTAAAAATATGCTTACCGTTGGCCCACTTCATTCCTAGGAATCTACCCAAAAGTAATTAAAATGTATGGCCACCCAAAATCATGTATGCAAATGTTCATAGTAGCATTATTCATAACAGCCAAAAACTAGAAACCATCCAAGTGTCTATGAATGGGTGAATAGGTAAACAAGATATGATTTACCCTTACAATGGAATACTATTAAGTGACAAAAAGGAATGAACTACTAATATATACAACAACAGGGATGAATCTCAAGGACATCATGCTAAAGGAAAAAAGGTAGACATATAGACTACATATTGATTCTATTTAAATGAAATGTCCATAAAAGGAAAATTTATAAAGACAGAAAGAACAGTGGGACCAGAGATATCTATATGAGGGAGCTTTGAGGAGTAATCAAAATGCTGTGAACCTGGATTGTGGTGATGGCTGCAGAATTCTATAAATTTACTAAAATTCATTGAACTGTATACTTATGATGGATGACTTTAATAGTGTGGAAATTATACCTCAATAAAGCTCTTAAGAAAATTAAGGGAACAAATGCTTGAAAATAAAATCCTAGGGAAAAACAACTATACCTGGAAAATACTGTATCAAAAGAAATCTCAGATCACAATATTAGTATCCAAACAAATAAACACAGTGTATGTAGGTTGATGACAGTTCTATAATTTTCCAAAAACTTATTAAAACTTTGATGTACTGTATCCAAAGACTGTTTTAGAATATTCCATCTCCTGTATGGTCATTATTCAGTGAAATTTCTCCTAAATTATTGGTGTGAAGCTCCAAAAGCCATTTTGCCAATTTTATTCATATTTTCCTCTATTCCCACATTAGCCTTTACAAAGTTGAACGACAGAGAGAGAGAGGTCTAGCATTTTTGTTTCAGAAAAAGGAAAACTAAAGCTCAGAGAAGTGGAACAAATTTCCAAACATGACTCTAGTGGTTTCTTAATTAAGAATATCAAACCCAAAATCCCTTAGGCACATTGCCTTTTTACTGCTTAATTAGATATATTTTCATCTCAGATACAAATTATGAAGTGCAAATAATATTTATCATCTACTCTCTCTTTCCTGCTGAAAAAAGAGAATATACCCATAAATAGGAAAAGAAAATGAAATCATATTCTATTCTGATAGCTATGTTATTCTCAGTTTCTCTGGCAGGGTGTGTGTGTGTGTCCATTTATTTTAAAGCTATGGTTATCCACTTTTAGATGCCACAGTAAAGAGATTAGAGACAGAGCCAAATGCACTCTGGTCAGAGGCTACAAGCAGGAGATGACACCAAGGAGGGCCAGCCTGCCCAAGAAAACAATTCAGTAGGGCAGCATTATCTGTCAAGTCATAATTATGAATATCTTTATGATCCTGCTTGAGACTTCAGTAACTCTTCTAATCAGTCTCAAAAGTTATCCATGGTATCTGAACAAAGCAGCGGAGGAAACAATATGAACATTTTATGACGGCTGCTTTCTTGCATAATGCATAATCAAAACTTAGCCTCCTACTCCCCAGTCAATTGAAAGATACACAGACAGATCAACCACTGAGAATAATAGCTGTAAACATGTTGTATAAGTTAGGTATCCATGGGTTTTATGGGGCAGGGATTTTAGTCCATGTATGCCATGTGAAAAAATAATAATCCAATGTACATTCATGATATCCTAGAAAGACAACACTAGAGATTACACTGGAGAGAGAGAGAGAAGGAGAATTAACAGAGAAGGAAACATCATGTTTTATCCCCTTGATCTTGATGCTTGCACTAAAATAATAAATCTTGTTTACACAGAATAAACTTACTAAAAAAAAAAAGGAGAAGTGTAGTGGAAAGAATCTATGAAAAATCAATGGCTGCTGTAAATACTTGAATTAACATCATTTTAGCAGGTTTTTTTCTTTCATGAAAGACATATAATAGAGGTATGGATTTGTGTACAGTAAAATGTAGCAGAATTAAGGAGAAAGTCTCAAGGGATTAAAATTGTATGCACATAGTTAAAAAAATAGAAAAAAGTACACTATAACTGAATATATCAGGGTAATAAACACTGGTCCAGGGGAGAAAAGTTTTCATTTTATTATGTTTTACTCTTGAACAAATATGTACATTAACCTGGGTCACCATGAACTGGGATGAAAGCAATGAATTTATAACCCCACAAGGTCAGACATCTTGACTAAGGAAGCATCAAGAAAGAAAGGCTGGGTCGATTGGATTAAAGATGGTGGCGTGAGAGATGAGACAGAGGCTTCCTCCTAAAACCTCATATAATATGAAAATAAAGCTACTACAACTACTCTTGAAAGAGCAACAGGAAAGAGGACGGCAACAAACTGCATATACCTGGAGACAAGAGCAGTCCTCACAGAAAAGGGTACCGTACTAAAGCTGTGGTCCTGGGCGATCCAAGCCCTTCCCCCATCCCAGCTCACCTGCAGGAGGAACAGGAACGGAGCAGGGAGGGAGTGGAGATGTGCGACTGCTGAATACCTAACTCTGGAGATCGGCTCTGGGAGCACAAACCTACATTACATGGTGCTTGCATGATACTCTTGTAATTAGGGGGTTGGAAAGCTAAGACAGGCAGAATTCCTGGAGAGACTAAGAATCCAGCTGCTTGTGAAAGCAGGGATCCATACCCAGCTGCTCGGGGACAAAAGAAGGGTGGGCAGTCTGAGAGACTTCCTAACAAAGAAGCCCTTAGCAAGAGAGCTGCTAAAGGGGCAAGGATTGCACGGAGCTTACTGCTCAGGAGAAAGGACAGGCAGACAAAATTGTCCGGGTGCACTCTGCCCAGCAGGTTGGGAGCTTTCACGATCTTCAGGTGCTCCAGCTCCCTGGCTGCCTACACATCTCTAAGAACCCCTTCTGTGACAGGCAGACTAGTGCACCTTTCTTCTGGCCAGCCCCACCGGGCTGGCAAACCGAGAAATCCTTCCCTGGTGTTACGCCAGACAGAGGTAAGATCTGTCTACAGCAACTAAAAATGCAAAGCACAGAGGCTTATACCTGTGTGCTCAGCCCACTGGTTCAGGCAGTGGAGACAGTCATAGCAGCCAGGAACCAGGAAACAGCCCTTTCCTCCCGGTGGCACCAATACCACTCCCCTACAAACCCGCATTGCTTCAGGGGCTGAGCAGCTCCAGAGTGTAGAGCTTCTGGACACTAGAGGGCGCCATACACAAATATGAAAAGCCAAAGGAACCTGGTCCAGAGTAAAATTATGAATACAACGCCAGAGAAAGATTTAAATGATATGGACCTTATGACTCTCCCTGAAAGGGAGTTCAAAATAAAAATCATTAACATGCTCATGGCGGTACGGAAAGATATTCAAGAACTCAGGAATGAATTCCGGTCGGAGATCCAATAATTGAAGAACACAATGGATGGTATTAAAAGCAGATTGGATATGGTGGAGGAGACAATAAATGAAATAGAAACTAGAGAAGAGGAATACAAAGAAGCTGAGGCACTGAGAGAAAAAAGGATCTCTAAGAATGAAAGAATATTGAGAGAACTGTGTGACCAATCCAAACGGAACAATATTCGCAATATAGGGGTACCAGAAGAAAAAGAAAGAGAAAACGGGATAGAAAGTGTCTTTGAGGAGGTGATTGCTGAAAACTTCCTCAGTCTGGGGAAGGGGATAGTCTCTCAGGCCATGGAGGTGTGCAGATATCCCAACACAAGGGACCCAAGGAAGAAAACAGCAAGACATATAGTAATTAAAATGGCAAAGATCAAGGATAAGGACAGACTATTAAAAGCAGCCAGAGAGAGAAATAAGATCACATACAAAGGAAAGCCATTCAGGCTATCATCAGACTTCTCAGCAGAAAACTTACAGGCCAGAGGGAGTGGCATGATGTATTTAAAGCAATGAAGCAGAAGGGCCTTGAACCAAGAATATCATTTAAATTTGAAGGAGGGATTAAACAATTCCCAGATAAGCAAAAGCTGAGACAATTTGCCTCCCACAAACTGTCTCTACAGTGTATTTTGGAGGGACTGCTATAGATGGAAGTGTTCCTACGGATTAATAGCTGTCACCAGAGGTAATAAAACCACCGTAAAGAAAATAGAACAGCTAATTACTAAGCAAATGCAAAATTAAATTAACTATCCCCAAAGTCAATCATGGGATAGACAAACAGTACAGAATATGATACCTAATATATAAAGAATGGAGTAGAAAGAAAAAGGGAGGAAGGAAACAAACAAACAAACAAAAAAGAACCTTTAGATTGTGTTTGTAATAGCATATTAAGTTAGTTGTTAGACTTTTAGACAGTAGGGAAGTTAAGTTTGAACCTTTGGTAACCACGAATCTGAAGCCTGCAATGCCAATAAGCACATACCTATCCATAATCACCCTAAATGTAAATGGTCTGAATGCACCAGTAAAAAGATACAGAGGCACTAAATGGATAAAAAAACAAGATCCATCTATATGCTCCCTTCAAGAGACTCACTTTAAACCCAAAGACATACACAGACTAAAAGTAAAGGGATGGAAAAAGATATTTCATTCAAACAACAAGGAGAAAAAAGCAGGTGTTGCAGTACTTGTTTCAGACAAAATAGACTTCAAAACGAAGAAAGAAGCAAGAGATAAAGAAGGACATTACATAATGATAAAGGGGTCAGTCCAAAAAGAGGATAAAACCATTTTAAACTTATATGCACCCAACACAGGAGCACCAGCATATGTGAAACAAATACTAACAGAATTAAAGGAGGAAATAGACAGCAATGCATTCATCTTAGGAGACTTCGACACACCACTCACTCCAAAGGAGAGATCAACCAGACAGAGAATAAGTAAAGACACAGAGGCACTGAACAACACACTAGAACAGATGGACCTAACAGACATCTACAGAACTCTGCACCCAAAAGCAGCAGGATACACATTCTTCTCAAGTGCACATGGAACATTTTCCAGAATAGACCACATAGTAGGCCACAAAAAGAACCTCAGTAAATTCAAAAATATTGAAATCTTACCAACCAACTTCTCAGATCACAAAGGTATAAAACTAGAAATAAATTGTACAAAGAAATCAAAAAGGCTCACAAATACATGGAGACGTAACAACATTCTCATAATTAATCAATGGGTTAACGACCAAATCAAAACAGAAATCAAAGAATATATGGAGACTAATGACAACAACAACACAAAGCCACAACTTCTGTGGGATGCAGCAAAGGCAGTTCTAAGAGGAAAGTATATTGCAATCCAGGCCTATTTAAAGAAGGAAGAACATTCCCAAATGAATAGTCTAAAGACACAATTACTGAAATTGGAAAAAAAAGAACAAATGAGGCCCAAAGTCACCAGAAGGAGGGACATAATAAAGATCAGAGAAGAAATAAATAAAATTGAGAAGAACAAAACAATAGAAAAATTCAATAAAGCCAAGAGCTGGTACTTTGAAAAAATAAACAAAATAGATAAACCCCTAGCCAGACTTATTAAGAGAAAAAGAGAATCTACACACATAAACAGAATCAGAAATGAGAAAAGAAAAATAACGACGGACCCCACAGAAATACAAAGAATTATAAGAGAATATTATGAGAATCTATATGCTAACAAGCTGGAAAACCTAGAAGAAATAGACAACTTCTTAGAAAAATACAACCTTCCAAGACTGACCAAGCAAGAAATAGAAAAAATGACAGACCAATCACCAGCAATGAAATTGAACCAGTAATCGAAAAACTACCCAAGAGCAAAACCCCCAGACCTGATGGATTCACCTCTGAATTCTACCAGACATATAGAGAAGAAATAATACCCATTCTCCTTAAAGTTTTCCAAAAAATAGAAGAGGAGGGAATACTTCCAAACTCATTCTATGAAGCCAGAATCACTCTAATACCAAAACCTGGCAAAGACCTCACCAAAAAAGAAAATTACAGACCAATATCCCTGATGAACGTAGATGCAAAAATACTCAACAAAATATTAGCAAACCGAATTCAAAAATACATCAAGAGGATCATACACCACGATCAAGTGGGATTCATCCCAGGGATGCAAGGATGGTACAACATTCGAAAATCCATCAACATCATCCACCATATTAACAAAAAGAACAAAAACCACATGATCATCTCCATAGATGGTGAAAAAGCATTTGACAATATTCAGCATCCATTCCTGATTAAAACTCTCAACAAAATGGGTATAGACCGCAAGTACCTCAACATCATAAAGGCCATACATGATAAACCCACAGCTAACATCATACTTAACAGTGATAAGCTGAAAGCTTTTCATCTAAGATTGGGAACAAGACAGGGATGCCCACTCTTTCCACTGTTATTCAACATAGTACTGGAGGTCCTAGC
Source organism: Smutsia gigantea (assembly GCA_032199065.1). Lineage (NCBI taxonomy): Eukaryota > Metazoa > Chordata > Mammalia > Pholidota > Manidae > Smutsia > Smutsia gigantea. The sequence continues at coordinate 6,840 of JAVSCE010020223.1, forward strand.
CATGGCAATCAGACAAAACAAAGACATACAAGGCATCCAGATTGGTAAAGAAGAAGTCAAATTGTCACTATTTGCAGATGACATGATACTGTACATAAAAAACCCTAAAGACTCCACGCCAAAACTACTAGAACTAATATCTGAATTCAGCAAAGTTGCAGGATACAAAATTAACACACAGAAATCTGTTGCTTTCCTATACACTAACGATGAACTAACAGAAAGAGAAATCAGAAAAACAATTCCATTCACAATTGCATCAAAAAGAATAAAATACCTAGGAATAAACCTAACGAAGGAAGTGAAAGACCTGTACTCTGAAAACTACAAGACACTCCTAAGAGAAATTAAAGAGGACACTAACAAATGGAAATGCATCCCATGCTCTTGGCTAGGAAGAATAAATATTGTCAAAATGGCTATACTACCTAAAGCAATCTACAGATTCAATGCAATCCTTATCAAACTACCAACAGCTTTCTTCAATGAACTGGAACAAATAATTCTAAAATTCATATGGAACCACAAAAGACCCTGAATAGCCAAAGCAATCCTGAGAAGGAGGAATAAAATAGGGGGAATTAAGCTCCCTGACTTCAAGCTCTACTACAAAGCCACAGTAATCAAGACAATTTGGTATTGGCACAAAAACAGACCCACAGATCAGTGGAACAGAATAGAAAATCCAAACATTAACGCAAACATATACAGTCAATTTATATTTGATAAAGGAGCCTTGGATATACAATGGGGAGATGAAAGCCTCTTCAGCAGCTGGTGTTGGAAAAACTGGACAGCTACATGGAAAAGAATGAAACTGGGCTACTGTCTAGCCCCATACACAAAGGTAAACTCAAGGTGGATCAAAGACCTGAATGTTAGTCATGAAACCATAAAACTCTTAGAAAAAAACAGGCAAAAATCTCTTAGACATAAACATGGGTGACTTCTTCATGAACATATCTCCCCGGGCAAAGGAAACAAAAGCAAAAATGAACAAGTGGGACTATATCAAGCTGAAAAGCTTCTGTACAGCAAAGGACACCATCAGTAGAACAAAAAGACATCCTACAGTATGGGAGAATATATTCATAAATGATATATCCGATAAGGGGTTGACATCCAAAATATATAAAGAACTCACACACCTCAACAAACAAAAAGCAAATAATCCAGTTAAGAAATGGGCAGAGGACATGAATAGACACTTCTCTAAAGAAGAAATTCAGATGGCCAACAGGCACATGAAAAGATGCTGCACATCGTTAATCATCAGAGAAATGCAGATTAAAACCACAATGAGATATCACCTCACACCAGTGAGGATCGCCTACATCCAAAACACAAGCAACAACAAACGTTGGTGAGGATGTGGAGAAAAGGGAATCGTCCTACACTGCTGGTGGGAATGCAAATTAGTTAAACTATTGTGGAAAGCAGTATGGAGGTTCCTCAAAAAACTCAAAATAGAAATACCATTTGACCCAGGAATCCCACTCCTAGGAATTTACCCTAAGAATGCAGCAGCCCAGTTTGAAGAAGACATATGCACCCCTATGTTTATCACAGCTCTATTTACAATAGCGAAGACATGGAAGCAACCTAAGTGTCCATCAGTAGATGAATGGATAAAGAAGATGTGGTACATACACACAATGGAATATTATTCAGCCTTAAGAAGAAAACAAATCCTACCATTTGCAACAACATGGATGGAGCTAGAGGGTATTATGCTCAGTGAAATAAGCCAAGCCAAAAAAGACAAGTATCAAATGATTTCACTCATATGTGGAGTATAAGAACAAAGAAAAAAACTGAAGGGACAAAACAGCAACAGACTTACAGAACCCAAGAAGGGACTAATAGTTACCAAAGGGAAAGGGACTGGGGAAGATGGGTGGGAAGGGAGGGATAAGAGGGAAAAAGGGGCATTACGATTAGCAGATGTAGTGTTTGGGGGCCATGGGGAGGGCTGTACAACTCAGAGAAGACTAGTAGTGATTCTATAGCATCTCACTACGCTGATGGACAGTGAGTGTAATGGGGTTGGTGGGGGTGACCTGATAAAGGGCTAGTTTTATAACCATAATATTGCACGTGTAATTGTAGATTAATGATACCAAAATAAATTACAATAAAAGAAAAAGAAATAAAGGCTGAGTAAAAACCATTTCCTCTGTGAGTAAACCTATATAAATCACACTTCATGAAACCACTCAACATCATGGAGAGAAAGTGCTTTAGGTGAAGGGCTTCCTTAGGAAATGATACTTAGAAATGTTGGATGACTTTTCCCTCCCTCACTGAAATAACCAAAATTGGAGAAGGGAGCTGAGAGAGGTTAAGCAGTGATTATGTCACAATAATATCTCGGTTGCCCAGCACAATTCACAAGGCCACAGGAAGGGATCATTCAGATTTTAAAATTAAATAGAAAAGAACAACCACCAACATGGTATTTCCTCAGAGTAGTGGGCCTTTCTAAAACTGTTCAGGCAAATTAAAAGAGCACTATAACTTGGAATACTTAGCTTAAAATAAAGAATTACTCCCATGAGGTACTGTTGCCCTAATGAGGTAAAGATTCATTAGCAACATTATTAACATCTTGGTCACTGTAAGATATGCTAAGAGAATTTTAGAATCCATGTGTCATTCTAGCAAAAATGCTCCCATTTTGATTTTTCAGATGCCATTAGAGTAGTTTTGAAAGTCATAATTTCTAGACAAGGAAAAGAATTTCCAACCAGACGTTTCAAGAAAGGCAACCATTTCAGCCTGACCTTTATTATATTAATTTTCCTATTCCACCTCAGACTCTGTTGCAAACCAACCAAAGTTAGAAAGTGTCCAGTGCGATTCCAGTATTACTGATCAAGGACAAGTGCCTCATAGTTTTCATTCCAGGACGTCTTTTTAACAACAGCTTCATATACCCAGACAATGATGACTCAAATCTACACGCCAAAGGTTCAAACAAAAACATGAATAAGAATTATATAAACAGAATTCATCAACGTTCCCTACAATCAGGGCCCTTGCCCAACCTTCCAATTACCATCGGCAGCAGATTCCCCTCTCCTCCCAGCTTGATTGCCCTTCATGGTTAAACACCTGTCTGTTCCTCCTCTAAAACAAACTGTGTTCTGTGAATGACCTGCATCCGAATAATCTGGAGTGCTTGTTAAAATACATATTGCTATGTCCCCCACCAAATCTATTGAATCTGAACATCTGGGAGAGGATCCTTGGAATCTGCATTTAAAACACACCACTGGCTACTCCTCTGTACCCCAGAGTTTCAAAATCATCTGAGTCTTGCTTTTCAACCATTCTTGACACTTCTCTAGTCTGGATTCTTATCACTGTGTATCAAGAAGCTGAAAATAATCTGGCTGTTTAACTCTTTGCTTCTTAACGCCTTCTCCAGTACGCTCTGCACATCACTGTGTAAAAGTCTCAACATCCTTTTCATCATAAATCCTTTCTGTTCAAAGTTCTTAAGTAGTTTTTTATAATATTTCAGGACAAATCCAAACTTCTCAGCTAAGCATTTAAGGACTTCTATGAAAGGACCTCAGTGTGTCTGCTCCACCAACATTTCTCATGGTTCCACTCAGGAGTACCTTTGATCAGTTGTGATCAGACTAGATTTTACTTCTTGCGTGTCCTCCTCTTTCCCATCTCCTTGTCACCCATCTTTCTCTTTATACCCATTAAGCATCTCCCTAGTTTTCCAAAATCTGATACCTCTTTCAAGAAGGTAATCCATAATCACCTTCTTTAAAGTGGTAGGAAATATACTGAAATGCCATGAGTAACTAGACAGATAAGTAGTACCATTGACTATGTGATCTGGAGCAAATTTATATGATAAATGTGAAACAATGTACCAGGTACCCCATACATTATAGGAACTCAATATGAATTAGGTTCTCTTATCACTCTATCGTTTCTTGTGTAGTGCAGGAGTTGGTCTTCATCTGCATGCTATCTTTCTATGTAACCTATTTCTGCTGGAAGTGGACTTTCATTTTCATAGAAAATCAATTCCATATTGTCCAGCTGGAGCTGACCTCTCCCAATTATCACTATCACTGGGGTGGCCACTGACACAAACCCAGCAAATAGGAGCATTCCATCCATCATTCCCACCCCCAACAAACACACACATACACAGCAAACTGCAGCAACTGACTCACGGATGGGCTCAAGATGAGTGTCAGCTCCTGAACATTTTGCCAAAGAAGTGGTCATTAATTACTGTGATTGCTGGCTGTGCCTTTGAAGTAAGCCCAGAGGTGCTAGTGGTCGGCTTAGTTATCATGTTAGAAAAACTGCCCCTAGATAAAACTAATTAAGAGGAAAATGGAACTCAAATGGGAAAGGTAAAGTCTAAAATCTAACTGTAAACTTTTCATTTATAGGAGTCAATTTGGGTTAACATAGTTTCTACTAGCTTTCTGCCACTTATACAGGAGAGGTCTGATGGACACAAAATATCAGGAAGTGGGATGCTGTTAGCAACAGAATTTAAAATGTGAAAGTGTTGAGTTAACATAGGTGAGGACGTGAGAAGTGAAGGCAGTGCCTGGATGAGACACTGATTTGCCTCTCTTTACTATGGGAATGAGTGCATTATTGGTCTAAGTCTAACACTTTCATTGTCAGGCAGTGGCACTGAAATGATGCATACAGGAAGAAAGCTTGTTGTTGAACAGTCAAATAAATGGTAGTAGACTGTGATAACCATAGTTTTTGTCTGTTCAACCTTCTTTTTCTCATCTTCATCTTGTTTTACAGTGTGTCATTTTCATGAAGAAAACCCCACTTTATGACTCCTTATATCCCATCCTCACTTTCCACGGATGAGCACATGACCCAAGATGGCCCCATCAGACACCCTAATACCTGGTGCCAAGGATATTTGGGGATGGCATATGATCTAGTTCAGACCAATCACAACTTTATTTGGGACTTTGGCTGCAAGTACTAGAAAAAAGGCATATTGTTTTCATTGGAACTGCTAGCTATGAAGATAATATAAGTTTACATCTTCCCACTGATAGCTAACTGATAGGTGGTAACCAGTGAGGAAGATACTGCATAAGATTCAAGCCATCACAGAAGAAAGAGATGCTGGGGAAAGAATAAGTGACCTAATGGAATCCATTTAGCCAAAAAGTAGTTCTATCCCTTATGCTTCTCAGTTATGTGGAGCTACTAAATCCATTTTCCCTAAGCTTATTAGGCTAAGGTTTTTATTATTTGCAACTGAGAGTCCTAAGTAACACATTTGGTCAGTGCTCACATATCTTGCAAATGTTCTCTAGCTTTTCACGTCTACATTCCTTCTCATTAAACAGTAATGTGTTTGAAGAAAAGATACTGTGTCATTTATTTCTTTTTAAATTCCTATGGCTCCAATGGCAACATTACATTTATTTCTTTTTTAACTCTTATAGTTCCAATATGAACATTACAACATAAAATGGAGATCTGGGGGGCAAGTCAACAAATTAATTCGTTAAGTATAATAAAAATCCAGACATCTATTTCTTTCAGTTTTATGGCCATATTTAATAACTTACTTCCAAAAAATACAGGACACCATCCCAGGCAAAATATCATCTAAAGAACTAAATATATCTGGTCGGATCCCTTAGTAGTTTTTCAGAGGTTTTCAGCTTTTATGTTAATGGCCCATTTCAAATACAATTCTTCTTGACACATGGAAAGTGTTTCGAGCTCACAAAATAACTAAACTAGCCAGTATTATTTATGGCATAATCACCACTGTCACATGACAACTTTTTTCCATGTCTCTGAAAAGCATGTATTACAACAGCAGTATCTATAGTTCACACCCCATCTGTGTCATGATTTGAGAAGTATTTACCTCTATGATTCTGTTTTCTTGTATTCTCTTGGTTTAATAATTATTATTAATAACAAAGGGCCCAATACCAAATATTTGTGAAGTTGGTGGTGTCAAAAACATTCCAATATTGTTTCCTAACCCATTTACTACTAAACATGGCACATTAAGGCAGAATGCTTAAGAAGACCTAAAACCTGCCCAATCTCTGTTTTTCTTTTCTGCTCACTTAATTGAATCAAAAACATACTCATGATACAGGCTCCTATAAACAAGGGTATAATTAGACAGTGAAAATTCCCGTTTTTTCTTCATGTAAAAACTTAAGAATAAAAGACTTTGGAGGTTTGATATTGTATCAGTCATGTTCCCTAGCAGGAAACAGAATTCACCCTTGGAGATTCAAATAAAGAGACTTGGTGAAGGGACTCCTTAAAAAGGTGAGAAGTGTGGGCAGAGATAAGAGAATAAATAAGGGATAGAGAGGCATTCAGAGGCCAGCATTAGTGGAAAGTCATCACTACCACAAGGGCTGAAGGGACTGAAAGAAAAGCACTACCTGATCCTAGAGAGCTGGCGCTGGAGAGGAGGGGCCCCATGAGGAGTGGTGGGGACAGAGCGATTGCCAGACATGGTCGGAGGGAGGGAGTATCCTAGCCTCTCTCCCTCTGCTCTCCAGTCCCATGCTAATGCCTCTTCTTGGTGAAATAAAACTGGAAACAGCCAGCGGGAAAACCCAGGGAGGGAAGCAGTCCACAGGGATCATTCTTGGGGGCAAAAGTGAAACAGATCAAGGGGATGGGAATGGACAAAAGAAAAATCAGATATCATGCAGAGTCATGACCTACTGGAATGCCCAAGGAGAAAGAGTTGAGGATTCAAATTCTTCCCACTGAGTTTCACTTCACAGCACCCTTTTCCTAACAGGAATGTGACAAAGGATGGAGCCTGTGAGAGAACTTTAAGCTTCGGAATTTAAAATTGTGAAAACGTCTCCCTGACTCAAGCTGGCACTGGGATATTGCCTAACTCCCATTCATGGGATGCAACAGAATTCCAATAAAATCTCTTAAGATTCTTCCAGACAAAGAGACTCCATATTAATTTCTCACCCCAGGACCTCATAGTCAGGACTGAGGACAAGGCTGTGGCAGCTTGTGACTGTTAAGGGACAAGTCTTCACATGTTTCCACGGTCGTGCTGTGCTTCTCTGGCTGCTGTTGGCCTTTTCAGCCCTCCTTTCCCGCCACTCACTGCCAGTGGTGCCATTCATTCTCTGCACTGCATCACGTGGCTCATCTCCTCTGTCTCACCCAAGTTCCATCTAAAAGATATTGCCACCACATAATTCACTCCCAGTTGTTCCAAAAATTTAATTTCACCCACTGTTTAATATTTGGCAATATTACTGCCCCCTCTTCCTTGTAACAGTGTGGAGAGATTGGAAAATTAAAGTGCTTTGTGTGCTTTAGTAACTAACTTCCCTTCCCTTCACATTTATATTTTGAGACTGTTCTGACTTCCTATTTTTAGTGTTTTGTCTTTCAAATTATGCTATTTTGCTTCATATCTTAGAACATTTTTTAAGGTAGAATATTTGCATTCTTTAAATCAATGCATTGTCTATTCACGTCCCCTCTTCTTCAATAAAAATAAAAAGACTCCATCCTGTGGTGAAGAGTTTAGACAGACATTTGTATTAGGGAACCGATGATAACTCCAAGGCTAAACAGTCTGTGCCAAGGAATCTTTAGGGATTTTTTTCACTAAGTTCAATTCATTAAACATTTACTCAACACTATTTAACAGACACAGAATGTTGCCCTTAAACCACATATGTGTTTGAAGAAGGGGCAGGTAATCCTCTGTAGAATAATAGTGTGGATGGTAGTTACTTGAAGGGTAGAAGTAGAAATAGATATTAGCCAGTAGTATGCTAGAGAAATGACTGAAGGAAAAAAGGGGAAGAGGGGGCAAGTTTAGCCAATGAAATATTATTTCTATAGATTTTCCTTAAATTCCAACATTGTCCTCATGCGCTGGATTAGATTGCCGTGGCACTATGCTATTCTCCCCAGATCATATACCTGGGCCAACTATAGTAAACAAAAACAATTCTCTGACATAACAAGGCAGATAAAAAAAAATATGATAAAACAGGAAAGACAGGCACTAAGATGTGAAATAGCAATGCTGGTGGCCCAAAGGTTTACAAATTATTGCCCAGAGTTTGCATCACAGCAATTTTCACTCACTTTGAAGGTTTCTCAAGGGCAAAGAATGTTTTCCCCTCCTAGCAAACAATTCCGCTTGCAGCAGGAATAAAATGTACTGTGTATAACCAGACCCCAAAGCTAATAAAGGAAACCTGATAAGAGGAGGTTTGGAATTGAATCTCTTCAAAATGATCTTGTTCTTTCCACTGGGGGAGAAGCACTTAGTGTATTAGTCACACATTGGCAGGCTATGCATGCAGAACTCATCAGTAAAGAAAAGATGGCTTTAAATGAAAATCAGAAATCTGAGATTAGAAAAGAAACATTGATAAAAGTCCAGGGTTCTTTCCTCACTTATTCAACATTACTATAGAGAGTTTAACTGGTCTTTGCCTTTTCATTTCAAACTTTAGGACCCCAGCTCTATAAAGAATAATAAAGACACCTCCTAGTTATGTCACTGAAGCACCAGGAGGAGTTTATTCAAAGACAGTTCTAAAGTGAATGTTACTGTTACTTGGGCAATGCTCATGTTGCTCTCTAATATTATTGACAGAGACCCCTCATAAAAATGGTTGTGTTAAAACAGACTGGGCAAACATTGAAAAGTAAAGTTGGTCCAAGTTTAACTTATGCTGAGAAATGCAGGGATGGCAAAATGAAAATGATCAGATCACTAGAAAAATCACATGCCATACATATTTTTGTCATAGTATCCCTACTTAACAAAATAGATTACAACAGAAAATCCAAAATTAGACCAATTTTTCTTAAGCCTATAAAGCACAGATTCTGAATCCATATCTTAGATACCATATATTTGGCCATGTCTAAATAACACAGTTTAAAATTTTTCTTCTTGTTAAAAACAGTATGTAAAATAACACACAGAAACTTGCTTATCATGTGCTCACTACTTTTGGCTACAGAGGAGTTGATAATGGTATTTCTTGAAAAAAAGAATGTGATGATAAGCTATAGTATAATATTGCCTGCTACAAATGAATGATAACCATAATAAAATATTTTTAGTTTCACTATTAACCAATAAAATGCAAATCAAAACATCTGTTCAATGCTATTTTTCACCCAATAGATTAGGAAACATTTAACAGATCAATAACATCCAGTGTTGGTGAGGGTGTGGGGAAACAAGTATTCTCATACACTGTACCTGCCCCGAGGGAGGGGTGGAAGGAGGCAAACATGGGAAATACATATCAAACCCTTAACCATATATGCACTCTTCCTCAAGAATTTCATTTCTAGAATATTTTCTGAAGGAAATGATCATTTACATATCCAAATGTCTAATGTCACAGGATTTTTAAAATAATAACAACAAAAAAGTTAGAAAAAACATAAAAGCCCAGTGAAAAAGGGGGCTTCTTTTTATCCTTAGTAATTATTTTTGCGTCAAAGATGTGTTACGTTTCTACCCAGAAAAAAAAATTATTTCTTTGAGAAAGTATGAGGGAAATACAGTAATAATGTGAAAATTAAAACAAAAGAGAGAGAAAGAGGGAGAGAGGGAAGGAACTATGGAAAGAAGGAAGGAATGATGAAGGGGAGCGGGGAGGGAGGGAGAAAGACAGGCAAAAATCATCCTGCACAGTTCTTAAAACCTTAAATTTGTTACCAGGGCATATTTGTAAATGTGCCTTCAAAAAATGAACACCCCTTCTTAATTTAGAGGCATATGGTATTAAATAACATAAACCAAACAGCTCACATTGTAGCAGAGAGGTTTAGATATGTCAGATTACAAGGTATAGAACCTGGGTCGCCCAACTCTCATGTTTGATCTGTCTACTCCGTACCACACAGACTTGGCCTCACCACACCTGTTCTGTCTTCCCAGCTCTTATTCTCCTTAATTCATTTCACCTATCATCTATTTATCTATCATCTAAATACCTACTAATCTACCTACTGATTATCTATCCGGCTTTTTACTTCTATACCAACTTGCCTATGTACTTTTCCTATCCATCTTCATTCCCCTCCCAACCCTATTCCATCCTCCCCAATGCCCATAATATAAGACTTTTTTAGTTTTAGTGAAATAGAATTTTCTTTTATAAACTATTATAAGCACAGGAGCACCTGAATATGTAAAACAAATACCAACAGAACTAAATGGAGACATGCAGTACAACTCAATCAAAATAGGGACTTTAACATACCACTTACATCAATTGATAGATCAACCAGATAGAAACTACATAAGGAAACAGAGGTACTGAACAGCACATTAGATCAGATGGACTTAACATATATCTACAGAACATTCCACCCAAAAGCAGTGAGAATACATTCTTCTCGAGTGCACATGTAATATTCTCCAGAATCAATTACATATAAGGACACAAAAAAAACCTTCAATGAATTAAAAAAGATTGAAATTGTAGAATGCATCTTTTCAGATCTCACTGGTATAAAATTAGAAACAAATCACACAAAGAAAACAAAAACACCCACAAACACATGGAGGCTAAACAACATGCTACTAAATAATTAATGGATCAATGAACAAATCAAAGTACATATCAAGCAATATATGGAGACAAATGAAAACAAAATACAACAGTTCAAAATTGGTGGGATGCCACAAAAGTGGTTCTAAGAGGTAACTTCAAAGCAATACAGGCTTACCTAAAGAAACAAGAATAAATCCAAATAAACAGTCTAAACTCATAATTAAAGAAATTATAAAAAGAATAAATGAAACCCAAAGTTACTAGAAGGGACATAATAAAGATCAGAGCAGAAATAAATAAAATAGAGAAGACTAAAACAATAGAAAAAAAATTAATAAAACCAAGAGCTGGTTCTTGAGAAGATAAACAAAACAGACAGACTTATCAAGAAAAAAAAAAGAGGACACAAATAAAATCAGAAACAAAAAAGGAATAGTTACAACTGACACCACAGAAATACAAAGAATTATTAAAGAATTCCATGAAAAATTATATGCCAATAAATTGGACAATGAAGAAGAAATGGAAAAATTCCAAGAAAATTGCAACCTTCCAAGGCTGACCCAGGAGGAAATGGAAAATATGAATAGACCAATTACCAGTAACAAAATTGAATTGATAATAAAAAACTCCCAACAAACAAAAGTGCAGGTACACATGGCTTCACAGCTGAATTCTTATTCTTCTAAACATTTTAAAAAGAGCTAATGCCCTTCCTTTTTAAAGTATTCCAAAAATAGAAGAGGAGAAAATACTTCCAAACTCATCTATGAGGCCAGTATCACTCTAATACCAAAACCAAAGACACTCCAAAAAAAGAAAATGACAGACCAATATCCCTGATAACACTGATGCAAAAATTCTCAACAAAATATTAGCAAACCGAATTCAAAAATACATCAAAAGGATCATCCATCATGGCCAAATGGGATTTATTCCAGGGATGCAAGGATGGTACATTATTCATAAATCAATCAATGTGATACACCACATTAACCAAAAAAAAAAAAAAGATGAAAACCATATGATCATCTCAATAGATGCTGAAAAAGAATTTGACAAAATTCAACATCCATTCATGACAGAAACTCAACAATATGGGTACAGAGGGAACATACCTCAACATAATAAAGGCCATATATGAAAAACCCACAGCTAACATCATACCCAATGGTGAAAAGCTGAAGGCTTTCCCCTCTAAGATCAGGACCAAGACAGGATGTCCACTCCTACAGCTCTTATTCAACATAGTACTGGATTCCTAGGCACAGCAATCAAGATAAAGGAGATAAAAGGCACCCAAGTTGGTAAGGAAGTAAACTGTCACTGTTTGAAGATGACATGATATTATACATAGAAAACCCTAAAGATTCTACCAAAAAGCTATTAGAACTAAAAACTGGATTCAGCAAAGCTGCAGGATACAAAATTAATTCACAGAAATCTGTTGCATTCCTATGTAATAATGACCAAGCTAGCAGAAAGAGAAATCAGGAAACAATTCCATTTACAAGTGCTTAGGAAGGATAAAATACCTAGGAATAAATCTAACCAAGGTGGTGAAAGACGTGACTCAGAAAACTATGACAGTGATGAAAGAAATTGAAGAAGACAGAAATAAGTGGAAATCTAACCCATCCTCATGGATGGGAAGAATTAATATTGTCAAAATGGCCATCCTGCCCAAAGGAATTTACAGATTCAATGCAATCCCTATCAAAATACAAATGGCAATTTTCAATGAATTAGAGTAAATAATCCTAAAATTCATGTGGAACCACAAAAGACCCTGAAGAGCCCAAGCAATCCTGAGAAAGACGAACAAAGCTGAGGTTATTATTCTCCCTGACCATCAAAACAGTATGGCACTGGCACAAGAATAGACCCAGAGATCAATGAAATAGAACAGAGAGCACAGATATAAACCCACACATTTATGGTCAATTCATATATGATAAAGGAGCCATGAATATACAAAGGAGAAAGTGTCTTCAATAACTGGTGTTGGAAAAACTGGACAGCTATATAACTCCATACATAAATGTAAACTCTAAATGTAAGACATGAAACCATAAAACTCTTAGAAGACAACATAGGCAAAAATCTTTTGAACATAAGCGTGAGTAATTGTTTTCTTGACATATCTCCCCAGGCAAGGAAAACAAAATAAAAAATGAACAAGTGGGACTACATCAAACTAAAAAGCTTCTGTACAGCAAAGGACACCATCAACAGAAAAAAAAAAGGCCACATACAATGTGGAAGAATATGTTCTTAACTTATTTATCTGATAAGGTGTTAACATCCAAAATATATAAAGAACTCATACTATTCAACCAAAAATATACTCAAATAGGCCCCCCCAAAAAAATGGGCAGAACAGTCATTTTCCAAAGAAGAAATACAGATAGCCAACAGGCACATGAAAAGATGCTCCACATCACTAATCATCAGGGAAATGCAAATCAAAACCATGATGAGTTATCACCTCACACCAGTTAGGATGGCCAACATCCAAAAGACAAGAAAATACAAGCATTGGCAAGGATGTGGAAAAAAGAGAACCCTTCTACACTGTTGGTGGGAATGTAAATTGGGGCAGCCACTGTGGAAAGCAATTTGGATGTTCCTTAAAAAATCTAAAAATCTAAATACCATATGACCAGTAACTGCTCTCCTAGGAATTTATTCAAAGAAAACAAAATCTCTGATTCAAAAAGATACATGTATCCCTATGCTTATTGCTGCATTATTTACAATAGCCAAGATACGGAAGCAACCAAAGTGTCCATCAACAAGTGAATGGATAAAGAAGAGGTGGTACATACACATGGTGGAATATTATTCAGCCAAAAAAAGAAAGAAATATTTCATTTGTGACAACATAAATGGACCTACAGGGTAATATGTCCAGTGAGATAAGCCAGGCAGAGATAGGCAAATACCATATGACTTCACTCATTTATGGAATCTAAAAACAAAGAAAAAAAACCCAAATGAACAAAATAGTAGACTCATAGACACTGAGAGGTGACTAGTGGTTACCATGGGGGAGGGGTTGGGGTAGGTGGGTCAGGAGGGTGAGTGGAATAATGGGGCACAAAAATTCTCTATCACAATATAGGTTGGTCATGGGGATGGTAGTACAGCATGGGGAATATTGCTAATGATTCTGTGACATCTTTCTTGTTGACATAGTAATTTAGTAACTTCACTAGTTGGGATTAGGATTTAATAATGTGGGTAACTGGTGAACCATTGTGTTGCATACTTGAAACTAATATAAGATTGTATATCAACTATACTTCAAAAAAAAAACTATTGTAAGCACAATACGAAGCTATTGCAGATATCTGGCAGGGAGCTATCATAATAGTTAGTATATCAGCAGAATGTGGGCTAGTGCATTGAGGACAGGAATGTGAGTGGGAGAGACAATAAGATCCACCATGAGGAGGCTACTGCAATCATTTAAGTGTAAGGTAATATGAAAAATGTATGACATGCTAGAGTGCAGTCTGGGTGTGGTCCACATACATAAAGATATGAGGAATGCCACAGTGGGTTACACACATATGTAACATACATAGGAGACGAACATTGCCACGTGGGTTTGTATTACGTGTGCATCTCGCTGGCATTCTGCCTCTAACAAGGCAGTGATAATAATAAAAAAAAAACTTATTACATCTGTATGTTCCAGAGCATGCAGCTACACATTTCACCTTTTCCATTTCTAATCTTTACAACAACCTAAAATGCTAGGTGTATTACCTACAATTTACAGGGGAAGAAGTTGAAGCTACTAGAGGTTAAGTTACTTGCTCCAGTCATGCAACTAATAAATGGCAAGGTTTGATTAAATTCCTGGCTTAAATCCAAAGCCTTTCCATCGTGCTACATTTCTTTCCCATGACCTAGTCCAAAGACTCAGATATTGATCTCCTGACTTCCTTTGATAATCTGCCTTTCATGAATCAATATAATTAGTCTTGAGCTGTTTTTTATTCTATATTTTCATTACTGTATTCGTGCTGAAGCACATACAATACTCATGTTCCTCAGGGCACTCAAATTCACTTCCTACAAGCAAAATCCCCACAGGGTCTAGCCAGTTCTGTGCACACAGTAAGAATGAAATGATACATGTTGATTGCCTGATTAGCACTTCGTTGTATTTACCTTAAAATAACCTATTCAAGATTTAAACCAGATACTACTTTTGCCTTTTCTTCCTATTCATTCCTTCAAGTTTATAGTAGACTAAACTGTCTACTCACTCTTCCCAGATTGAGGAGTCCTAGATTTTTGATGCATCCTTATCAAAAACTGCTCTATTATCTTGATTCTTTTCAGTTTATTTTCCTTCATAAGCTGTCTTACCTTTTATTATATATTGGGACCAGAAATATATATAGTCTATCAAATATTATATAATGATAAACCTAAAAGAAGGCAGACATTAAAAAATTCCTAAAACCATTTGGAGTAAAAATATTGAGACAAAATACAATTCAGCATCCCAAGTGTTTAATTGTTGTTTCACCCAATAAGACTAAAACTAATCCTAAAAATTCAGTTACTATCTTCCTTGCCTTAATTTTCATTGTGAAATGTATGCCCAACTCCCTTACTGCTCATATTCCAGAAGATTTCACTTTTTCCGTTACACATACTTATGAGAGACTTTTCTTGTAATCTGAGGTAAGTTGCAGAAAGGCAAGCATGACACATCCATTTGCTGGTGTGATTGTGGCTGAGGTGACATCGTTTTGAAGCCAGTCACTGTGGCAGCAACTTTCCTATGCAACAGGAAATCACCGGTTTAAGGCCGAAGCATCAACTTTGCAGCCCATTTCTATAGTATGACTTTAGGAGCCTATTCCTCCCAATGATCCTATAACCTATTTAATATTTGGTAATAAATTCCTTGACATTTAAACTAGCTAGAGTAGATTCAGTTCTCAGCAACCGAATGGGCTTTTTATTGGGTGGGAGGGTTGTTTTTTGTTTTTGTTTAGCTGAAGATTTTGTTACTTCAGCTCCTTGCTGTTAAGGGTAGAATTTTTCATCTGTATATTTAACCATGAGAGTAGGAAATAAAGATTATCTCTGAAATATTTTTAAATGTGGTTAATTCTCTATGTTGCTAGTTGCTTTTCCAAAGCTCAAAATGGAAAAAACTGAGAAATCTTCTACACTCCAGAGCTTTATTCTTTCTTCCCAGAAGATGCTCATTTTCATACTAAGAGCTCTTTCTTACAAAGAGAATCACCTTTAAAGTGCATGTTGAGATGGAGCAGGAGAGCTGCCATTCAATCTGCCATCAGAGGCTGGGAAGTAGTGTGAAGAAGAATCTTATATCTCCTCAAGGTAGTCTCTGGCATTATGAGTACACAATTAGGCAGACTTCAGAGTTGCTATTTGTCATTACTACTCAGGTGAACCTCTTCAGTGGCTCTGCCTTCCATGTGGTCACTGGGAAGCCAAAACAATTAAGTTTGCAAAATCTTAAGAAATATTGCCCTCATGGTTCCCATAAGCATTTTGGGGGCAGTTTATGCAGCAACTCAAATTCATCTCACATAAATAAACTTTCCCCCAAGTGTATACTAGTTATAAACACAAGCCTTCACTAACAGCCTAACACTACCATGTCCTTATTTGAGACACCCTCACATAACTCCATAAAAATCAAATCCCATAATTAACCGTTCTGACATTAAGAGGTAAGATAACAAATTCTTCATTCTCAGATACTTTGTCATCAGTAATTTTTATCTTCTCATGAATTTTGGTATCTTGCAACATAAACAATCGCCCATTAACAATGGCTAAATTTCAGGTGGCTTCAGGCGCTATTATAATCATAACACCAAGATTATTACTTAGATAAAATGATTTTCAAAGTACACAGACCTACTTATCAAATGGAACCATCTAGCTGTCTAATTTAGCTAACAACACTAATTTAGAAAGGTGACTTCAAAATAGAAAGGTCACTTATCCCTAGATGACCCTATTGATAAAGAAATGTGAGACATTAAAGAATATAAAAGCCCCCTTTATGAAGTCAAAAAGGTAGACAAATATAAATTCAGGCAAGATTTGAACAGGTGCTAATTTCAAATTTATATCTCTTAGGCTGTCACTCAGTATAGTTTACTCCAATTTGGTTCCAGTAATCCCTTTCCCTTCTTAGGTTAGGGAAGCATCAATGGTTGCTTAGAGGCTTGTCTTTAGTGAGTTGGTAATAGTTATAATACCACCGCTAGCATTGAAGGAAGGGAAGAAGGAAGGAAGGAAGGAAGGGAGGGAGGGAGGAAGGGAAGGAGTATGCCTCCCCAAGGATTCCAACATTAAGTCTATTATCATCCATTACTCTAATCATTTAAATATTTATAGGCACAAACCTAGTGATGGACAGGGCTGAGAGCCCCTCACTACTTGCAGAACCACACTGCCACGTGGCCAGAACTTCTGAAATACCAAGATGTGGACTTCCATCTGTTTAAGCCTACATACCAGCTCATCTCTGACCCTCATAAATAAAATAACTGTAACACTTAGAAGAAGCAGTACTTCCCTGGGTGATTATGAATGACCTCAAATTAGAGTATTAGAGTACTGTAAAACCCATGCAGTCCATTGTCTCATTACTTCAATTTAGTAGAATCTGTAAATAAGAAGAGGAGGAATTGTACCCTGCTCTGTATTATTTGCATCACTGATCAGAAAACAGGATTTATGCTTAACCTAGTTACAATATTTAAAATAAGTCTACCTCCCTATCCAAGCACATAACACTAAAATGCTCTAAAATTCTGCCATCTTGTGGAAATTTGGAAGCACAGCTAAAGACTAGGCTCAAAAGTTTCATGTTTTATGTAATTTAAAACACTAGTGTAATTATAAGTATGAATGGATACAATGTTTATAATAGTTTAACATGCCAAAGAGAATTTGATTTTCCTTTTATTCTATATTTCACATAAAAATATTCAAGTTCTCTCCTTAATACTTCAAAGAATATAATCATCCTATTATTATCTTTTTACCTAGGTATTGTACTTTATATAGACCTATTTTTCTCTAGATGAGGTTTATTTAAGATCTATGTTATATGTCTGGGGAAAGAAAACAGCAAAAATTAAATATCTATTATAGACAATACAAAGTCACTCCAAACGTTTTTCTAGAGGTTGTACGGCAGGTGAGACGTGGAGCATGACAACTTACTGGTTGCCTGTATGAGTCACTGCAGGGAAGACACATAGAGTGTGAACCCTACCAGTTCAGAATTTACTTTCTTAGTACCGGCAGACATTCCAAAGGGTACCTGAAAAGAAGAATTTGATGTGCCTCTTCAAATCAAAATGTGGTTATTTGTGGTCTCCTATACAAGCAGTTTTTAGTGCAGTGTTTCCATGAAACTAGGTCTTGTTATAAAATCATTCAAGTTGAATTCAGTTTGTAGGGGCAGCAGCTTGAAAGTGATGAGGGTTGTAATACATTATCTTTAAAGAGAGATCTTCATAAGGAGTAAAACAACAGAATTTTAAAAGGAATTAGTGAGGAGAATTGTACCTGTACCTTCTTTCAGGTTCTAGAATAGTGTTTTGTTTATATTAGTTTCCAAAAATAGAAGTTATATATAAAATCTATGTATATATTTATAAACATTCGATGAATGTAGTATCTTTTCCCCAGTCATTTTTAACTATAATCAAGTGTTCTCCTTCTTAAAGGAAACCCATCAATCCTGAAGTCAACTTACATTTATCTTTGAAATACATTTATTTAATGAGATAAGTTTTCAAAATGCACATTAATTAAACTAATGATCATATTAGCCTATGCGATCTGAATCTAAAATAAGAGCCCTAATATGGAAGAGAAGAGAAACTTGTGCAAGATTTAAAATTAACCTCTGAGGACCCAGGCACTTATAAAAATAATCGACTGTGATAAACTATACCTTGTTTTCAACACAAAATCAATACACGTCCAGACCAGGAATGCTCTCTCTTCACCAGAAAGTAAACTCATAAGTATGGATCCTTCCACCAAAAAAGACAAAGTAGGACATTGAGCTTTCACTCTAAGAAATATCAGAGCATGTAGCTTTAACCTTTCTTGTTTCTCCTGAAGTCCTCAACAAGACTACATGTACAAAGGCTTAGAAAAGAAGCTGGCACATATCATATGCCCAACAAATGTAATTTATTATTATTATTTCTTCAGAGTGCACATGAAAAATAAATTTCGATTCTACCAAAGCACAGAAATTACGTAGGGGTAGAGAGAAAAAGGGGTGGGGTGAACATTTAACAATATAATTATTTCAAACACTGGCACCTTGTGTTAACTTTCCCAAAAGGTCAAAGAGAATCCTTTATCAGCTTGATACATAGAACCCCAGAATTTGATAGTTCCTGTTTTTTTCTCCTCCAACTCTTTAAATAAGAAAAGAGAAGAAATTTCATCAGAGACAACTGACAAGTTTGTGTATTTTTGTTGTTACTAAGGAAAAACTTCCTTTGGGATAAATGATTATTTAAACGAGAAAGAACTTGAATTCCACGACAGATGAACTTAGAAGCTGAAAAATATTTGCACAATGCATGTAAGTTGCTGAGAAGGAAGCAGCAGACAATTAAATTCTCCACCAAATTCATATTTGCATGGTTAGTTCCTTTTTGCTCCTAAGGTAACTATAAAATCCATGCTAATTACCCATCTACCTCACAGGGATGAAGTGAGGTGTAAATGGTAAGGAAGTAGCCGGAAACCCCTGATAGTTGCATATTCACGGGGACAGGAGACCCTGTCCCACCTGATCTGTCAGGACTGAGCCAAAGCCCTGGACCCAAACCCAGCATTCTCAAAAGACTGGCAACAGGAGCCCCAGGTGCCCTGCAACATGGTGATTCTAGAACAAGAGGTCTCCAGGAGCCAAGTGCACGGCGGCAAACAGCACTCTCCGGCCCACTGGGGAACTAACCTAGCCAGGATTGCTCTGCAGAAGGTTAAGAAGCCACAGACTTCTTAAGTTGAAAACAGGTCATTCGGCCACATAATTTTGTCATTCATGATATTCTTGAAATGGTACTCCTTTTTCCTCAATCACAGCTAACATATTGAATGCTTCTCTTGTAATAGTCATTTGTATTTGTTGTCTGGTTTGATTGCTGTAACAATTCTGTGAGCTAGTTATTTTTTATTATTTCTTATTTATGTATGAACTGAGACTGGAAGATTGCCCACAAACTTGCAAGGTAGAAAGTAGGCAGCAGAGCCAGAATTAGAATCTCACATCTCCAGAACTTGCCTTCAAAATCATGATGACTCCTAGATTTTTCTGTGACCTCCTTTTAACTTCCAAATATTTAATTATGAGCTTCTTGTTCTTTCCTTTAGGCTGAGACCTGCTCTCTGATTCCTACAAGGGTGGAACAACACACACACATACACATACACACACACGTGTGATGATTAACCAGTTCCCAACCCTGGGCTCTATGATGCCAGGCAAACACCCTAGAGGGCAATAATTTGGAAAGATGTGAGCCATAGAGCTCCCTCTCGAACTATAACTACAAAGCAAATTTCAAGATAAACGCTTTGGAAAAGAAGAGTATTTTTGAGTTGTCTCTAAAGGACTGGCAAAAATCCAAATACCTGAATTTACTTTGTGTTTCTGTTCTCAGACTGTGAAATGCTTTTAAATGTCTGCGAAATTTTACTCTAATGTACAACAGTAGGGATGTGTTCCACCTCCAGGGAGTCACTTGAAAAGCTCACTGAAGCTGCTTATCTATGAAGTGAGTTTAAGAAACAAGCCCTGAAAGTAGCACCAGTCCAGCCTGTCGCCCCCTTCAGAGGTACTGGCAGGCCATGCTCTGTGCTGACAAAGAACACCATAGCCTACACACCTTCACATCAGCTTCTCAAATGAATTCTGCGTTTAGCCTGGGACCAGAAAGAAAGAGGAAAGGCAAAAAAGAATTAAATGGCCTTTATCTGGTCTCTTCCATTTCTTTTTAGCATGAATGTTCATAAACTCATTTAGCTATCAAAGCAGACAATGTGCCCTGGTTTTTATCTTAAAGGATAAAACAAAACTAATGTGTTTGGAGGGAAATAGATCTTCCAGCAAGTATATCGCCCCTTAATGCTCTTAACTTAGAAATGCTAGAGTCCATGTAGGATCATCAAAAAATCATGAAGTGAGAAGGTATATTCACATGCATAAGGATTTATAATTACTCTTTAAAAAAAATAGGCACTTCTAACATTCTTGGTTGACTGTTAAAATGTTTAATCACAACTGGATCAAAAAAAAAAAAGTCTAGCTAAATGAATACTTCCTTTTGCTGCAGATTAAACCTCCTGCTTCTTTTTCAGTCCCCAGTGGGGATGAAGGATAATTGAACATAATCCTGTCTATAATTCCCTTTCAAATGCTTGAAACAGTTGTGAATATTCTCCATCCTAATAAAAAAGGAAAGAAACCCTCAATATATTGACTCTTTAAGAATCTCTTTTCAAAATGTGCATTACTATATTTCATCTTCTTGACCTTCTCATTTCTTTAGAAATTTATTAAAACATAGAGGTAATAATTAGAGAAATTCCCTAATAAAAGTCAAATAATAATAAATATCCTAGAAAAATTATTTCTAGCTTTCTAATATCAACTATTTCTGAAGGCTTTCAAAAATCAATACTACTTATTACTCATTTTGAACTTATGTTTCTGGTTAAATAACTTGTTCTGTTTAGCTTTTTACAGTATTTTATATTAACATAAATTAAAATGATCTCTGATACATTAAATCACTGTGCTCCCTCAAAAATTAATCTCAATTTGGTGAACTATGTGACACAGAGAATTCTGTACCTTCTTTCCAAGGAGGAGAAACCTTATCAAAATAGTGTCACCTAAAATTTAATGGAAACAATACAATTCTATCATCTGTTGAATTGTAAAAGCTCAATATGTGAAATAGCCCTGGAGAAGCAACCAGGTCCAAATCACCCGCTGTGGAAATTAATCAATGGGAATACAAGAGATGAAGTGTCTTTCCCAAGTCTTAGTAATCCATGCCTGACCTTCAGGCTTAGTTCTTTTCCCATGTAATGTCCCCTCTACTCTGTTACACAGCCATTCTCATTCGTAACACCATGAAAAATATCATATGTATGGTCTGTTCTACATTCCTTCCATGCTATTTCAGATGCAGAAACAACCTTCCCCTTTCCCTGCTTCTCTTTCTTCACCTAGACAACCTCTGTTCATAAATTAATTCAGCAACGATTCATTGTAATTCAATAAATGCTAAGAATATTCCCAAACCAAAGAGAAATACATTAAGTTAATACTGGTGTAATTATATGCTAAGGAATTCTCAGACCCTTCCACTCTTTCAACACAGAGCTAAGTGCAAGGCCCTGACCATCAAGATAGCCAGGATGCTGACAGGTGGAGCAAGAGGAGAGCAGAGAACTTACCTGAGGAAAATGGGCCTGCTACTAGGGATGACTGGACACAGGAATCTTGGATGAAGGCAGGTCAAAGGACAGGAGAGAATTGTAGAGTTTGGTGATACAACATAAAAAGGACGTCTAGTCAAATTAATAGTTCCTTTTTGTTTCTGGATTTAAATATATATATATTTTTCAATCTCCTTCCTATTATTTATGTTACATCATAATCTAATTAATACAAAATTACACTGCCATATAGTGATACACCCATGAAACAGAAATATGTCACACCTCTCAGGAGTTATCCTTAAGATTCATAAACTTTGATCCACCAGGGAATTATTCATTTAATAAACATATATTTAATGTCTGTGTCCTGTGTTAATTTTTGCTTTCTTCTAGTTCCAAATGTGATTATGAGGATTCAGTATATTTTTTTACATTCATCAGCCACATGTGATATTGCCTGACACAGGGGTTCTTTCTATGTGTATATATGCACTAACAATGTTACTGTAAACATCAGTCTTTTAAGGAAAATATTTATTGCCCTTCATAATACATATACATCAGATATTTACATGTTCAACTATCTGGATAATGCTCACAGGGTCAGAAAAACTCAATAAGGTAATTTATTATTTTTTTTGTTTCTAATGCTATATGAATGAGTTCTATTTCCAATTGCTGTCATCACTTGGACTAGTTCGCATGTACCTAGTTTTCAAATGTTACCACATAGTTTATCAATCACTATCCAGTGGAGGATATCCTGTCACTTTTATGTATCTCTGAAATCTTTCCCTGATTGCAAACAAGTGTGCTAGAAGATAAAAAGAAGTCCAAGTCAGAGACCTGCACTTTCATTTATGTCTCTTCAAATAATTTGTGTTCACCTTTTAAATCATGTCAAAAATTAGGTTGAATAATGACAGACAGTATACTAAGAGGTAGTAATAGAGACAGCGTGACAGTTCCTTAGTATACTCTGTCTTCATTACTACTGCTTGACTCAGTATAGATTTTCCTACAAATAAAATCCTCGAATTATAGATGTAGCCACTCCCCAGATCACTGTGTTATTGCTCAGAGTCACCACCCAGGTAGCAGGAAGGGAAATGAGCAGTACTGGTTCCTGAAAGATGGTTAATGATCATGATGTCACTGGCAACCATTCACTATGTGGTGGCCACCTAGATCTCACACCACCTGGAAACGAAGGACATTCTAGAAAAACATCCACGCTGACCTCAGGCCCAGCTTCTGGGAACCTTGAATGTAGCAAATTAATAGAAGCTCTTCAAAATTTCATTCTTTTGGGAAATAACATCCATCCTATGTGTCTGTCATTATGCTGACTATAATACATACAATTTTTTTACTCAGTCTTTATAACAACCCATTAAGACATGAATTATTATCCACACTTTACAGATAAGAGAACAAAAGCCAAAATGTAAAATGACATTAATAAGGTCAAGTGGCAGAGACAAGAATCAAGCCTGTCTGTCCATATTTTTCCATAATACCACACTGCTACAAATAAAGGTATAGTGCTATAAAATAGTAGTACTTATTTTCAAAGTCACAAGATAGAAAAATAAATGTTTTCATATTTTGGAAAGTTGAAAAATTTGTGGTTTTCAACCAAAGTTGAATGTATTTTTTGGAATGGTATGTGTACTCAAAACATTTTTTTTGAGAGTATGCCACTCAAACTAAAAACTCTTCTGTCTCAGATGACTTGTGTGGCAAGAATAAAAAAATATACATTGCAATGAAATAGAGAAAAGGAGATGAGAGTACTGTTTTTAATTTATGAAGACATGACTACTAACAACTGTTTAGCATTTAAGCATAAAAGTACTGGAAAATAGAATGTATGAATAATAATAAAAATAAATAGTCAAATAAATAGATTTAATATGTAGAAGGCATTATCTCTCTCATATCCTCTCCATAGAATTACACATGTTAAATTGTCTTTACCCATTGTGAACCCTTTTCAAAGATGAAAAAGGCACAGAAATCTGAGGAGAGAACCTGTACGGAAATTAGAGTCAGCTCATTCTGCTCTGAAACTATTAGAATGAATAGCCTAAGAGAAAGTGAAATAAAATAAGAGAGTATTTCACTGAGATAATGTTAAAATTTATGAATCAATACATATTAAAAACAATAATTCATATAAAAACAAAGTTTAGAAACACAAGAGACTGTTCAGTTGGTCACTGCAATATTTTTTCCTGAGTATTTACATAGTACCCATAATAAAGCAAGCTCCAAAAACCACATAAAGGGAACATTCCCTGGGTCTCCAGTGCATTTGCAATCTAATCTCGTTTCCTTCACAAGGACATCAAAACATTTCCCCTAACATTTAATTTACTCTGGTCCACGCTCCCACTAGGATGTGCTATTAGTCATCCACAAACTGGATGGCTTACCCAACAAAAATTTATTTTATCTCACAATTAGGAGACTAGATGTCCAAGATGAAGGTACCTTCAGACTTTTCTGGTGAGACCTCTCTTCCTTGTTCACAGATGGTCACCTTCTCGTTATTTCCTCAAGTGGCCTCTTCTCTGTGTATGTGCAGAAAGAGAGAGATAGAGACAGAGCAAGAAGTTTCTTGTGTCTCTTTCTTTTCTTCTAAGGACATTATTTCCATGGGATCAGAGTCCCACCTTGATGACTTCATTTAACCCTATTTCCTGTCTAAAGGCCCTGTCTCCAAATACAGTCATATTGGTATTAGGGCTTCAATAGATGACTTTTAGAGGGTCAAAATTCAGTCCATAACAAGTACTCAATTCCACATGAGCAAGGAACTTCAGCTGCATAAAAATAGTATACTAAATGCCAAATCTGGCAAATAGGTAGCCAAGGAACCTTTGAGATGTGTCTAAAAATACTAACTAAAAACACTTGCCCTATGTAATGAACTAGGGAATTGAATCAGAATTTTTAGTTGACATCCTCAGTTGAACTAGTCAAGGAAATGCTAGTATCAATTGCCTTGAAATATAAGACAGTATACAACAATAAATTTGTTCCTGAGAGTCCTTTTGAGATACACCTATTCCATCAGGGACAGAACAATTACTAAACAGTCTAACAATTACTTTTGGTCAAACCTATCAACCACGCTGTGGGGAAGTTGGGGTTCGTATGGCCAGGATCCTCACTGCACTTTAACCACCTGATGATGTAACTGGCCTGTTGCTAGGCTACCACTTCCACACCTTTAGGCAATAAGCTATTATTGCATTATATAGAGAGCTCGACCCAGTACTATGGGCAGAGGCAGAGGCGCTAGTGCTCAACCTACCACCAGGAGAACAAGCCGGGTAATAAACCCTTTCACCTCAAAGAATGTTTTGCTCTCAATTTCTTTGGTCACATCGAATCCATACTGAACTTACCCAGGGCTGAAACCCATTGGTAAGACAATTGGCAAAGTCAGCAAGGGTTCACTGTTGACCAAGGAAAAAGACAGGCTGCCGTTATGAGAGGGGTGCTTCAGTGGGCTGCTCCCGTGAATAGGGAGACAGTGAATTGTCCTCCAATGGGTATGTGGTCTGAGGTGGCTTGCTTCCTAGAGGGCTGGGCCCCACCCCAGGACTGGCAGCAAGTGGAAGTGACACCTGAGGCTGTAGGGGTGGCCCTTGGTATATATAGTAAGTAGGTCTTTTGAGAGACAGAGTGCCCGTGAGGCAGCAGGGACTGTGGGTTGGCTGCTTCTCACAGTATTAAAAAAGTCTACAGAAGAGAACAACATGCTCCTGAAAAAACACCGAAGAAATGGTGATACGAGAACATAAGCTGCAATCTTCTGTGGATTCCCTGAAGAAGGAAATGGCATTGATGTGAGAGGAGGAAGCACGAGAATGCTGGCAGTAAGGTGCCACTGAAGAAGTAATAGATCCTTAAAGAATGAGATGGCAGCACTGCCAGGTGCTCTGAAGGACGAAAAGGCCATCAAGGAAAAAGACAAACTCCTGAGAGAAGCACAGGTAGAGGTGGCATGAGAACGCTAGCTGTGAAGCATTGAGGTGAATATAAGAGAGCTGCTGAAGACTGAGCTAGCATTGCTGCGAGGCACAGTAGAAAAGGTAAAGGTTGTAGCAGAGGAGGAACTCAGGGGAGGGGAGAGAAAGGTGCCATCAGTCCCGGAAATGGAGGAGCTGAGGAAGGATGAAGGGGTGGTGTCGGAGGCACTGGCCCCTCCTGTATTGAAAGCATGCCCAGTGGTTGTAAAGAAAATAAAAACCCAGCAGCCGAAAGTTCCTCAAGGAGAGGAGCATCCCCCTCCCCAGGTTGTGGAGCACTCTATGCTCTGTCCTTATACTCAGGCTGAGCTGGTGGATTTGGGCTCCCGGTTTAGGCAGAAGCCCTTGGAGTCAATATCAGCTTGGCTCCTACATCTGTGGGACTCAGGGTGGATGGAATTGTTCTGTCAGGATCAGAGACGGGAAAGATGGCTTCCCTGACAGTGCAGCTCACCTTAAGGCAGCAATTACAAAATGCACATCAGACCCCAGGGAGTCACTCCCTCCTGGATTGGCTCATGACTGCACCTCGTGCTGTGTGGCCCAATCTGGGTGATCTACCAACCTCTCCTGTTAGATGGCACACATATGCTGAGCTCCAACAGGTGTTATGAGAGCTAGGCATAATAAATGCCATCTATAGTCCAGAGAATTATGGCCCAGATGAAGAGATTTTCACTATTGGGATGAGAAATATTGGGCTTCAAACGGCTCCCACATCCCTCTTTGGGTCTCTAGAGGCCATTCTTTCCCCTCACTCCGGGCATCCCTTAAGTGAAGTGACAAGTACAGTAGCAGACTTAGGAGAGGCTGAAGCAATGAGAACCCACAAAGAAATAAGGTCTGCTACTCACAAGAAGATTTTAAAGGGCCCCATGAAGGTTACAAGGACCTAGCTGTGGGTTGATTTAACACAGGCAGGAGCAGAAGGAAGGAAATATGTAGGAATTCAAATAGGATCTTACTAGAGCTATGGCAACAGATGAAACCAGAGCAGCAGTTCCAGCCATTAAGACCAAAGAGGCAGAGGTCAGAGACAGAGCAACGAGTCCGGCCTGTGTGTTTGCAAGACTTACTGCTGAAGAGTAAGCCAACCCCACTTGAGCCCACACAGGAAGATGATTAGGGAACACACTTTGACTGAGGGGAAGGTCAAGGTATCTGCCTTGAGGAACCAGGGGGGGACCGGAGAACACATGTTGAAATAGTTATCCATTGGTCCCCAGTGAACGTACAACGTGTCCTGGCTCTGGTGGACACTGGGACTGAATGTTCACTGATTCATGGTAACCCTGAGCAGTTCCCCGGGACACCTAGTATCATAGATGAATATGGGGGGGGGAGGCTATAAGAGTGAAACAAGCCCAAATACCCTTGGGAATAGGGCATCTACCCCCAAAAGAGTATACTGTGTATATATATCTCCTATCCCTGAGTATATTTTGAGGATTGATATCCTGCAGGGTCTATGGTTGCAGACCACTGCAGGTGAGTTAAGACTGAGAGTACATGTGGTGAAGCAGTTCTGAGGGGACATGCTAGACACCTGCCCATAGCTTTGCCTGTGCCTCAGAGAGTGACTAACATCAAACAATACAAACTTCCTGGAAGGCATAAAGGGATTGGAGAAACTCTCCAGGAACTGGAAAAGGTGGGTATTATAAAGCCCACCCATAGTTGTTTCAATTCCCCAGTGTGGCCAGAAAAAAAGCCAGATGGCTCCTGGCATATGACTGTGGATTACAGAGAACTGAATAAAGAAGTACCCCCTACGCATGCTGCTGTCCCCTCTATTGCAGACGTTATGGATACCCTCAGCCATGAATTAGGAACATACCATTATGTGGTACATCTTGCTAATGTCTTCTTTTCCACTGACATTGAGCAAGAAAGTTAGGAACAGTTTGCCTTCATGTGGGAAGGATGGCAATGGACTTTCACCATCCTTCCACAGGGATACCTCCACAGTCCCACCATCTGTCATGGACTTGTAGCCCTGGACTTGGCTACATGGGAGAAACTGCCAACGGTGCAGCTGTACCATTATATTGATGATGTCATGCTCACGTCTGATTCTCTTTCATATCTAGGAGGTGTAGTACCTAGACTGCTGCAACATTTACAGGAGAAAGGATGGGCTGTGAACAGTACCAAGGTTCAGGGACCTAGTTTGTCTATCAAATTCTTGGGGGTCATCTGGTCAGGTAAGACCAAAGTTATACCAGAAGCAGTTATATATAAATCCAGGCCTTTCCTACCCCTACAACTGTGGCATAGCTACAGGAGTTTCTGGGTTTTCTAAGCTACTGGAGAGAGTTTATCCCGCACTTGGCACAAATTCTGAAGCCCTTATATTGGTTGGTACGAAAGGGCGTCAGGTGGGACTGGGATGAGACATGTGCATCTGCCTTTCCTACAGCAAAATGGGCAGTCAAGGCCGTGCATGCCTTGAGTGTGATAGACCCATCAAGGCCCTGTGAGCTGGATGTTCATGTCACTGAAGACTGTTATGGCTAGGGTCTCTGGCAGCAGCTTGAACGAACTCCCCTACCTATTGGATCTGGTCACAACTCTGGAAAGGGGCAAAGTACAATACACGTTGATAGGGAAACTACTGGTTGCTATGTATCATGCCTTGCTGGTTACAGAACCCATCACTGGAATGGCCCCGATAAGAACCACCTATCCCATCTTGGGGTGGGTACAAGACTGGACCCAAAAGCCAAGGAGTGGTGTGGCACAAACACCCACACTAGCCAAGTGGGGTGCTTACCTACAGCAGCACAGTGCCCTCTCTAGTAGCCCCTTGAGTGAAGAACTCCAACACTTATTGGGGCCAGTGACATATACTAGTGAAAGGCAGGAAGAACTTGCTTTTGAACCATTAGTAGCAGAGAGTCCCTATCAGGAGGGAAGAGCCCCTATACCCGAAGATGCATGGTACACAAACGGCTCCAGCCATGGGCAGCCCCCAAAATGGAGGGCTAGCTTTCCATCCTAAGACTGAGACAATATGGATGGAAGATGGTGAGGGGAAGCACAGCCAATGGGTAGAGTTGCAGGCTGTGTGGCTTGTGATCAGCCAGGAGCCCTCTCCTATAGTTGTTTGTATTGACAGCTGGGCTATCAGGGCTTGACCCTATGGCTATCAGACTGGTACCATGCCAACTGCCTGGTGGGTCACTGACACCTTTGGGGGCAAGAACTGTGGCAAGACTTATGGGCCTGTGGTCAGACTAAAATAATTACAGTATACCATGTGACAGGTCATTTGCCACTGGCATCCCCAGGAAATGATGAAGCAGATAAATTGGCCCAGATATGTTGGTTAGAAGGAAAGCCTGACTCTGATGTAGCCCAACTGTTACATCAGCATTTGTTGCATGCGGGGCAAAAGACAATGTGGGCTGTAACCCGTCAGTGGGGTTTTCCTTTGACCTTTGAAGAAGTTAGTACAGCCTGGCACGAGTGTGTCGTGTGCTCCAAAAGGGACTTACACTGAGTTCCACAGCAACATGGGACAATAGCTAAGGGGCCTAAATGCCTCGTCAGGTGGAAGATAGATTATATTAAGCCTCTACCTGTGTCAGAAGGATATCAGTATGCTATGCCTTGTGTGGACACAGCTACTGGACTTCTCGTTGCTTTTTCTATCCATTGGGAAGACCAGCAGATGACCAAAATAGGCCTGGAGCGTCTCTTTGCTGCCTATGGCCGACCACAGGTAACTGAGAGTGATCAGGGCCCCCATTTTACTGGACATACACTGCAAGAATGGGTGCGACAGCTGGGAATCAAATGGAAGTTTCATGTGCCATACGATCCTACCACAGCAGGCATGATAGAGAGGCACAATGGCTTGCTAAAATCCGGACTAAAGTCAGATACCAATAGTCTGTGGGGATGGTCAGTCTGCTTATGGACTGTGCTACGGCGTTTGAACAAGACACTCCGAAAGGCAGCCCTGAGCCCCATAGACATGTTAACACATATGGCTGCCTCCCCTATACAACTGAAAGTACAAACCAAGGAAGAATCACTGAAGCTGAGGTTTGGTCACCAGAATAATATCTTACTGCCAGCACCAACTGCACTGAACTCAAGAGACTCCATTCAGTGAACATGGCCTTGGACTTTTTGACACATGGACCAATGATGGCTGGCTCTCCTGGCACATTGGAGACAAGGTCTGGAAGCTGGCCTCCTGTGTATTCCTGGAATAATAGCAGAGTAGCCCCCAAAGGTCACAGTAGTATATCCTGAATGGCCAGAAGGTAGGAGCATCTTACTGGGGAATTTTGTTTCATTATTATGGCCAGTGCATGTACCTCCGTTAGCACTATATATAGACCCTTCAGTAAACCCCCACAAGGAAAGGAGTAAAAGTATGGTATACTAGACCTGGAAGGGACCCCTTTCCTGCTACAGTCCAATCACAGGATCACTCTCGCATGCATCCTACCTGATGGACAAGATTCGCCTATATTGGTGTCATTAAAACATGTGTCTTATTGCCCCTAAGGTCTTTGTGGATTGGGAACTTCCTCTGGCTTGAGGATTATTATAATTTTTGTTATTAGGAACCTCCTCTGACTTGAAGATTATTATAAATTTTTACCTTTATCAAAATCTTGTTGTATCTTAAATTTTGTTACTATCTCTAAGTTAGTGGGGGGAGGGAGCTTGGGAGGAGGGAGACGACTAATGAAGCTAATTAAAAGAATCATTCAAATCTGCTTTCTACCCTCATTAACAATTAGCAGGGCACTGGCCAGAGTTTGTACCCTGTGTTTTACCTTAACAACATTCTATTTGCTCTTTGTATATTTAAGTGTCGTAAGGAAATGTGTTTCAATCAAAACTGAACATGAGATAAAGGAAAGAGATGTGGCTTTTGTGATCTTGTATCACAAACACTTTTATTGTATCTCTGTAAAATACAATGTATGTATGCATGTAAGTGTTTTCATCCTAATGTTGCTACTCCCATGGCAAAGAAAAAAAATTGGAAAAAAGATTGGGCTCATAGCAGCTACTGTGTAGAAATTTCCCCCACTTCTATTTGCTGAATGAAGAAAAAAAATCTTTTATTTGTGATATTTTCAGAGACATTTGCTCTAGTATGGTGTATTTAAATAATAAAAACTTAAAAGAAAAAAAAAACCTCTGTTAACCTCTGTTGCTGTTGTAGAATCTGGTTACAGTGCTCCAGCTTTCTCGCACAGGGACCATTGCAGAAGACTGAAAGCATGTAGATTGTAAGGAGAGAATCCTGGAGGGGTGGAGTGTGGGGAAGTTGGGTTTCCTATGGCCAGGATCCTCACTGAACTTAAACCACCTGATGACGTAACTGGCCTGTTGCTACGCTACCACTTCCACACCTTTAGGCAATAAGCTATTATTGTGCTATATAGAGAGCTCAGCCCAGTGCTCTGGGCGGAAGCAGAGACGCTAGTGCTCAACCTACCGCAGGGAGAACAAGCCAGGTTCTTTCACTCCAAAGAACGTTTTGCTGTCAATTTCTTTGGTCACATGGAATCCATAGTGAACTTGCCCAGGGCTGAAACCCATTGGCAAGACACACACTCATTCACAGAAAACAACTTTCCATCTCTCTGAATCCTGCAATGCTTAAGGTTGTAGCTCACCCAAAATTGTGTGCTCTACCATTCTATGATGATTTAGAAACCATGTGCTTATAATAAGCCTGAGTTACCAATCAGGTGGCTTTAACACTGCTGTAGGTACTCAATACACATAAAGACTAGAATAACAGATTCTGATTGTTGTATCTTTACTCCATTTTTAAAGATATCTTTTCATCACAATAACCCAACTGTGAAAACAGCAACACTATAAAATAAAAAATGTATTTCCTAAAATATTAAGAACACCCACATCCATACATAGACAATGAGCCTACCAGAACTCTCACAAATAATAGTAACTATGTTAACTCCAAGGAGAAAAAGAAAAGGCCTAACTTCATGTTGCTTTTCCAAAAAGTTGGAAAGAATTATTGGTGCTCAAAACTACTTGAGCTTCACAAATGCTTTAAGCATATCTTTGCATTTCACTTGAATATTTAGAATATTTAAAACATTGTGGTGACTAGTTTTCAAAATCAAGCCATGAATTAATTAGAAATTTAATCATTGTTATTTCAATACAGAAGAGATTTTTTCCCTTTTTGGGTATTGCTTATAATTAACTTTTTTCTTGCTTCTCTTTCATGAAATATTTTATGTTATCAGGATCTTTAAAAAACTTACTTCTTTTCTAATGTTACTATGCTAAACTAATTACAAAATGAATTTTTTATTTCATACTTCTTTACCATTTTTATTCACCCTCTGGGTACTTAATTATAATTAATTCTGCTTTTCTTTCTCAAATAGATTTGTGTATATTATCATATATATTAAATTTTCAGTTCTGTAACTTTTTCATTTATTGCTTTGCACACTGACATTGTGCACTTCATTAAAAACATGTAATTCCTTAGCTACGATCAAGGCATAATTGCAAATCTTTATAATATAATAATATGCGTGTTCTTCATATTTATTATAAGAGCTCCACGTTCTACTTGAAAATTCTGGAGTACATATTCTCTTAAATTGCTGTGGATAAAATGAGAGTTCCTGTGGCCAGGATTCTAACCTGGCCCTGGTTGATTAGCTCAATGCACACCTGTGGGCAATACATGGCTGTTAACGCTATATAAAGAGCTCCACCCAGTGCTCTGGGCGCGACAGGGTGGCAGGGCTGCAAGGCTGCAGGAGAGCAGAGCAGAGGCTGGAGTGGTGGCAGGGCCAAGGACAGAGGCCCAGAGGATGGCTGTGTGGGACGGCTGTGCAGAGAGGCCCAGAGGACGGCTGTGCAGACAGAGGGGCCCAGAGGCAGAGAACAGCTTGCTGCATGCAGTCTCACTCTGAGTGAATGGGATTTTAGTGACTGACCTGCCACCTGGAAATAAAGTTGGGTATAACCCTTTCACCCCCAAGAACGTTTTGCTGTCAATTCTTTGGTCACACTGAATCCATAGTAAACTTGCTTGGGGCTGAAACCCATTGGCAAGACAATTGCAATATGAGAACAGGATTTAGGAAACGCAAGTTCTTATGACAAAACCACTAAAAAGCACATGTGTCTGTTTTCTCGTGTACTACCCCTCTAAGTTAAAACATACTTGCTCATCTATTTTCGTCAATGTGATATTTAGATTAATTTAGATAACTCACACAACATACAAAACGACTGAGGTACTTTTTTATCTGAAAATGATGAACATGTGATAAAGCATAACACTCTGCTGTTAAGCTAGAATCTTTGACCTAATTCACCTCTTCTAGAAAAAGATGTTTAGTACAAGTCAGGATAGACTTGAAAGAAATACAAGTAGTAGCAGGACATGAAATAGTGGGACTAAAATGAGGGGTTCTCTTCCCAGATAGTAAGTCACAGATGCTATTATGCTTTCCTTCATTCTACATGCAGGTTGGTAACATTCTTCTAACTTGTGCAGAATTCACACAGTTCCTCTGGAAGTTCACAGGACAGTAGTATCATCCAAACTCACAGGCTCTTTCAAGGGGAAGGGTGAGAAAGGGCTCTAGGGCACAAATGGAAGCATTCTGTAAAAGTTTGCTGGAAATTTCAGTGATCATTGCAGTAAGGTCATAAACTGCTTAGCACTACGATCCAAAAAATAAGGCCAAGCTAATGAAACAGCTTTGTAAATTGGTCCTTTCTCCCAAGTAAGTAATAATTAGATTCAGTAAAAATTGTTTGCTCCTACTTAGAGCTCTTTCTACTCTGCACAAAGTACCTTCTTTCCTGGAAACTAAGTCCATCTTAAAAGGTCAACTGAAGCATAAAAATATTCAAAATGATCAGCAAGCGAACATTTTCTCTAAATTTTTTTAAATCACTCCCAAAAGGTAAACCTCCTCAAGTTTAGAACACCTTTGCTCTCTTCAGTGTTCTTACAGCCTAAAATAAGGGCTTTCAGCTGAGCCCTGCATAACGGTTTCTCACATTTTTGACTGTTAACCCTCTTAGCCACCTCAGTCCTTTCACACTCTGTCTCTGTTCTTGTTCTACCTCTGATGCATAAAGGTTCTCACTCATGCTCATTTTATTAGCTTAGGACACTAAACTTAGGACACTTAAATGGGTCTTGGTGTATCCATTTCTTCTGAGCTTCATGAAGGAAGAATCTTGTACCACCTACAGAATGTAGCAGTAAAATAAATAAATAAAAATAATGGTCCTATAACTTCTACAATTGCAAAAACAGTTCTTTTTTGCAAGGGACTTATAACAGCTTGGATGTAATTCTCTCTGGGACATTGTGGGGAATATGGAAGTTCCTATGGCCAGAATCCTCCCCTGATGCTAAACTACTTGATGATGTAATTGGCCTACTGCTAGGCAAATGCTTCCACACCCATAGGCAATAGACTATTACTGACTGAATCACTATATAAAGAGTTCTGCCCAGAGCTTTGGGCTGAGGCAGAGACAGAGGTGCATTACAGACCTGCAGACTTACGGATGCATACATGATTCTAACGTTTGAACTGCTGCAGTGAAAATAAAGCTGGGTATAAACCATTTTACCCCAGGAACATTCTGTTGTCATTTCTTGGTTTCATTGAATCCATAGTGAACTTGACCAGGGCAGAAATCTTCAGGCAAGACAGACATCTTGCCTGAAATTTCACTGCTGTTGTAGAAACCTCAAGAGAGCCCATGGTACCCTCTGCTCAGCCTCATGGTGTATATTTGCCTTTTACTACATTGTAAGGTCCTTGAGAACAGAGCCTCTTTTACTTTTATTTTCTCAATACCTAGTACGGTGTCTGAAACAAAAGAAATTCTCTATTTACCAAATTCATAAAAAAAATTAACTCAGTAGATCTTATGGTAGGTGACAAGGCTCTCAGTAAAATAGTATGGGAATTATGCTGTAGAAATGAGATTATATCTGAAACTAGGTTTGCATCCTGCTTTGCCAGAGAACTCAAGGTTAGAGCCTGTGATAAGGAAAATAATGGTCCCTAAAGATATACACACCCTAATCCCCAGAAATTTTGAATATGTTACTTTACATGGCACAGGGGACTTTTAGATGTAATTAAGTTTAAGGACCTTGAGAAAGGGATATTAACCTGGATTATCCAGGCTTGCACAAATCTAATTACATAATTTTTAAAAGGAAAGAATCTTTCCTGTCACAAAGAGATTCAGCAACAGAAGCAGCATCCTAGAAAAGCTACCCTGGTGGCTTTAAAGATGGATGAAGGGATTCTAAACCAAGGAATTTGTCAGGCAGCATCAAGAAAGAAATACAGCCCTGTAGACACCTCAATTTTAGGCCAGTGAGATCAGTGTAGAGATTTTACAAAACTGTAAGATAATAAACATGTATTGTTTTAGCATCTAAATTTGGAATCATTTATTACAGTATCAATAGGAAACTAATACAGAGCCTAATTCTGCCTTCTCAGAGCCTGCATCCCTAGACACATCTGGTGTTTCTTATAATAAAATGATTTCAAAATGTTTTTAATAACGACCAAAGTAAGCACACTGATATAGGTACTGACCCTTTATTTTGGTAAAACTCTTGGCATATTAAATGACAAATTCAAATAATGACTAAAACATTCCTTCAAAATAAGGTATCTTTACCTATATCTGCTCATCCTACTTCCTTTAGAGATTTAGACTGAAAAAAAAATTGTTTAAGCTTGCTCAGAGATTTAGCAAAATACAAAGTATATTGATCCATCTTCCTTCTTCTATAAACTACATGATACTTCTGTTATTTTTAGTGTAGGTAACACATATTACTAATATGCATAAAGAAATGTAACTTCTATATCACCCTGGTTTAAATTAGAATTTCCAAGTTTCTCCTTATGTCTTCTGCTGGATGTGTGCTGATTTAGATAGAATATCCATGTGGTGTGCAATCTCACCCTACTCTTGAGAAAATTTGTAGTATTATGTCAACTTTATGAGTAGCTTATAGAAGTGATTGTTCCTTATCCTAGTAATATCAAGTTCCCAAGCAATATTCTAATACTTTGTTACATGAAAATAATATACTATAAAAGTTTTGCTTAATAATACCTTCTTCTAATAACTGTCACCATAAGAAAAACCTAAGCCATATGTTTCAAGTTCAATAGAAAAGTGTCCTGTTATACAATTTTCAACTCAAAAGAAATTAAAAAACATTTCTGTTGAAGAAGGAATTGCATGCACACACCAAGATACCTGAATGCTAGCTATCATCATTAAACAAAGTATTTCTTTAAAACACCCACTCAATGAATGCAGGGATTGAAATTAATGTCTGTCACTAATACATAACAAAGATTACATTTTAGCCAATTCATTTTTCATTTTTGTATGTTCGCCCATTTGTGTTACATTGTGTAAAATAACTTTCAAGTTCCTTTTGGGGAGAAACTCTTTATCCCACTCTGTTTGAAGGGTCATGAAGTCACATGGTACCACAGAAGGAAAGGATGAAGCACAGGAGGGAAAAGGTCAAGGTTCCCAACTCTGCCTTCCACCACACAGACCAGCAGCTACCCCAGATTCAGAATGCCCAACTCTACCTCAGAGCTGAGAGGTTGACCCTGGATAAACTGAACTGAAAGGATCCAAACCTCAAGAACATTTGGCTTGGGAGAGGGGTTGAGACTGAAGATTGGAAATTTGGGGATTAAAGAGAAATGTCCATACTAATGCTGAGACCCCAGCCCTCTTCCCCTTGCCCAACTTCAAGAAAACTGGGTACAGAATTACACTCTTTAGGCCCAATGACTTCTGGAGGGTAACATTCTCCAGATATTTATTTGGAAGTTGCCAAAGTGAAAACTGCAGCTTGCCAATGCAATAACCCTATGGTTAAGCCTACTTGTCCGAGGGACCTGCTTCTGCACACAGAGCTCCAACATTTTAGTAACTCACTCTTAAAGATGCACAAAGAACAAGGGTCACCAGACCTTAGTGAAAACCTTCCAAAATAAAAAACACAGACCAAAACAAATAATTTTTAGTAGTGGCTTCCTGGAAAGAATCAGAAGAAGAACGAAGGATACTAACTTTATTCTTCAAGATGCAATTCTGTACCTTTGGATATGGTTTCATTAAGCATATGTTTGTTTAATTTAAAATTTAAGATGTATATAATTGACTAAAAGAAAACTGTTTTGCTTTCTTGTCTGGGTGACCACAGTAACAGAGAGAGGAAGGTTGAGTGTAAGAAAAGAAGTTCTCTCCATATTCCTGGGGCCAGACACAGCACATTTTCCAACATCTGTCAGAATTTGTGACCTCAAAAATCCACTGACTCCAAAACCACTACTATTCAGTCCCTTAGCTATTTCATAACATACTAATTAGTACACCATATTTTCTTTCTTTGTGCAGCAGATGGTGTCTGAGACAGTTTGCAAGACTTCTGCCTTCCAGGAAGATTTGATTCAGCTTGATTGGCTTCATGAATTGGTTATCAAGGAACAAAATGAAAACAAAAAGGATATTACAACTAGACTTTCTAGTTGGTGAACATATTGTAATCAAAATATCCCAACCAATCATATGACATTTTCCTATATGCATACAGAATGTGCCATAGTAGAATAGCCAGATTAACTATCCCAGTGGGATCAGGCAGCCCAGGCTCAATTTATTATGATTCCAAATGGATTTTTAGTAACAACAGTGCATTATAAAACAAAGCATGAAACATTAGAATATTATACTTAATTTAATTCAGTCTGTTAAAATAATTTCTAATTGTAATGTTAAATTGTGTTTGTCTCAGTTAAAAATAAGCATCTATATTTCGTTACTTATACATTCTGAATACTGACAATTTGACTTTTAGATTCCTGTTATCAGTTAGGGCAAGCTAATTGTTATAATAAACAAATCCAAAAATGTATATAGCTCAAATAAAGAATAAATTTTTTCTTGCTCAAAGTCCAGAATGGGTGGATGGGCAGGTCTCTCCCAACTGGTGACTCAAAGTTCCAGGATCCTTTCTTCTTGTGGTTACACAATCTATAATATGTGGCTTCCAGAGTCAAGATTCGTCTGCAGTGTGAAGAAGATAAAAAGGCCTAGAGTGTCATGCATAGCTATAATATCTATAAAATTTATTGAAACTGAGATACTTTAAATCACAGAAGGGCCACTAATCAGACTTGACAATAAGTGTAACCCTTAACTGTCCTGGAAAAACTGATGATGATAACCTTATACATGGAAGATTTTACAGACCAGACCTAGGAGTGGTGTATTTCACTCCTGCTCGCGTCCCAACTTATCACATGACCACTCCCAACAGCAAAGTACACTGAGAAGTATGAACACAGCATATCCCCAGGAAAAGAAGGATATAGGTTTGATCAAGGCAAGTCAGCCAGCCTGACTTTGCTACTCTTTTTTTTTTTTGCCATACTTAAGTTTCATGGCAAAAATTTTACCTAAAAAAATTCAGTCATTCCATAATATTGATATAAAATCCTTGTTCTCATGGAGTTTATATTCTTGTGTGAGAAATACTGGTAGACAAATAAATCCATATATAAAGAGTAAAGTGTCAGGGAGCTAGTTATACATTCCATGAACTAAAAAGTAAGTCTGGAAGGAGGTAAAAAGTAAGTAGAGCAGTTTTTAGATAAAAGAGTCAAGGAGAGCCTCACTGTGACATGGAGCAGAAACTTGAACAAAGCATAAGAGGATCTGGAGTAAGAGTTTTCAAGTAGAGGAATGAAAATTGCTCAGTCAGAAATTGTTTTCCCTTCCATTTAGTTAAGTCTAATAAAATCTTGACCACTACCTACTGTGTCATATTTTCAAGAAATACTTTTGAAAATTACACTTCATTTTTTAGCCTCTCTGAGAAGTTATAACTAAAATTTTTTGTACAATTAACGTTTTTCTCTTTAAGCACAAAACTGTTTTATTTTAAACCCTTACAATAGAAGCTCATCACAATACATAACACATTTTGTCCTTGATTTTTCAAAGAAATAACTGATGACATTTTATATACTATTTTTTTCAGTTATAACTAACCGAAATCCAACTTAAATTTGTTCATACAAATAATGGAGTAGTATTGGCCCATAAGAGTATATGAAATCAGGAACTTTTTCTATCCTCAAGAATTTTCTTCATTTCATATTTAATTTCTCTGCATTGACCTCATTTCTCTCACTTCAGATGACTTTTTTTAAGTCCAAAGAGGGAGCAGGACATGGCTTACAGTATCAATTATTATTCAGAGTCCAGCTTTTATTATCTTACTATAAGAGTACTAAAGGAGGCTTCTGGGAAGACGGCGGCATGAGCAGGGCAGTGGATATCTCCTCCCAAAACCATATATATTTGTGAAAATACAACAAATACAACCATTCCTAAAGAAGAGACCAGAAGATACAGGACAACAGCCAGGCTACACACCTGCGAGAACTCAGCGCCTCATGAAGCGGGTAAGATACAAAGCCACAACCCGGTGGGACCCGAGCATTCCCCCACCCCAGCGCACCAGCGGGAGGAAAAGATTCAGAGCCGGGAGGGAGTGGAAGCACAGGCCGGCCAAATAACCAGCCCTGCTGATCTGTGCCAGGAGCACAAACAAACATCGCATGGTGTATCAGAGATTAGAGAAACAGAAGGGCAGGATCTGAGACAGAGACTGCAAGCGGGTCTGCTCAGCCAGCTCCCTGGGAAAAAAAAAAGCGGGTGCTTTTTTTTTTTTAAGTCTTAAAGAGACAAGGGCCCAACAGTGGAACAAAATCATCCCAGTGCACTCAGCCCAGGAAGCTGGGAGTCTTGGGGAATTTTGGACCCCCTGGCTGGTGGCCAGGCAAAGCAGCCATGCTGAGGTTTTCCACAGATATCAGCAGCCTGCCATTCATTTCCCCACATACCCCCCCCCCGCCCCACCGGCCAGCACCGCAAAGGGTACGGGATCAGCCACTGCAGTGGAAGAGCAGAGGAGCAGCCCCGCCCACAGTAACCTCACAGAATCTACTCCTGGCTGGCACGCAGCTAAGAGGAAAGGACCCCAGAACCCACAACAAGGGCTGGAAGGCACCAAGGGGACCAGAAGGCACCCAGCAAGACTTCAAAACCCCGTAGTGCTATAGGCTAGGCTGAGGGCAATCCCGCACAGAGGCAGCTCCGGGGATTATCCCAAAGACTGCCTCCCGGTGTGGAGAAATAAGTTCAGGCCCAGAGAATGGCAAGGAGAACAAGAAGGAAGGGACATTTTTCTCCCAGCTGACACACGTGGCACCTACCAGTGACCACTTCTATCGCCATGAAAAGACAGAGGAATACGGTACAGACAAAGATAACCCAGACAACCCCAGAGAGAGGGCCTGATGGGATAGACTTACAGAATCTTCCTGAAAAAGAATTCAGAATAAAAGTCATAAACATGCTGATGGATCTACAGAGAAATGTGCAAGAGCTAAGGGAGGAAGTGAGGAAAAGCAATGCAGAAATCAGACAAGCGATCGATAGGCTTAAGAGAAGAATGGACAAGGTGCAAGAGACGGCTAATGGAATAGAAATCAGAGCACAGGAATACAGAGAAGCTGAGGCACAGACAGATAAAAGGATCTCTAAGAATGAAAGAATATTAAGAGAACTGTGTGACCAATCAAAATGGAACAATATTCGCATTATAGGAGTACCAGAAGAAGAGAGAGAAAAAGGGATAGAAAGTGTCTTTGAAGAAATAATTGCTGAAAACGTTATGAAAATACAAGTACAACTATTCCTAAAAAAGAGACCAGAAGATACAGGACAGCACATAGCCTGCAGCTACACCCGAGAGGACTTGGCACCCCGCGAGGCGGGTAAGATACGGAGCCGCGACCCGGAGGGACCCGAGCACTACCCCACACGAGCAGGCCGGCGGGAGAAGAGGATTCAGAGATGGGAGGGAGTGGAAGTACAGGCCCGCGAAATAACCAGCCCCGGTGATCTGTGCCAGGAGCGCTGACACACATCACGCCGTGTAGCGGAGATTGGAGAGACAGAGGGTGCAGGACCTGACCGGGACGCACCCAGGTCCTTGCAGGCAGCTCCTGGGAAGAAAAAAAAAAAAGAAAACCATGCGCTTCTCTCAGTGGTCTTAAAGACACAGGAGCCCAGCAGAGGAGCCAGATCATCTCGGTACACTCAGCCCAGCAGTCTGGGAGTCCTGGGGAGTTTCGGACCCCTTAGCTGGCGACTGGGAAAGGGTGGCCGCACTTCAACTTCCCACAAAGATCAACAGCCTCCCATTCGTTCCCACCCTGGCCAGAGCTATAAAGGGCCCTGTGGAGCAGCGCGGCCGTGGCATAGTGCAGCAACAGCGCCACCTACAGCATCCCCACAAAATCTACTCCCGGTGGGCGTTTCTGTTTTGTTTTGTTTCATTTTTGTTTTTTCTTCTCTTTCTTTTTTTCTTTCTTTTTTTCTTTTTGAAGTATTAAAGAGTCCAGCTAATATACATGGCACCTACCAGCGACCATTTCTATAGCCATGAAAAGACAGAGGAATATGATCCAGACTAAGATCAACCAGACAACCCCAGAGATGGAGCCTGAAGGGATGGAAATGCACAGTCTTCCTGAAAAACAATTCAGAAGAAAAGTCAAAACCATACTGATGGATCTACAGAGAAATGTGCAAGAGCTGAGGGAGGAAGTGAGAGAAGTAAGGAAAGACAATGCAGAAATCAGACAAGTGATCGACGGGCTTAACAGCAGACTAGATGAGATGCAAGACACTGTTAATGGAATAGAAATCAGAGAACAGGAATACAGAGAAGCTGAGGCAGAGAGAGACAAAAGGAACTCTAGGAATGAAAGAATATTAAGAGAACTGTGTGACCAATCCAAATGGAACAATATTCGCATTATACGAGTACCAGAGGAAGAAGAGAGAGAAAAAGGGATAGAAAGTGTCTTTGAAGAAATAATTGCTGAAAACTTCCCCATGTTGGGGAAGGAAATAGTCTCGTAGTCCACAGAAGCCCACAGATCTCCTAAAACAAGGGACCCAAGGAAGACAACACCAAGACACATAATAATTAAAATGGCAAAGATCAAAGATAAGGGCAGAGTATTAAAGGCACCTAGAGAGAGAAAAAAGACCACCTACAAAGGAAAACCCATCAGACTATCATCAGACTTCTCAACAGAAACCTTACAGGCCAGAAGACAATGGCATGACATATTTAACGTAATGAAACAGAAGGGCCTCGAACCAAGAATATTGTATCCAGCACGATTATCATTTAAATATGATGGAGGGATTAAACAATTTCCAGACAAGCGAAAGCTTAGTGAATTTGCCTCTCATAAACCACCTCTACAGGATATCTTAAAGGGACTGCTCTAGAGGGAAGCACTCCTAAGGCTAAAAAGATGTCACCAGAGAAAATGAAATCATAGCAAAGTAAGCAGACCATCCAAAACTAACTAAAGGCAAAAAGTAAAATCAACTATCCACAAAAACAGTCAAAGGAAATGTAAAAGAGTACAGAATAAAATACCTAGTATATAAAGAATGGAGGAAAAAGAATAAGAAGAGACAGAAATAAAGAACCATCAGACTGAGTTTATAATAGCTTAACAAGAGAGTTAAGTTAGACGGCTAGATAGTAAAGAAGCTACCCTTGAACCTTTGGTAACCATGAACCTAAAGCCAGCAATGGCAATAAGTACATATTTATCAATAATCACCCTAAATATAAATGGACTGAAGGCACCAATCAAAAGACACAGAGTAATAGAATGGATAAAACAGCAAGACCCATCTATATGCTGTTTAAAAGAGACTCACCTCAAACTCTAAATATAAACAGACTAAAGGTGAATGGATGAAAAAAGATATTTCATGCAAACAACAAAGAGAAAAAAGCAGGTGTTGCAGTTCTTGCATTGGACAAAATAGACTTCAAAATGAAGAAAGTAGCAAAAGAAAAAGAAGGACATTACATAATGATAAAGGGGTCAGTCCAAAAAGAGGATACAACCATTTTGAACATATATATGCACCCAACACAGGAGCGCCGACATATGTGAAACAAATACTAATAAAATTAAAGGAGGAAATAGACAGCAATGCATTCATTTTAGGAGACTTCAACCCACCACTCACTCCAGAGGACAGATCAACCAGACAGAAAATAAGTAAAGACACAGAGGCACTGAACAACACACTAGAACAGATGGACCTAACAGACATCTACAGAACTCTGCACCCAAACACAGCAGGATACACATTCTTCTCAAGTGCACACGGAACAATTTACAGAATAGACCACATACTAGGCCACAAAAAGAACCTCAGTAAATTCAAAAATAGTGAAATTCTACCAACCAACTTCTAAGATCACAAAGGTATAAAACTAGAAATAAATTGTACAAAGATAACAAAAAGGCTCACAAATACATGGAGGCTTAATAACATGCTCCTAAATAATCAATGGGTAAACGACCAAATTAAAACAGAGATCAAACAATATATGGAGACAAATGACAACAACACAAAGCCGCAAATGCCATGGGATGCAGCGAAAGCAAGTCTAAGAGGAAAGTATATTGCAATCCAGGCCTATTTAAAGAAGGAAGAACAATCCCAAACGAATAGTCTAAAGACACAATTATTGAAATTGGAAAAAGAAGAACAAATGAGGCCCAAAGTCACCAGAAGGAGGGACATAATAAAGATTAGAGAAGAAATAAATAAAATTGAGAGGAATAAAAAAATAGAAAAAAATCAATGACACCAAGAGCCGGATTTTGGAAAAAATAAACAAAATAGATAAACCCCTAGTCAGACTTATTAAGAGAAAAAGAGAATCTACACTCATAAACAGAATCAGAAATGAGAAAGGAAAAATAACGATGGACCCCACAGAGATACAAAGAATTATAAGAGAACATTATGAAACTCTATATATTAACAAGCTAGAAAACTCAGAAGAAATGAACAACTTCTTAGAAAAATACAACCTTCCAAGACTGAACAATCAAGAAACAGAAAATGTAAACAGACCAATCACCAGCGACGAAATCGAATTGGTAATCAAAAAACTACCCAAGAACAAAACCCCCAGGCCAGATGGATTCACCTCTGAATTTTACCAGACATATAGAGAAGAAATAATATCCATTCTCCTTAAAGTTTTCCAAAAAATAGAAGAGGGGGAATACTGCCACACTCATTCTACGAAGCCAGCATCACTCTAATACCAAAACCAGGCAAAGACGTCACCAAAAAAGAAAATTAGAGACCAATATCCCTGATGAACATAGATGCAAAAATACTCAAAAAAATATTAGCAAACTGAATTCAAAAATATATCAAGAAGATCATACACCATGATCAACTGGGATTCATCTCAGGGATGCAAGGATGGTACAACATTCGAAAATCCATCACATCATCCACCACATCAACAAAAAGAAGAACAAAAACCACATGATCATCTCCATAGATGCTGAAA
The DNA here is from genome assembly GCA_032199065.1 of Smutsia gigantea. Lineage (NCBI taxonomy): Eukaryota > Metazoa > Chordata > Mammalia > Pholidota > Manidae > Smutsia > Smutsia gigantea. The sequence goes on from JAVSCE010020223.1 coordinate 51,503, forward strand.
AAGCATTTGACAAAATTCAACAACCATTCATGATAAAAACTCTCAACAAAATGGGTATAGGGGGCAAGTACCTCAACATCACAAAGGCTATATATGACAAACCCACAGCCAACATCATACTTAACAACAAGAAGCTGAAAGTTTTTCATCTAAGGTTGGGAACAAGACAGGGATGCCCACTCTCCCGACTGTTATTCAACATCGTACTGGAGGTCCTAGCTATAGCAATCAGACAAAACAAAGACATACAAGGCATCCAGATTGGTAAAGAAGAAGTCACATTGTTACTATTTGCAGATGACATGATATTGTACATAAAAAATCCTAAAGACTCCACTCCAAAACTACTAGAACTAATATCTGAATTCAGCAAAGTTGCAGGATACAAAATTAACACACAGAAATCGGTTGCTCTCCTATACACTAACGATGAACTAGCAGAAAGAGAAATCAGAAAAACAATTCCACTCACAATTGCATCAAAAAGAATAAAACACCTAGGAATAAACCTAATGAAGGAAGTGAAAGACCTATACCCTGAAAACTACAAGACACTCCACTAAGAGAAATTAAAGAGGACACTAACAAATGAAAATTTTCCAATGCTCTTGGTTAGGAAGAATATATATTGTCAAAATGGCTATACTACCTAAAGCAATCTACAGATTCAATGCAATCCCTATCAAAATACCAACAGCATTCTTCAATGAACTGGAACAAATAATTCTAAAATTCATATGGAACCACAAAAGACCCCGAATAGCCAAAGCAATCCTGAGAAGGAGGAATAAAACAGGGGGAGTTAAGCTCCCTGACTTCAAGCTCTACTACAAAGCCACAGTAATCAAGACAATTTGGTATTGGCACAAGAACAGACATACAGACCAGTGGAACAGAATAGAAAATCAAGACATGAACCCAAACATATATGGTCAATTAATATATAATAAAGGAGCATTGGATATACAATGGGGTGATGACAACCTCTTCAGCAGCTGGTGTTGGCAAAACTGGACAGCTACATGTAAGAGAATGAAACTGGACTACTGTCTAACTCCATACACAAAAGTAAACTCAAAATGGATCAAAGACCTGAATGAAAGTCATGAAACCATAAAACAGTTGGAAAAAAACATAGGCAAAAATGTCTTGGACATGAGCGACTTTTTCATGAACATATCTCCCTGGGCAAGGGAAACAAAAGCAAAAATGAACAAGTGGGTCTATATCAAGCTGAAAAGCTTCTGTACAGCAAAGGACACCATCAGTAGAACAAAAAGACATCCTACAGTATGGGAGAATATATTCATAAATGACATATCCGATAAAGGGTTGACACCCAAAATATATAAAGAACTCACGCACCTCAACAAACAAAAATCAAATAATCCAATTAAGAAATGGGCAGAGGATATGAATAGACACTTCTCCAAAGAAGAAATTCAGATGGCCAACAGGCACATGAAAAGATGCTCCACATTGCTAATCATCAGAGAAATGCAAATTAAAACCACAGTGAGATATCACCTCACACCAGTAAGGATGGCCAACATTGAAAACACAAAGAACAAGAAATGTTGGCGAGGATGTGGAGAAAAGGGAACGCTCCTACACTGCTGGTGGGAATGCAAATTCGTTCAACCATTGTGGAAGCAGTATGGAGGTTCCTCAAAAAACTCAAAATAGAAATACCATTTGACCCAGGAATTCCACTCCTAGGAATTTACCCTAAGAATGCAGCAGCCCAGTTTGAGAAAGACATATGCACTCCTATGTTTATCACTGCACTATTTACAATAGCCAAGAAATGGAAGCAACCTAAGTGTCCATCAGTAGATGAATGGATAAAGAAGATGTGGTACATATACACAATGGAATATTATTCAGCCATAAGAAGAAAACAAATCCTACCATTTGCAACACCATGGATGGGGCTAGAGGGTATTATGCTCAGTGGAATAAGCCAAGCAGGGAAAGACAAGTATCAAATGACTTCACTCATAGGTGGAGCATAAGAGCAAAGAAAAAAAACTACAGGAAAAAAACAGCAGCAGACTCACAGAACCCAAGACTGGACTAACAGTTACCAAAGGGAAAGGGACTGGGGAGGATGGGTGGGAAGGGAGGGACAAGGGGGAGAAAGGGGCATTATGATTAGCAGATGTAATGTTGGGGGGGTACGGGGAGGGCTGTACAACTCAGGGAAGACAAGTAGTGATTCTATAGCATCTCACTACGCTGATGGTCGGTGACTGTAATGGGGTAAGTGGCGGGGACCTAATGAAGGGGTAGTTTAGTAACCATAATATTGCACATGTAATTGTCAATTAATGATACCAAAAGAAAAAAGAGTACTAAAGGAACTAGAAGACTTCTCACTCCCTTGTGCACAACACAAAGAAGTTTTCTGATTGGTCTTACTTGAGTCACATGCCCAGCCTTTGAACGAATCCCTGTAACTCTGGTTACAGTTTCATCAGTTGAAGTCACTGCGAACTAGTTTCCCAACTGAAGAGACATGCTGTTTACAAAAGAATGAGAAAAATATTTCTGGACAGACCAAAACAACAAATGCCCAATCCTGCCATCATTACAAATGCTGATTATTATAGGAAAGTTACTAAAATATTAAGTACTAGGTACCAAATAGCACAGACATCAGAATTAGGTGGACTTGAATATGAACCCTGTTTCTCCAGATTAATAACTATGTGACTCTGGCCATGCTGGTAAACTTCTTTAAGCTTAGTTTTTTTGTCTATTAAATTCTGATAACAATACTACATATCCCATAGTTGTTGGTACAAATTAAGGGAACATTTAGTGAGTGTTCAATTAGTGGTTGCTATCATTTTAATTTCATATGTTTTTCAGTTAACTCTCACAACAGTCTTATGAAACAGATGTTAATAGCCCTAACTATAGATAAAGAAATTGAAACTCAAAGAAATTGAGTGACTTTGCCCAAAGTCACACAGCTGCTAAGTGTCAGCTCTATAATTGGGTTCAAATCCCAAGTCTGCAGGATTTCAAAGCCTATCTTCTTTCTACCATACTACATTGCCTCAGTTATGCAACTCCTTGTAATAGTCTTCAGAGGTGTAACTCCAGGGGGAAATATGTTCCCAGCCCAGGGCAAATTACCTTTGAAGCCTAAATCAGTCAAAGGGAGAAATAAAGTGGGAGAGACCCTGTTTATTGCTTACAAACAGTTGTTCTCTTCTACTTGCCCATGTCTCTTTTGACCCAGCTGCAAAATGGGAGTCCAACCAACCTCTCCAGTCCAGATATGCCCTCTCCCCCCAATGTAATCAGCTATTGATAGGGAGATGGAGTACTTCTCTCCACCCCTTGGAAGCACCTACTGATATGGAGATGCATTAAGGCCAGGCAAGAGATTCTGGAAATATTGCAATTTTACACACAAGAGGCTACTGAGGCACAGAGAATTATTTTTCCTTAACTTAAATGACATCCCCCTTGTCCTCTTTATAATGGACTTTTATGCCCTCAGCCAGGTTATCTGTCAATTTCTGTTACTGTGCTTTAGCTGTGACTCTGGAGAGAATGAAATGGTTAAACAGAGAAATTCAGTTCACTGTAGAAAACAAATGACACCAGAAATTCTACAGTTGAAGACTCATTTTATGAGCTTAAGTTTTTTATCTTTGAAAGCATGTTATATTCTCATAAGGTAGCTATTACTATGGAAACACAGTTTAGAGACCTGAACTCAAAGCCCAGTTTTAGTACCTGAATCTTGGTTTCACCATTAGTAAACTTGAGTTGTTGTCTACTTTACAGAGTTGTAGTGGTGACTAAATAACACAGCATATGTGAAAGTGTTTTGTAAGGTATGAAATACTAAGTAAATAGCAGGCATATTATTGATAAGGTTAAGAATAAAACATTTTTATCAATTCTTTAAATCTTAGGTCCTGTATTGAGTAGCTTTTAAAAGAAGAGCCTGGGCCCTGAACACTTAAAGCTTGGAAAAGGAAAGTAAGGCCTGAAGCAAAGAAAATGCAAGGAAAAGGAGTCTGAAGACACCCAAAAGACAAGCAATTCTTTTTAATTCTGCCTGTGGCCCTGGCAGGGCCTACTTCCCTATATATAAAACACGAATACTCAGTTATGTAGGGTTAAGAGGGAAAGGTCCTCTTCAGCACGCTCACACAAATTTAACTAAACTACACCTAATTAAAAAAAAGTGCAAGTTCAGAAACAATTTATAGTACATATTAAAACTTCCATTTCAACAGGTGAACTTTGTGCATTTGCAAATGAAGAAATTAACACCAATAAATTGCTTTGGATACAGTATTGTCAGTTGTGTGCTATATTAATTTACTGCACTAATTAACTTACTGTCTCACACCAAATCAATATGTCCTCTCTGGGATGAACTCATATTAACATGGACTATATATGACCCACCTTAACTCTATAAATATTCCTCAATATACAGAGAGATATTTTCAAGAACTTGTTTATGGTACAAAAATTTTCATTATATGAACTATTATTCCAATGCATGTGATATCATGTTGTTTGAATTTAAGCATTCCTAATTTAACTAGCTTTTACTTGGAATTTTTTTTGGTTGCAAGAAACAAAGACATACTAAGTCCACTACATATTTCAAGGATGGTATTAAGTAGAAAAATGGAGATCTCACAGAATTCAGGCCTCACTGGAACAGGAAAAGGACTAGAGATAGGAAGTTCTTCCTATCTCTTAAAAATCAGAATTTCTTTGATCTTTGCCTCTCTTTTTTAATGGCTTCTCCATTTTGCTCTACCCCATGTGCCAGTCTTCTCTCAACCTACTTGTCTAAGCTATAGCTCAGTATGGCTACCTCAGCTGAATTTCTATGACCCTTACATCTCAAGTGCTTGTGACATACAGCAAAGTATTACTTCAAATCTTGGAAAACTTAATTGGCTAAACCCATTCTAATTGATTAGTTTGTCTTCAGTAAGTTGTTTGTTCCAGATCCAACCAATGAGAGGCAGGGGAAACGTGATGCAAACATGATCACCTAGCGCTTCCCTACACCAAAGGTTGTAAACAGAGCCAGTTCATTTATAAGAGAGCATGAAAACCTTCTAATTTCAAATGGCAGAGTATATTTAGAAATTACTTCTCTCTCCACTTCTTAGAAGTCACTTAAAAATAACCAGAATAAGAAACAGAAATACATATCCATATTTAAATAAAACCACAAGTCATAAAAATAGATGAAATCACTCTTAAAAGTATTAGAGATCAAAGAGAAGTCTATACAAATGTGGAGGGAGAATATACAGTGCCATTGATCTCAGGAAAGCAAAATAGCCAAGATGAAAGGCCCTCCATTTCAGTTAAACTAAAATCCCTTATTTCCAACTGAACAGGCTGGCAGTATGAGTTTTCAAGGAAGCAGTTTGGTTCTGAGAACAAGACGAGACAGTTCTAGGAGAGAAATCACTAAAAAAGGCACATTTGTAGGAATTTATCTATTGCTGATCAGCAAGGAAAAAAGAAACAGCATTAACAGCCCCACAGCTTCATTTCTCCTTTGGCTGGAAAGAAGTCAAGACTAAAAGAACCCAAATACAAATCCTTAGGCAACAGAGAAAATTCTTACTAGCCTGCAACCCAGGTCTGGCATCTTCCATATAGAAAAATTTTACAAATAGCTCATCTGGGAAGAACTCCCTTCATTCAAAGATGAGTGGTCAACAGGACATAGTTTAAGATATATTCAAAAACAATACGTGAGAAGAAGAAAAAGGGGGAAAAGCAAAACAAAAACAAAAAAAAATTTACTGAGAAAAATGTTTCCATGGGGCAAATAAAAATTGTGACCAAATAAAAATGGCACTCAGCTACCTACCAACAAAAAGAAAGGAAATATTACTGATAATGTTTAAGAAAGAAAAATGGAAAAAATTAAGTTATCACAGAAATGAAAGTGGAATTAAAAGTAACACACACATATACAAACAGAAATAGTAGACATGTTGAAATAACAATAAAGAAATAGAATACAAGTATAAAAAAATATCAATATGGAAGGGAAATAAACTTTAAAATATGGTGTATATCATTTATGTCTAGGATCAAATATATAATTTAAAGCTGGCAAATTAAGTGTAACAGTTATAAACAAATATGGTGACAGAGAAAGAAATGAAAGGGATGGCAAAACATAATCTCATTGATCAAAGTTGCAAGCCCACAGAAGCTAAAAAACAGAGGATTGAAAGCATTATATTAAAATGTGGTTTTAAAGATAACCACCAAACCAAAATATAAAATTTTCAAATGAACAAAATAAACACATTCTCAAAATAAAGAAAATGCAGAAAGATAGTGAAAGATTTCAAAAATTAAGGCTAAAATATATAAATTATAACAAAATAAAAGATAGACATAATACTAAATATATTTTCCATAATTATAAATGTAAAAGGTTAAGTTTATCTATCAAAAGAAAAATACTTCCAGAAAGCATCAGGAGAAAAAATCTGGGCTATATATGATATATACTTCAAAAACACTAATTCAGAATGGCTGAAAATAAAAGGCTGGGCAAAGGTAAACACAAATAATTTAATATTAAACAAAGTTTAATTCAGAGCAAAAACATATTAAATAAAAATATAAAATGCGTTATTCTTAAAGAACACAATTTGCAATGAATATGTTACAAATATCTGTGTATCAAATAAAATAACACAAGCAGTCCAAGATGGCTGTGTACGAAGACCCTGAACACAACTGCTTCCCTGGACACACTGGCTCTACTTCTTCACAGAGCAATTCCTCCTGAAGAACTGAAGGATGATTGAGCAGTTTCTGTACAACAAATGATAGAAGGACCACACAGAGAAGGGTAGGAAGGATGGAGACATAGTAATGGTTATCTACTAGCATAAAAAGAAATTATAAAACTTCTATTTATATATATTGTAAATACAAACTTATAGTATAAATTCTATATCATTTATATATATAATTTTAATTCTTATTTTTGTTTTATGACTTACAAATTATATTTGTATAGAACAAGTATATAACTTATACATACATATACATTTATTGAGGGCATATAAGCAAAAATATATTGTTGATGGGGTCACAGTCAAAAAACTACACTGTACCTCATTGCTTTGCCATGACATAGCATTCTCTCCAAAACACACAATATACACGTATATTCACACACAGAATTAAAGAAAGAAACCTTCTAGGATCTTTGTCTACAGCCAGTAGATGATAAAACTTAACACAGACTGGCCTTGTTCTGTTCCCTCATAGGTGTAAACTAGGAAATCCTCTGCCTGGAGGCCCTTTCTCTAGAACTTTCCTCTGGGAGCTTTCAATCATAAATACTATATTCCAGGCCTGCTATGCCTTCATCAACTTAGGTTTCTAGTTTCTCCATTAATGTCAAAGATAGTTCAAAAAGTGCTGGCTGGGACTCCAACATACATTATGTATGATATTAGGAATAAAAGAAATTTAAAGAAATAGAGAAACACTTACTTCAAGTATTTTGGAAATATTTCTTATGAAACCTATTTGAACCAAATTCCAAAATTAAAGAAAAAGTCTTAAGAAACAGCAGATTTTAAAAATAGATTCATCAAAACCTTTTGCAATGTTCCAGCATAGACATAGCAGCTGATCAAAGCCAGGTCTTGTCGCCCTTTGTTAAAAACAGAAATAACCAATTAGAACAGAGAACCAAGCAAATGGCAACTAGTTTAAAAGAATTAAAAGAAGCAGCAGGGCACCATCAGAAAAAGAATAAAAGGAATGTGAAGGAAAAGGTAAAAATCTCATGTCAGTTCAAATTGAGCAGCCTATTCACAACAGCAAATTCTTCTGACTTAGAAGGGGAAGAACTGTTCAGGGGAAGCCTATTGGTTTAAGCCATCCTCAAATAAAAAACATAATTAATGCCAATAATGTAAACAGTAAAACACTGAGAAAGTTAAGAATAAAGATCAGTGGGACATTTTGGGGATCCAAGAATGATAAACCTCCAAAAATCTAATTATCACTTTATTATATCCACTGCTTTCGCAAGGCAATAAAAATGAAGACAATAGTGCTTGCTTCATCAGCATATATACTAATTACTAAAACTGAAATGAGACAGCAAATATTCCTATAACCCCTGTGAAAGGATGACAAACAAATTCTTAAAGTGTGTTTCATATTTTCCTTTTTCTTTTTCTCAAAAAGAAATGCGGGAAGGATGAATCAGAAACTAATGAGGTTAAATAGTTGGGTTAAGTAGGAACAGAGTGGAAGGGGTTGTGGAGAGCACAGTCTTTGTTTTCTGAATATACCCTTATATATAGTTTTGAAATTGACTTTTTGAATCATGTTGATTTACACACTCAAAAAATAAAATTAGAAACACTAGGAGAATAAAACCTCAAATAACAAAAACAATATAACTTAAGTATATCCCAAATTTTAAAAAATAATAAAACATAACCACACTGAAGGGGAAAAATAGAACATGAGTAACTCTAGAACACAGTAGTTCGCCACATACCCTGAGTCTGGAGCCAAAGAGAATTATAAACAAATATGGAACTCTAATTAGGGGGTCTGTTTTTGATGGCAGTGTGAGTTAGTAATTCTGAAGCTACCTTCTGTGCTTGTAGAACTCAGAAAATGATTAAATATGCAGATTAAAGAAGCCAGATTTCTCACTGTTGGAGAAGGAAGTTACAAATATGGAAATGAGAAAGCTAGAATGAATCCTGTGGTGCTGAACCAAAATGAAAGTTATCAGTATAAACTCAGAGATTTTAATGGATGGATAGAAAGATGATAGATAGATAATAGATGATGATGATAGATAGATAGATAGATAGATAGAAAGATATTAGAGAAAAAAATTAATATATGTAGATATATTTGTATTCTTAACTCTGCCTGTTGAAAGGGCCTAGGAGCAAAAATACCCCAGCAGTAATGAGCAGGCCCTATATCCTGATCTTGATTTCTAAATACCATCCTCCATTAAAAGGAACTGGCCTCCATGGAAATAGAGTTGACTCTTAGTGTTGAGCCAGGGAAAGTAAAAGGCAAGCCTACAACATTATGTTGTTTCAGAGAGTAAAACAATGCTCGAAAAAAGGATAGAGATATGCTAAAAGGAAATAGCCATTTGGAAGGGATTCCACTTGTTAAATATGAAACAAATTGAGCACTAAAATAAAATGGAGATAGTATAGAATACTGAGGGGATAAAAAGAAATCTATGAATCTACAGTTGTATAAAAAATAAATGAATAAGTAAATTAATGGTAGAAGGAAAAATGTTTCCCTATAATACTAGTAAATGGAAAGAAAATAATGAAGTTATAAAATTACCAAATCTGTTTAAATTTAGCCAGCTGTACTCTGAAAGTTTAATGAGAACAGACATAAAAGTGGTGGCATCAATATAGGTAAGATAAAAGAGCTCCTTGTTTAGCAGATAAATCAGCAAGAACATCACCACTGGCTTCTGTGGTGATCTCAGAAATGTGGGATTATACTTTAATAACTGATGCTTCTTGGATATTTAATAACTTCTAATATGTCACTGATCACTTTATCATTTTTATATCAGGTTACCTAAATATGTCTCAAATTCCCTTTGCTCCCACGGCACTCCAAAAACCATGAATCATCTATCTACTATATGTTAAATGTTTACCATTTTCTTTTTGCCAGAATGCAGTCTCTATTCAAAGCTTTAGGTTACCCATCTGGGAAAACAGATCACTAGGCCCTGAAGATGACTCGATGGCTGCATATTCTATGATGATTACATGTCCTATGCAGGAAATGTCTTTGCCATTTTAAAGAAGAAGTCATCTACAAACAATACTGAATCAGGAGTCATTCAAGGAGTATCTGAAAAGGCAGCCATGGGCATACCTCCTGAGCTACAGCTAAGCAGTTAGAATTTTGATATGAGAAGCGAAAAGTAGGAAGACTGTAAGGGGTAAAATGACAGAGAGATGCTGAACATTGTCTAGAAGTAACAGAGATTGCACAGTACCATGGCTGAAATTACAAAGGAGACTGTAAATGCCGGATAGGCCTAACCAAGAAGTCATTTGCTACAATGGTAATGGAGATGATTAAACTGTTAAAGTATTTACTAGACTCACTAGGGGACATCTGTTCTCTGACTAACACTTTCTGCTATTCTGGTCAATGCTTAAGGGCAAATAGGGAAAAAAAAAATCTCTATATAAAAGCTGATCAGGTCTTAGAGAATAGACTAATTCAGTTTTAGGATTTATTCACTTTGCTCTGGGTAGGCCAAACAGAAAGATGGTTTACATGAAATTTTCCAAACAAAAATAATGGAATTTTTTTTCTGTAATAATTATTTTTGCTTTGATTTCAGACATTAGTAGGTGCTTTCATGCTATCATGCAGCTGCTGCCTAGAAAGGACAAATGATGATCCTATGCTAGAATACCTAATGGTCAGACTTTCTCAAGAAGCAGAATGATGAAGAGAAGGGATGATAAATTCTGACATGACCTTCCAGCCTGCTGACAGTAATACAGACCTAACTGTTACTAAAATGACTACTGGAGGTGCATTGACTCTGAAATGGGAACCTCGTTTATGCAACAAACACAAAAAGCACTATAGCACAGAAATGAGTACTTCTTACACACAACAACAAATTGCTTCTAAGAAAATCCAACAACAGGCAGTTCAACACTTAACTAGTGCTTGATTTGATGGACCTGGATAGCACCAGTCAATCAGCAGCAATCATAAATTTTCATTTTCTGACATGGGATGGGTAACTCCCCAAAGCCTCGACCCTAGAGTTCAGCTTTTGCATTGGATAGGATACCCTGCCTAACTATTTTTGATCCAAGAATCTTCTATTGTTTCTTTAATAATAAGAAAAGAAATATTCCCACAATATCCAATATTTGAAGCAACCCAAGTGCCCAGAAATAGATGAATGTGTAAAGAAGATGTGGTACATAAACACAATGGAATATTACTCAGGTATAAAAAAGAAGGAAATTTTGCCATTTGCAACAATATGGATGGACCTAGAGGGTATCATGCTAAGTGAAATAAGTCAAACAGAAAAAGACAAGTACCATATTTCATTTATATATGGAATCTAAAAAACAAAACCAATAAACAAAAAAGAAGTAAACCCATAAACTAGCAACAGGCTGTTGGTACCATAGGGGAGGCGGTGGAGGGAATGAGTGAAATAGGTGAAAGAGATGAAGAGGTACAAACTTCAAACTATAAAATAACTTAGTTATAGGAATGGAAGTACAGCATAGAGAACTTAACCAATATTATTGTAATATCTTGGTATGCTAGCAGATGGTAACTACACTTACCATAGGGAGCATTTAGTAATGTGTTTAATTATCAAGTCACTATGTTGTACATCTGAAACTAATATAATATTGTATATCACCTATATTCCAATTAAAAAAACACAAAAAAAGAAAAGAAATATTCTTGTGAAAGCCAAAATCAAACTGAAAGAAACATTTGTGATATGTCAGCTTTTACATATCTGTACCCTTTTTTGATTGTTATTTGTAAATAAACATATACTTCTGTATTCAACTCTATATTCATAATTTTAAATTATTTTTCTTAGAGATAGCCCCCAAACTGAATAAACTTCAGGCTTCATGAAACCTAGAGCAGCTGGCTATAATTCTGAGATGTTTGAAAATGACAGACTGACATTGTTTTACCATGGGTTCAAATATAGTGGAGGATATCTGGATTGAGATGTTATTTTATCTGTGAGATCTTCCTCTGAAGAAAACTGCATGGAACTGAACAATACTATCTAGTCAAACTCATTAATCACCTCAACACTTATAGTCCCAGGGAACTTATCTCAACAATTGAATTTATATGCCCTCTTTTAAAAAATCTTTATACCTTAATGTGCATCCCCTTTTCACCTTGGCTACCAGACTTGCTTATAAATGTAACTCCAATTAGTTTATCTCAAATGTCTGTCAATATTAACTCTTTTTATGCTGCCTCTGTTTTGTTTATGACCTGAATTATACCATTTTATTTGTATAATAATATTATAACATTGCAACCCATCTCTCATTATCTGCAAAAATGAAATTCATAATAAAAAAACATCCCTCCAAACCTGAAATAGTAGAAGGAAGGAGTAACTAACTGATCAGTTTCTATTTGCAGGTCAGTATCAGGAGTTACCTAGATAATCACCATACATTCAGCCATCTTTGACAAATTACATTTTAATGCTTACTATATGCCAATTACCAGAGGAAAAAAACATTGTCCTAGTATTAGTCAAGAGATCAAGAGTACCTTTCAAAAGATTTTCTTTTTAAATTCTTTATCACCTATAGAACACAACACTGAGATTTGAACATAGTTGCTACTCAGTAAATACCTGTGGGTTTATTATATAACTTAATATTTCAGAAATGGAAAAAAAAATCTTGGATCCAGAAATCCTTTATCTGAATCCTAGATCTGTGACTTTCTAGTTGAACATGACTAGTTTATATGACTTTAGGAAAGCCATCTAATAGCTGTGTATCTCTAGATCTCCAATTATAAAATAGGATGACAGTTCCTCTCTACCTACCTAATAAGATTCTTATGAAATTGTGAGGCTGAAAGATATGACAAGTGCTGGAGAAAGGGTGTAGGAGAACTGACAATACACGGTCCCTCCTTATAATCTAGTGGGAAGAACTGAAATTCATCCTTATAATTACCATGGTGGAGGACTCTGCATGGTACAGTGGAACAAAGTGTCTACATCTGCCTTTGGAGTCTATGAGAGTTAAGAAGCACATTTGAAGTGAGACTTGTAGTAAGAATTCAGCAGCAGATTAGGAGGAAAGGAAGTTCATTCCAGGCAGTGGGAATCACTCCTGCAAAAAACACAGTGGCTTGAGGATCCATGACATGTTTGGAATATATATAGTTTATAATTTGGGAAAGCGTAAATAGGGAACAGGTTAAATAGGGCACAAATTAGGGAAGAGGAAGTAGAAGACAACAGGAATGAATGAGCAGACAAGGTGAGATCATGAATAAACAACACTGGACACTGTGTAAGAGTTTGGATTCCACCACGGTGCTCTGGACACCACTGAAAGGTCTAGAGGAAGACAGGAAGACAGACCTGCCATTAGAAAAACCATTTTAACCCCAGAGAAGAGAACAAATTGGAGGCAAGACTAGTATTAGGAAATGCAATCATTCCTCTGCCCGGTTTTCTAGCAGGTTTGGGATCACGTTTCAAACAAAGTTTACTGTGAGATTCACTCTCACTCTTGTCCCCCAAGACCAATACCTGCCTACAGTATTACCCTACCAGTGCTGTATACCTTCAGTTACACTTTTCATCCCCCTTCAATTATTAGATTCTAAGACAAACTAAATAAGTTTGACATTATGAACAATACATTGGTCTGATAAATTCACAGATAATGAAGGTATTAAGAGCCAACATTTAATGAGGGTACCTAGGTACCATATTACCATATACTATGCTAAGTATTTTACATGCATGTATTTTATTTTATCTACACAATAACTGTACAATTATAGTGATAATTATTATCACCATTTTACAAAGGAGGTAAAAAGATCAGGGAAGTTTTGCAGCCCACCCACACTCACACACCTGGTAAAAATAACTGAGTTCAGCCTCAAACTCAGGGGTATGTGATATCAATACTCCAACCCACCATCCAATATGGGGCACCAGCAATAACAAGAAGGACAATGCCTCAAATATTTTGGTATTAAAGAGAGTAAGGTCATATCTGAGAAAGCCTGAGATGCCAAGATAACATGCATTTTCTGAATTTTCCACCATTAATTGTATAATCAGAAAAAAATAGCAAAAAGTCACTCATTCATAACATTGTTTATTCAAAACAAACCAATGAATAAGCTATATAGCTCTAAAATATCAAAAATGTTCCTTTTTGATATAGAATTGATCACTGAGTCACACAGTTACAAAAAATTTATCAACAAAAAATTCTACATTGGCTTAGCTAGTGGAATGAATGAGAGGAAATGTGACTCAGATAATCTAAAATTGTTTTCAAAAATTGACATTGATTTAGCAGGAGAGTAAATTTTTCTTAGTATTTATTTATACCTCAGTGGTTCCAATGATGATTTTGGGATGTTTGCAAAGTTTTATGCAACAAGATCAAGTCAATAAAAGAGGAAAATGAGAAAAAGGGAAGCATTTTTTTCTTCAGTAGATTTAGATCCCTAATAATCCCATTTAGTGTGATATACAAATGAATTTGTAGTCTCTAAGAATATACAAACCAGCAGTCAGAATCTTAAGATTCCTACCCCATATAATCCCTTCCTTTGGGTGTAGGCTAGGCTGTGGATATGATAAATTTTACTTCCACTAAATGACCTATCATTATAAAGATGAAGGGATTTTGCAGATGTAAATAAGATCACAGGTTGGTTCATTTTGGTTAAATAAAAGGGAGATTATTCTGCATGGGGCTAAATCAGGTGATCCCTTTTAAGGGACTGAGGCCTTCCAGAAGGAAGAGATTTAAAGCATGAGAAACTCTCTGCTCGTTTTGAAGTGGGTAAGCCATCAGAGTGTGAAAGGCCACAGAGGCAGAACCTAGAGCATCCCTTAAGTACTGAGTATATAGTCCCTGGCTGACAGCTGCAAGAAAGTGGGGCTTCAGTTTTACAGCTGCAACGAACTGAATTCAGCCAAAAACCATGTGAGCTTGGAAGAGGACTAGAGCCTCAGATGAGGACACACCCCAACCACTACTTTGCAGCCTTTTGAGACCCTTAGCAAAAAAAACCCAGCCCCACTATACCTACGCTTCTGACCTACATAACTATAATATGATAAACACATTAAAACTGTTTTAAGCCACTATGTTTGTGGGAATCTGTTATACAACATTAGAAACTAATAGACTGAGGCAGGTATATGACCTACTGCATGCTAGACACATGAAAAACACTGACCTCTGACACCAGGAGCCCACAAAACACAGAATCAATTGCCCTCAAATAATCCAGAGTGAACCATGCACACAGGAAATCATACATCACTAAACAAATCTTACATAACCTGAGATTTCTATTGTTTTGCATTTTCACCAGTGCAATAAAAGAATAATGCCTCAAGACTGACATAATAAGGGGAAACAGCAGAGGTAAAATATAGATAATTTCAACAGCCCTTATAGCAAATCCACATCCTGTCACAAGTATTACTTCTATTTCTTTCTTGACACTATGTATGAACCTCAGATTTCTCAAAGATTAGGTCTCTGCCTTGAGAACTATATAAAGACCAGAATTTAAGCCTGCCTATTCTCTTTCCCCTTTGGCACTGAGACTTCATTCACTCTGACTTGTCACAAGTTTGGAAGGACCTATTTTCTCTGTTTTTCTCATACTGCAGTGTTTTAGTACTGGGAATGAAGAAATTATATGGTGATTGGGTAATACAGCCAGAAAAATTAGATCTTATTCAGCTTTGTATCCCTGGAGCCCATATCTCACTACCAACTGTGTTTTTTAACATTAAAAATATATAGTAAGAAGCATTAAGAAATAGCTTGTTTTGCTCTACCCTCATTCTTTCTCTCCTTTTTCCCCCCCACCCCATCCACTATACACACACTTTTACTTAGATGATAGTTTTGAGAACAAGGCTGAAGAAATAGAGGCATTATTTTCCAGTAGTATGTGAAATAGATGTGTAGTTTGAATTCTGGCCAATATGAAAATGTTCCATAACTAAAAATTTAGAAAGTAGTCCTTCAGCTACAAGTAATCTATTTGTCATTTCGAAAACTAAAATACTGCAATTCAGTAGATAGATTACAGATGTGAATTACTGTTGAGAGCACATATAGCAAAGAAAATCTGAAGCTATTTTGTTCACTAAGGTCAATGCTGATCCCACTGAAAACCAGAATTGTTAATAGGTCTAGATTCAACAGGATAATTGGTTAAGGAACACAAAAGCCATTTTTTAAATTACTGTAGCTCTCTAACTGTGCATTCGTTCATTAACATTGCTGTTTATCTATGAAAGAATGTTTGGAATCTGCATTTCGGGACAATCCAGAATTATTCTAGTACCACAAATATGAAAGTGTGTGCAAGCAAAAAAATTAATTCTTTGACATGCAAGGACATTATAGATATGTGCATATATATACACAGGAGGTCATAATGGTGTTTTCTATTTCCCATAGAAAACACCATTTTTAGCAATACACTGATGTGCAAAGCACCAGATTATATCTGAACATCAGATTTTAAAGCAGGAAAACCAGTAAATAGTCTAAAAACACTGTTTTACTTTATTATAAAAATATTAACTTTTGAATGACTTGGAAAGAAAGAAAATAAACAAAAAGAAAAGAAAGAGACAGAGAGGGAGGGAGGAAAAGGTAAAGGAAAGAAGGGGAAGAGCTGTCAGATGAAATTATTTTGCAACCCAAATCTCCTTTATTCATTCAACAAAGATGTATTATATACTAGGCACTGTACTTGTCCAAAAGATACAAAGTAGTTTAGGACAAAATCAGGGAGAATAAAAACAAACAAATAATAATCACAATGCAGTATTAAAAGGGTTGTAATACAGTTTTGAGCACAGATATTAACTCTGCCTTAAGTTCATATGCCAGAGATGTTATTTTAACTGGCTCTCAAAGGGCTAACTAAAACAGCATTTGCTAAAGTATGGTGAGGGGGTCTAGATATACACTTAATACTTAAGAGAAATTCCACTATTTCAATTCTTTCCCTGTTAACATCCTCACCAACTACACACTCAACTCCCAAACTCACGTATCATATCTTTCCTCTGCTAGTTGCCCCAGATGAATGACATATCCTTCTAGAAAGTAACTCCTTGGAAGATGTTGCAAGACGAGGTGGAAGCCTACTGACTGATATCACACTAGAAGATAAAGAGGCTTGAGTCTCTTTGAGCAAGATACAAAGAATTTGTTATTTCATAACAGCTGGACTAACAGAAGATATCAGGAGAGTCGAAAACATACGAGATCGCTAGGTGAATCAGCAAACTTCTTGGAATGGGGTTTGGTGATGGTGCCATGCAGCAAGGGCTCCACACACACAAGCTGTACATAAATAGTTTTATTCAGTTCAATGAGCTGATCAGATGACTAGAGAAGACAGGCGGGGAGAAAAATAATTAGTGAATTGGACTACAGATAAATTGAAATTGTCCAAACCAAAGCATACAGAAAAAAATTAACACTGTTGAAAAATAATCTTTAAAACTGTAATTGGATTACTATGTAAGGATGCCCATTCTCTGCATTTCTTTTCAACATCATACAGGAAGTCTGAGCCAGTACAGTAAGACAGGGGGAGGAAAAGGTATACAGATTGCCCAGAATTAAACACAACTCTGTATTTATGGTGGCACTATTATAGAGTAGAATGTTCATTTGTATATTGTCTATGGCTATTTTTGTGCTATGATGATTCAGTTGAGTAGTTGTGAAAGGGACCAGATGGTCTATAAAATCTAAAATATTTCCTCTTTGGTCCTTTACAGAAAAAAATGTATTTGCCTCTTGTTGTAGAAAATCTTGAGAATCTACAAATAGCTATTAGAACTAATAAGTGAAGAAAGTAAGATAGCATGATGCAAGAGCAACATAAGAAAATTGATTTTAATTCTACATGCTACGAACAATATGAAAGTAAAATATTAAAATTCCATTTATAAAGAGATAAAAAATACAATTTGGAGTAAATTTAGGAGAGTTGGAAGATCTTCACACTGAAAAACACAAAACATTGCTGAGAAATACTGAATAAGACAAACGAAGATATATAACATGGTAATATGAAAAAGATGTCAATTATCTCTATAAATTGATCTATAAATTTGATGTAATCCCAATCAAAATCTGAGGAGGATTTTCTTTTATTGATCTGATGATTTTAAGCAAAGAACCTAGAATAGCAAAAATAATTTTAAAGGAAAAAAATTACAAGACTTACACTACCTGATTTTAAGACTTACTATCAAATTAGTAAGTTTACTATAGAGCTGGTAAATCAAGACAGTGTGATATTTGCATAAGGAAAACATAGGGACTCCAGTAATAGACCAATTATTACACTGATTTTTGACAATGTAACAGTAACTCAGTGTGAAAAGATCATCTTTTCAACAAATGGTAGTGGAATAACTGAATACCTGTAAGGTTAAAAAAAAAAAGAAAAGAAACCCTTGACACTTATCTCAACACCATTAACAAAAAATATAAATGGATGGTAGACCTAAATGTAACAGTTAAATAATAAAAAATCTAGAAGAAAAATAAGAGAAAATCTTTTTGATCTTGGGTTAGGCAAAATTTTCTAAAATAGGACAAAAAGAAACCCATACAACACAAGAGAAAAATGATATAATTGGCTTCATCAAAATTAAAAACTTTTGCTCTTCAAAAGACATTCTTTTGAAAATGAAAAGACAAGCCATGAATTGGGAGAAAATACCTGCAAACCATACACCAGAAAAGGATTTGTATCCAGAATAAATAACTCAAATTCTAAGATAAGACAAACAGCCTAATTAAAAATGGGCAAGAAAAGATACACGGAAGTCAACAAGCACAAGATACTCAACATGATTGCTCATTAGGAAAATGCACATCAAAACTACAATGAGATACCATTACATACACACTAGAATAGCTAAAATTTAAAGAAATGATCATTCCAAGAGTTGATGAGAATGTAGAGTGTATTAGTTAGCTAGGCTGCTATAACAAAATATCACAAACTGGATGGCTTAACCAACAGAAATTTATTGTCTCACTGTTCCAGAAGCTAAGTTAGAAGTCTGAAATCAAGGTGTTAGTAGGGTTAGTTGCCTCTGTGGGCCATGAGAGAGATTCTGTTCCATGCTTTCCCCTAGCTTCTGGTGGTTTTTGCCAATCTTTGGCATTCCTCAGCATGTAGAATTTTAAAAGAAGAAAAAAATTACAAGGCTTACAATACCTGATTTTCAGATTTACTATAAAAGTATTAAGTTTACTATAAAGCTAGTAAATCAAGACTAGTCATTCTTCACAATCTCTGCCTTTGTCTTCACATGATATTCTCCCAGTATCTCTGTTTCCAAATTTCTCCTTTCTTAAGGACACCAGTTATATTGGATTAGTGATGCCATAATGATCTCATCTTAACTAGCTATATCTGCCATAACCATATTCCCAAAAGATCACATTCTGGAGGATTAGAATTTCAACATATGAATTTAAGGGGACAGAATTCAACCCACAACATGAAGCAATGAAAACTCTCACACACTGCTAACAGGAATTGGAAATTGGGACAATCACATCAGCAATTTCTTATAAAGTTAATTGTACATTTAGTATATGACCCAGAAATTGCGTCCCTCAGCATTGTCACAAGAGACACAAAAACATATATCCACACAAAACTTGCATTTTAATGTTCATAACAGCATTATTATAATAGCCCTAAACTGGAAACAATCCAAATGTCCATTAATAGGTAAATCATAAACAAAATATTGGTATATTGATACAATGAAATCCTATTCAGCAAGAAAAAGGAATAAGGGGAAGGGGATTAAAAGGTAGAAGCTTCCCCCAAAACAGTAGTAAACCAATGATACATAGACAACTTAGATGAGTCTTTAAAAGGTGCTAAGTGAAAGAAGCCAATCATCAATGACTACATATTTCATGACGTCACTTATTTGAAGTTCTAGAAAAGGCAAAACTATAGTGACAGAAAGCAGATGAAAGATTGTCTGAAGCCAGAGTGAAGTGTAGAATGAATGCAAAGGGGCATGGAGAAGCTTTCTGGAGTGATGGAGGTGTTCTCAATTTTGATTGTCTTTGCAACGGCAATATTGTATACATTTACCAAAACTTACAAAATTTAAAATGGGTACATTTTATTGTATGTAAGTTATACTGCAATAAGTTTGTTTTAAAAAGTACTATCACATTCTGAATATTCAGAATTAGGTACAAGATGCTTTTATTCTGCAGTAAGCATGGCAATACATACAAGTTATTTTACTCGAATATAAACGTATATAAAACATGTATCACGCACTGTGCTGCAGTGGAACAAGAACAGGTTTTTTTAATCCAGATACATCTGGGAACAAAACTTGGTTCCTCTACTCTATTTTTGATCAGACTAGTATCTGATCCTCTATTTCCTCAGCTCTAAGGCATACTTTGTGGTATGGCCTTGTGAGTCCTAGGGGAAGCACAATTACAAAGCACCTGACATTATCCTCTATATAGTCACATAATTACCATGAGGTTTCCTAGAAATACTCAGATTGAAGAAATATTTTGCATAGTCAGCTTATTGGGTAAAGACACAGTTTATGGATGGCTGTTCTTCAGAGGTGCCGTCAGAATCCCAGATTGTTCTTCAGTAGTCATTCAGTTTATCTCTCTGGCAAAATTAAAGATAAACTTGCAATTGCATTATTAGGATCCCATCTGACAAAAAAAAAATCCTCTCTGGTGAATAGCCTTTAGCACATGAGTATTTGAGAAGATAGAATATGATTACCTGTATCTACTAAAGCCAATACTATTGATGACATGTTTTAGTCACATTCACTTCTCTGATGGATTTGGCTAAAATCATTACATAACATTGTCATCTAACCAACCACTGACGGCCCTATTAGCCTCAATTCATCACCACTCCCTGAATTCACAGCCTTTGTTATATGACTTTCGACCTCTTCCTATCAAAAGGTATATCTTCCCACCTTTTGAGTCTGAACATGACCATGTGACTTCCTTTGGTAAATGAAAGTCTAGAAGACATTACGTAAATGAGGCGTTTAAAAGCACTACCTCATTCTGCTTTTCTGCTTCTGCTATCGTCATAAAAGCCTCAGTGAACCTACAGATGGATGAGAAATACCTAAGAGTTCATTTCCACTGTTATTCCACCCAGGCAGGTCTAGATCAGGTGACAAGCAGCTGACGCCCCAGTGTGCAAACACATTCCTGACCAATGAAGGTCCCCAGCCAACTACCCTCCCTACACATTGTGAAAACAATACAAGCTGGTCGTGTGCCACTGAGGTTTCATTAGTGTTTGTTACCTGGAAACAATCCAAATGTATATCAACAGGTAAATCATAAACAAAATGTGGTATATTGATACAATGAAATCCTACTCAGCAATAAAAGGGAGTAAGGGGAAGGGGATTAAAAGGTACAAGCTTCCCCCAAAAAAGTAGTGAGTCATTGCTTTTTCCTGCTTAAGATTAACCTGAACATAGTCAACTTGAAACTTCTTCCAAAACTACTTTCATCCCCTAAGTGTGTCCCATCTTAATTTTGTTTTACAAAATAAAGTTAATCTTTATTTTTCAATAAGGAATAATGGCCTACATTTATTAATAAAGGCATATGAAATGAACACTAAAGAAGAACAGAATTAATAGGTCACTGATAACAGTCAATTCTTACCTTTCTGTCTTTTTAGGCAATTTTATAATACTTTGTGTTTCAAAATGGCTTTGTTTTTTCTTCAACATTGTATGGTTGCTTGGTATATTTCAGATGGATTTAGAACTGCCATTATGTTCTGATACTTATTTTTCCTGTGTATCTTATGCTTTGGGGTTTGTTCAATTTTAAGATAGGTTTCAGAAGAATTTAAGACTGTAGCAAATGAAGGAAAAAGCGTGGCCTAAATACTCAGATAATGAGATACTAGTCATGGCTGAAAAAAAGGTTCCCTGTTCTGAGATGTAAGACTCTCCCAAGGAAGAATTAACATTTCCACACTCACTATTGCAGTGCACTTTCCAGACCTCTGTCCTTTTTTTCACACAATCTCACAAAGGTAGACCTGTCTCCTCTTTTCAAGGAAATACATTGTAAAGTTTTGTCACATACAAAATATTCACACCCAGATTACACAGATGGTTGGGAAACAGCAGGCGTAAGAACCTAGAATTGGACTTTCTAAATTTAAAATCCAAGCTCTGTCACTTACTAGTTACATGAATCACTTACTAGTTGTATGAACTTGGACATGTCATTTAACCTCTTCCAACTACAAAGAAATAACCTGTAAAAAGAGAAAATAATCATAAAATCATATTGTTAGCTTCATCAGGTTGCTGGGGGGATTAACTTTACACAAAATGCTCAGGATAGTGTCGAGTTCATCAGAAACTGTGATAGGTGTCAGCTTCCGCTCTGATGATTGCACGGTGCTCTACCAAAGCTTTTGCTCTCTATCTTTCAGCAGCATGTTGCAACACAGGGCTATTTACTTTGCATGACAGCAATTAGGTGATATGCAAAAAAAATTTAAGTGCATATATTATATATGCACATATATAATAGTGCATCCTATAGTAGTTTTTTAGGGTATACTCTAAAAGAACACTAATAAGGATTGTTTAAACAAATAATGATATGTCCACTTGATGGAATAATATGCACTCATTTAAAATTAAATTGTTAATACTTATATATTTTAGAAACTATCCACAATGTTTTAAGTGATGACTTATGGTATCAAATAGTATGAAGAGAACAATTCCATTTAAATATGTATATAGGAAAACAACTAGAAAGACAAATAATGGTTAATAAGTGGTGAGACCTTTGGACTTCTTGTATTTCCCAGATTTTCAATAATGAACACATATTTCTTTTATAATACTGTTATTTATTTACCCATTTATATTTTAAATTTCATTCAAAAGATTCCTGCTACAATTTCCCTATACTTCATGTAAACCCAATTACATTCCATTGTACAAATTTTATTTGCCTAGTTTCCAAAAAAATCCTCAAATAATTCTAAAAATACTTTCATTGTTAAAAACCTAGTAAGTAGAAGATTCATAGATTTTTATGACTTTTACTTCTTTTATGAACAACCAGCACTAAGACTTAGCCCCCAGACCTTCAGGGAGTTAGAAATGTGCTGTGAACACAAGGGTTTATTTTTCAAATTCATGGAGGAGTTGACCAGAGTTCTTTTATTTTATTTCTTAGTTCCAAGATCTATAATAAATTTTCATAACATTAGCCATATTCTTTTCTCCAATGTATAAATCTTTCAAGTCTTTTATAGACATAAAAGAACAATGGGAATTATAAAATTGATCATTATACATAATGACTAAGTCTTCAGGTTGAATAGGATAAGTAAAGAAATTTGGAAAATGTAGAGGACTGAGAAGATTAAGGAAAGTCAAGGATCTCACTGCGTTACATTGCAACTGATATGTTATTATTCTGCTATCTCACTATTCTGAGTTAAGACCAGAAGTAAATCAACACCATAATGCTGTTCTCATGTATTTTCTGTTTGAGCAGAAGTGCTAGAAGACTTCTGAGAAGACTCCAGCATTCAAGATTCATAACTCAATTCCTCTAACTGGGAAAGTTTGAGTAAATAGTCAAACTTGTATTTGTTTCTTTCAGACTATAATGGAGAACTGTACCACCTCAGATCAAGCATAGTAATAAACCAGTTAAGTGATATCACTGCAGACAATTTTCTCAAGCTTCTTCCCTATTCAAATAGCTATAAATCAAGGTTCATATCCTATTGCAAAAAGTACCTGACCATAATGAATGCTGCAAGTGAAAACAGCCAGGCAAGGTTAGAAATTCTGAGTTTGTCATATTGTAGCAATTAGTGATAAATCACAGGTGATAAATCCTCTCTTAGAACTGGTACTAAGAAAAATTTCTGCTGGCTGTTTACTGATCTTATTTCTATTTTTTTCATTATTTTTTAAGTTGGTTTGATTACTGCTAGAGTGGCAACTCATCAGGACAGTAATATATATTGTAGTCTGTTGCTTCTCTGCATGCACACCTCACTAATGGCTTCCTAAATCCACAGGGATAAAGGAGGTAAATGGAGGATAAAAGTAATTTTTTTCCTAATTTACAGCCCTCAGCTAGCAGAGGCTGAGCTCCATTGATCTTCCTTAATCACTTGGGAAGAATGCTCAATAAAAGCTTACCCTCCTCTTTACTTAAGTAATATCAATTGCTTTCATTAGCAAACATTGTAAGTACTCTTCTATTTATTTATCAGGTACTCATACCCTCTCTGATTCCCACAAATTTGGAATTGATAGATAACCTGTGCAATGTTTGATGATCTTAGTTACCCTAGTAAAAAGGGTCAAATACAAAAATCTTCTGCATCTTAATGACATGTTTAATTAAATGGGATATTGTTCTAAGAAATAGAATTATATACATTCTGTACACTAAGTCCTGAACTCACACTCTGAAAATGGTAAGTGTTACAGACATTCCATCTCTATCCTTTAGAGAAATAATGTTTGTTTTTAAGGCAAACAACTGGACACTTACGTATTCTGCTTCAATAAGACTCATGATGCTTTGCAAAAGCTAGTTTGAAATGGTGGAAAAAACACTACCTCAGTTTTCATCTATTCACTGTCTGTGTGACAATGTACAAGTCCCTTAACCTCTCTGGGTCTCAATTTCTGCATCTCATGATTTGCTTAAAGGCAGCAGGGCAGACTAAATGGTATCTTGAGGTATCATCTGACTCTAGAAGTCCTGGTATACAAGCCCTGAGATCGTAATTCAGGGTCAAGAGAATAATAAAGTGACCTATAAATCTGTACAGTCATTTCCAGAGCAGTATAATTTTTATCTCATTTGAACCTCACAATCTCCTATGGGACAAACAAGCTACTTTTGTCAGATAAAGAGACTGAGCTTCAAAGAGGTTAATGCCTTCACCAAGATCAGAGCCCTAATAATCTGAGCCAATGCAAACAACTGGGTCTTCTGACTTACGGTCTAATGTTCTTTCCCCTAGACCACAACCCAAATTTCTGAAATTGCATTTTTAAGTGAATTCTTTTAGCTTTCAAAAAAAGCATCTCTTTTCAATTTTATTTGGCAGACTTGAGTTTATAAACCTTAACATGAAATTGAATGGTACAGGAATATGAAACTGGGTTTACGAGAGATGTCAAAGAAAAATTTCCTCAGCTTTCATATATCTCTTTAAATAATCCACAAATACAGATGCTCCTTGTGCAGGTAACTGAAAGTAAGATGCGTACGTTGAAGTATGAAGTTAAAGCTTTAAAATCCTCTTCTCTTTGCTACCTTTGGTCTCTATTATCTGGAAAGATGCTTCATGGGTATAGCAATAGTATAAAAAGAGCCAACTGGCCGATTTCAAACCAATTAAGACATCTGTTGCTGAAGGGAGGGACTAACCCAAGAAATAACCAACTAGAATAAATATGTAGGAAAATAATATGGAATGTAGATAAGAAGTCATCCATTTTTTACTGCCCAGTTCAAGTCTTATGTCCTTACAGATTCCCATGGCTTCTCAAGCTTTCATTAGACTCCTTCCCCTCGGGCATTCTCCAGTGTGCACTGTCTCTCCTACACAGGGCGAAATCTGATTACCTTGGAACTGCCCTAACTGTGAACAACACCTGGCTTTGGAAGGTGTTCCTTCCAAAATGAACTTACTTTCATGGTTCTCATTTTTCCCCTTGCTACCAGAGCTATACCCCAGCCCCTGTGCTAAATTAAGAGGAAAATGTGTTTCTACTACCCAGTTAAAATTTAGGACTATCTTCTCCCAGTAGCATTTAAATTCTATGGCACCTTTAACCCAACTAATTATAACCATTAACCAACTTTTTGAGACTGGATTATTATGGCCATACAATATTTTTTTCTGTGAGGAAAAGCATTCTCATGACTATCTTCCCAATAATCTTGAAACATACACTATTTATAAACTAGAAGCACTCCACATTCCAACTTGCACTGTTCACTAAAATCACATCATCCCTAATAACACTGTAACCATCCATCTGGACATGAGAACTACTGCTCTATTCTACTAAACTTTCCACAATGCTTATCCAAGTCCTGAGTCTACAGCATATACTCAAAAAAATGCTGTTGACTGATCAAAAAGCAAAGAAGTTCTGGTAAATATAAATAGGGACATAGAACAAACATAAATTACAACTGTCCAAAACCATCAATTATAGCAGCATATGTTGAAATTCAAGCTATGTAAAATATTTGAAAATACTCTGCTATATATGGGGAGGTCTTGGACTTACCGTTTTAGGAAAGTAAGCAGAAAGGCAAAATGTCATTGAACATAGGAAGAGGTAGAGGGATACAAAAGACAGAAAAAAACCTAGAATGACATATGCAGGGACGAGAGAAAAGAAAGAGGAGAAAGCAATAGGAGATCCAGTGACACAGAGAGAAGCAGAGGGAAACTGGCATTAAAATAAAGTTGAAATGCTATGAATAAAAATTACCCAAAGGTAGGCAGTTATTGATTACCCAAAGGAAAATAATCACTTATTTTTTTCAAGTTTTCTGTTTCTAGACATTCTTATTTTAGTTTCCACATTAAAGGGAAAGGAAAGGGAAATAGAGACATACAATTGAGTAAACCTATTTAAAGTGGATTTCTAAAAGGTATTTCTCTGGGAAAACAATGAAATAGATTAAGTTGGTATCTATTTCCCCAAACTTCCAGTTAAGTATCCTTCCACCTTCTTAGAGTCTGTGCCTCCTCCTGATCTGATTTTTTATGAAAAAAAATTATTTTTAGGAAAGGTTATAAATCACATTCACACTGACGTATAAAAGACTAAACCCAGTGGTCAGGGAAAATCATTAGCAATGTGTGTCCAAATAATTTCTTGCCAAAACAGGAACAATTTTGAGAGCAAAAGGAGGTACTATTAATGATTATTCCAGGGAAACAAATATAAGGCCGGATGGTCTGAAGGAAAGGATATGTATGATCATCCACAAATAGGAGAGAGATTTGGGAAAAAGAGTCCTTCCCTGAGTCTCTAAAACATGAAAGGGTACTGCTTCCTGCCTATAGTAAAGTCAACTGTACACCAAAGTCTCATATGTACCAAATTACTACACTAATGTATTTTGTCTGTTCTCAGAGAAATCTGGAAGCAAGAAGACATATATCACTTCAAGTTATGATCCTATCACAGTCATTCTAATATGTTTTGCCTCCCTGAATACCTAATGTAATAATCTATAAGAGTGTTGGTCTGTAAAGCTACAAATATTTGCCAATTAATTAGTAATGCAAAGGGAAATGCTAACAATTGCCTAATTTGCATTCATATGTGGTTTTAGGTAATCCATGTCAAGACCTCTTCTATTTTTCCCAATTATAGAAAATTCATGTTAGAACACAAAATACATATTCTTAAACCAAAATATTTCTGGCAAATAGAATTTATGCACATATGTGTGTGTGTGTGTATATATATATATATATACATATATATACACACACACACACACACACACACACACACACACAAAACTCATTATATCTTTGAAAGTCAAGTCCACAAACCAACTACATAATCAGCTGGCCAGAAAACAGCTTGTTGATAATAAAAATTGGCAAAAAATATGAATTAAAATTAATAATATAATTTACTGCAAATCCAAACTCTATAAAATGTCCGTTCCATTCAGTGTACAATTTTCTAAAGTTGTCCCACCCCTCATTTCTTTAGCCCCTTCTGCCCAGAACCACCCACAAAGTAAAGATGAAGTTAGTGCAAAAAACACCCTTTTTTCTAGTCATCCATACGTGGTGTTCTCTTATTTTATGGCACAGAGAGAACTAGTCCCTGTAAACTTTCTCTAAACAAAGAAAGTTGCAGGTAATGAATCAAAAACTCACTATAAAGTATTCTAAATGTCATTGCCAATTGTTCTGTGGATGTCCAACTAGTCCTAGTTTAGGTGTGAAAAATCATCACATTTCATATTTTAAAAAAATTTAGTGATGATAAAATTAAAAATTTTATTGATAGTCAATACTGATTATTTATTGAAAATATACTCAATGTTAGTGACACTGTTATAGGATCTGGGCATATCAGAATGAACTAGACAGCAAGATCCTTGTTCCAGTAGAGTTTACACTACAACAGGGAAAGAGAAAGAATTAAGGTGAGCATAGTACCATTCACACTTCTCTGTTGTGCCAAATAGAGAAAAATTTAAGCCATTCTCTATTTAAATCAAGTGATGTAAAATGCCTAGCAAGTAATATGGATAAGTGAATAAGTGAACAATAATATAAGTGAACAATCATACCTGCTTATATGGATAAGCAAAGGTGGACAATTGCTGTATTACTGAGATTACAAAGCCACCTGCTTAGATTCACAAGTGTTAAGAAGGGCTCTTCTTAATTGGTGGTGTTTAAGAGGAAACCTAACCTTTTAACACTGAGCTCTCACAATATGCCATGATGCTGTTAAAAACATAATATTTCTGCTAGGCTCTTCACAAATAAGAAAAGCGATATAAACTATAGAGCATATATATTATTTATCAAATAGCATAAAGATAACAATGCATTCCATACCTATCACTCATTAAGAAACACTCAGATTGTTTAATGCCCTTTGCTTACTCACAATTTTCATTCAGACCTATCCCAGAGAACTCATGAAGTAGCACTAAGCTGCTCTCTCAGACATGGAGTTCTCTTGAGCATTATCTGAGAGAACTTGCATATTGAAATGAGTCCTGAGACATGTCATTAGCAGAGTAGTTTTATAAACTGAGAATCTTTATGAAAATAGGATCAGCACTCTCTTTAAAGCTAAAAACTAAGTGGATATCATTATAGAGTCACAAACTGAATTTCATTTCATCTTCAAGTGCCAGAGCTATGGCCTAAAGTTGTGTATTTTGCTTAGGGCACAAAGGGATCTGGCAGAGGGTATGAATGGAGTTGAAATTCAGTCAGTGCTCTCTGCTCACTAAATCTTGCACTCTGGTGTAGGCCTTCATCGAACTCCAGGAAAAGGGTGCCTCTTTCTAATTCATCTTCCTAGAAAAGCTCCCTTTTTATATATTTCTCCCAAAGATTCTGTATAGGGCAAGGGCTACTAGCACTACAGCCTATCAAACAAAAGAAGTCATCAACAACTACCCAAAGGTTCAACAGACCCAGACTTTTTCCTGTCAATCAAGCAGTTAATTTTGAAAATAAGAGTTGAAATTCAGAATTCGTTTCCATAACTGTAAGACTATTAAGAATAACAGCAAAAGTATTAAAGGTGAAAATGCTTTTTATAAGAGGAGATGATGGTACTGATCACTTTTGTCATATGTTTTAGAGGAGTTTTTCATAGACCAGCAATGACTGAACACAGACTCACACACAGTCTATCACCAAGTCTCACTTATGACCGACAACATAGGCCTGAGAGAAGACAGAGAATAGTGTCTGACTAAATTGACTGAAAGAATTAAACCACTTATCCTGACCTCAGCAACACTGTGATCTAAACTTTGAACTAATCTGACACCTATTCCAACCAGATATGCCTAAAGATATCCTGTTGTTGGCAGCCCTTGTGGGCCTGGGCTCTTAATGACCCTTCTCTGTCCCTGCTCCCAGCAAAATACTGTGCACGTTGATTCAATAAATGTTAGTTGAACAAATAACAGACATTTAGAAATAGACATTTAGCAGTTGTTTATATCCATGTAGTAAACTCAACAGTAAAGGCAATTAAAATCCTATCTGCTGTAGCACATAAACTCATTTTCTCTTATTAGGCTCTCGATTCAGTTCTATAAATATATATTGAATACGTATTAGGTGTAAAGAACTATACACTTAAAACTGTGAGGAATACAATGATAAATTCATATAGAGTTGCTGCTTTTAAGGTGATTCTTGTTTCATGAAGATGATAGAGGTGCAAAGGCAGAGTGTACCAACCAGCATGTTGCCATTCTCTACTAATAAGTCAAGAAACCCACAGACAATGGAATTCATTTCAGAATCACCTTAGGAATTTGAGCTGAGCTCCCGTAGCATTGAACCAGTATGAACAGAAAGAGCTTTGACATTGGTAAGTGGATTTTGTTGGACACTTTCATCCCAGTTTTCCCAAGATCCCAATACCCAGTTGTTCTTCCAGAGAAAGGGAGTAAATGCTCTTAGAGTACCCAAGGAGGCAGTGATGATGGAGACTGCTAAGAATGAAAGCTCTTGCGGCAGCAAGCTGAGCAAAGAAAACTAGTCAGGGAACCCAGCCTACTGCTCAATAGAACCTGAAGTGCATTACATCCTTCCTGCATCCTCATTCCTTCCTATGAGCAAGGCCTACTGCCACCCCTAGGAGGATTTATAAGTACTTTATGCCCAGTAACTGACACTTAACATTCTAAAACTCAAAAGTATTGTCCTTGTACATCTCATGCCTTTTGTACTCATATTAAAAAATTATGTAACTGCCCAATGGCATGTCAATATTATGTTTTGAAAAAAAAATGAAATAATTTTGAGTAGGAATTGGTTTAAATTTGCCCCTTGTCCAATTTAAATAACAATCATTTAATGAGATCAGTTCATATTATATTGACATATCTCACTATAATCTTGTTTTAATGCAAAAATAGGATTGTGAGATTGATGTTGCCTTTGAATTATATATTCTTAGAATTGTGCATTTGGGTTATCTAACTCTTTGAAACATAAATCAGAAAGCTACTTAGTCAAACTGAATGAGGCAGTCGGCCAACACTACAATATAGACCAAAAAATAAAAATAAAAATGTTACTACATTCAGCCATCATTCATAAAATGTAATAGGCATTTCACAGTCTCATATTCTCATGACAGAGAATATAATGAAAAAGAAAATGTCACATGATTAATCATTTTTCCTGACAAAAAGTTTAATAGGAAAGAGAGAATGCTGTATTATCAATGTAAATCAGTCATTATGTCCTTAGTGCTATAATTCCATGGCAATCCCACACTGCTGTGTTTAAGATAGCCCAAATCTCCCTTCTCCATAGGCATCTGGCTGGTTTTGAGACAGCCCCAAGAACATGACAAAGCTCAAGGATAATAAAAAAGTTTTAGAAAAATGACTAGTACAACAAACGATTTGCTCTTAATGATAAATTCTTTTGTAAGAACAGCCTTTCATAATTTGAGGCCCTGATAGAAAAACTAACTTTTCAAATATCAAGGACAGGCAACACATTATTTTTTCCTTTAAAATATACAATCCTTAGGATTATAACAATAAAAACAAAATAAAATTGGAAACAATGTGAAGAAAAAACAGTTCACTGTTAAATGAAATGACCTAACCACAGGATACACTCTAAATTCACCAGGCAGAAGATGGTTCTCACTAGTAGGAAGAAAAGAAGTTCCTCTTGAAAGAGAGAGATTAGAATGCTTTGTCAGTTTCAGACCCCAAAGCTAATAGATCTAGTTTGCTCTCTAACTGGGAGCAGAATAAAGGAAAAATAGTGAGCAACTATAAAAATCAATAAAATAACAGAAAAGATAAAAAATCAAAGAGGTATTGGGGTGTATTTAGGAAAGGGATAAAACTGATTAGAAAATGAAATTTATGCTAAAAACATATTCCTAAATTTATTCTTCTTATTACTTGGGAATTTCAAGATGAAAAATAACATAATGCAATTCAGTTCTTTAAATAGAGCCCCCTAATATAGAAGGCATTAAAATAACATGATGGCAGCCTCTTCCAAAATGCACGTCAAGAACTGAAAGAGTAAAGTATAATTAATTTGGCCTTCTTCCATTCCATAAATCCAAGTGTGAACATATGCCTAAGTAACACAAAGACAAAAGACAACTGCTATTCCCAAAGAGATTTACCCTTGATTTAAAGAAATATCTGCAAAGGCAGAGAAGACAGCAGGTCTGGTACACAAGTGGGTGGTAATGAACAGCAATGGGAGAAACAATAATAAGAAATATCCTCAAAACATTCCAATGGTTTTGATTCCTGAACCAACCACTTGATTATAAAAAGAAATGATGATAATCCATATGTTTCAGGCTGAAAAGTCAAAATATTATACAAAATGTAAATCTATACATTCAAAGAAGGAAGTTTTTGAAGGATTTTAAGAACATAAAACTTAACATGTTTTAGGATCAATTAAGTAAATGGGAACACCAAAACCATAGAAACAAAATAGCATAAACTGTAGGAAAAGAAGAAAGCAGGAAGTTCCCAGCCAGGGATTTGTGGCAGCTGAGAGCTGTGTGCTGTGATGTGCAGCAGAGCTATGGGATTAGGCACAACTCCTGCAGGGCTGCTGTAAATTATAAACCAGCATATGTGCAAGGGGAAGAAGCAGCCCATTAGTAAACCTTTCAAATATAGACGGGCTCCCAAGAGGTTAGTTTGTACATTATTCACAGAAATAACTTTGACTACACAAAGATTTGTGGAGCATTTCAATTGCCCTGAGATAATAAAGAATTTGTTCACTGAACAAAAATGGAAACCTTAAAATCACAGTAGCTGAACAAATTATTCCAAAATGGCATCATTTATTTGATAGTAAAATAGGTTTGGACAAAATTTAACAGGAGATTCGATTGTGGTCACTCATACTGTCTGAAGGAACACAAAACAAAGCACAGGGCCATTGAGATGTTGTGTTCAATCTAACAAGTACCATACCTGACAAAATTTGATGCATTTCTTGGCCTGTAACTTGGAAAACTTCTCATAGTAGAACCCCTATAACTGGCATGATTAGTATTGGTATAATCTGCTAAAATGTTCAATAAGGCATCTGGGCTATAAGAAGCATACAGTTTTATTATTTTTTTTTTTTCTGTGCATGCTTATTTTTATTTTGGTTCATAGTTGTGAACATGCTGTGAGAGATTTCTGGATTCTGTATCTCTCACTTAACATAATTCCATGAGATTTTTCCCCATATGATAATTTTTTTATTAAGGTATCATTGATATACAATCTTACAAAGGTTATAACACTTGCCCATATTATTAAGTGCCACTCACAACCCATTACAGTCACTGTCCATCAGCGTAGTGAGATGGCGCATACAATTTTAATTTCTGCTCTTTGAACAGAAAGTGGCTAACTGGCAAAAATTCTTCTTGTTAAATGTAGCTTTGAGTAAGAAACTGTCCTTTAAAAGAAGAATGCTGGAGGTATGAAATAAAGAATGGCTTTCACTTAAACTTAGTTCCATTAATGCATCTTAAGTGTATTATCCCTGTGCTTGTGAGGGAAATATTCTTGATGCAGCATCCAGAGACTCTAGTTTCACGTAAATTTAAAGGAGACACACCAAACTCACAAACGCAGAGTATTCTATTATGCCAAAGAGCAGCTATATAGATGTCAAGAACGAAAGGAACTTATGGAGCCAGGACAGGCACACAACTGAAAATCAAATGGGATCAGAAGAGTCAGAGAGCAAAAGGTCAGGAGTGAAGTTTTCACATATTCATTTAAACACTTTCTTACTTTTTTACTTGGTATCTTTATCACTTTTCAATTTTTCTTCTAGGAGATGTTTTGGTAACAAATATACTAATACTATCCCTGAATAAGCCTATTTTTATATCATGATTACTAGTTACATTAGAAGGTCACTCTTCTTTCCTCCCATGGTTTTTCTCACTCCCCTTAGCCATGTTTCATTTCAGGAGCCGAAAAAGATGTCAGGGGAAAATTCCTGGGGTTAGAGTTCAGATCATTATTCTTCTTCTGACTTCTTTTAGTACCACGAATGAATTAATTATTCATAGAACCAACATAAGAATTGAGAATAACGCTGGCACTTGATATCTAAGCCTAAAACCCTATCTGCTTGACTCTAATAACAAATTATCAATGGTATTGATTTTTAAAACAGCCACTTAATTACAATCCAAAAATTCCCAAGTCACTTGCTCACTCACATCTAAGGCTAAGTAAGGGTCATTTTGTTAGCATAGCTGTCATGAACCAAGCAGATCCTAACAAAGTCATTATAGCTTACATTTCAAAAGCTTCTTATATAACTAGTAAGTTCTTTTATGTATCTAAACATAAAAGAAAAACAGTTAAACATGTCCTGGGATTTTTCTAGCATATGCCAATTATAAGAACATACTTTCTCCACTTCTTTTCAGTTTAAGATGCCTAAATATTCTATTCTAAATGGTGATAAGGCTTAGACCAGCTCAAGGAGGCCCACATGTAATTCCCATAGCTGCAAAGATTATCTCTATTCATATTCCTCAAAAATATATCTGTGTAATAATTCACAATCACAATGTAGGTTGGTCACAGGGATGGCAGTACAGCACGGAGAATAAATTGTTCTATATCTTACTATATTGATAGATGGTGACCACGTAGAGGGGGTGAGGATTTAATAATATTGGTAACTGTTGAACTACTGTGTTGTATATTTGAAACCAACATAAGTTTGTATATCAATGATACTTTAATAAAAAAACTGCTATGAAAGATTCTAAATATATATATATTATATTATTTATAATATATATATTTATATTATATAATATTTATATATATTATACATATATATATGTGTAAACAACCCTGATCCCTCACCTATATTCAAGTCATGTATTTCTAATTGCCAATTGGACATCATCAACTACTGTTCCATTTTCTCCAACTCTAGATTCTATTTCCAAATGTATTACCTTCCTTCTTTGAAATGACTACTTCTAAATTAAATAATATATGAAAGTGGGTAGCACAGTTCCTGGTATATTAGCCACTGCTTCCTAAGTGTTAGCTTCTTTTCCTCAAATTCCCTATTAGTACCCCACAACTCTGCTAGTCCCTAGCGTAATATCTCATATCTTAAACCATTCCCTTTGCTCTATTGTCTATCAAGTCACTATTAAGTCATTTCCCAATTCCTATATGTGTTCTAGACCAGGTTGCTTCATACCTGGATTACTGAATTAGCATTCTATAATTTACCTGTATCTAAATTCATTTACTACCATTCTGTTACCCAACACCTGCAATTCAACATTTCTTAGTTCTCAGATTAATCTTGACGAAGACCTACATTTGGCCTACTGCTCCCTTTCACAAAACCTACAGCAGATTTGTATCCTATAGAAGTCTCAGTATGCATTTGGAGACAAGACATGTAAATTGAAAGGCATCAGTATTTGCATGAAGGAATTCCTTTCTGGAATTTTTTGGGAAACAAGTTTTGCAAAATCTCAATAAAAATTAGTCAAAAAATCAGAAATATGGAGAAAGTACTACAATTTGCCTGCCAAAATTAAAGTTTAACAATTACATAGAGATATTACTGGTTAGAGGGAAGCACAGCTGTCAAGTTGAAAGCAAGACAGAAAATGCTGACACATGGGGTGAAGATTAAAATGTACATTGCCAGGAACCAGGGCAGGGTCAAGTAGAAGTGTTCATGATCTGTTCAGTCTTGCTTGTAGCTGTTTCCTTGTTAGAAGTGTGTATTCATGGTCCTGTCTACTGCTAATGGTTGCATATTTTTTCAAATAAAATAAATATTAATGATTATAAATGAATTCTATGAGTGAAGTTATAAGTAGTACCAGGTAATGGAAGTAAAATAAGTCCTTAAATTGTCCATTTTGACAGGTAATTCTCCATACTATAGTTAATATTGCTGAGATCCAAATGTTAAACTATTTAATCACTACTTAATAATGTTGGCTGGCATTTTCCAGTGTTTGACTATTTACTATTCTCCTTGTAAATACTCCTACATTGATATTTCTTTTTTACTGCACAGCTTTTAAGAAATCCATAATAATAGAAAAAATATGAAGTATTTTAATAGCTTAGGACTTCAGGAATTCCCAAGCATTCCTGAGAATTTCAATTTTTTATTCCTCAATCCCAAAGATGAATATCTGTCAGGAGTTTAGAAACACCAAGTAATACATAAACACAACTCTAATAAGTTCAAAGGAAGGAAAAAAATAACACAGTAAGAAAAGACCAAGAAAGTGGCACTAGAGATTGGTTATAAAAATTAAAGTGTAAAAGGTTGTATAAATATAGGGGAATGAGTTACATACAGAAAGAAAAGGAGATGCAGCACCATGGCAGTGCAAAACCACAAGCTTATCTGGAAAGCGGTGAGTCAAGTCAGATTTGGTTGTGGAGTACAAAGACAGACTACGGTAGATAAAACTAGGGCAAAAAAATGTCCAAGATATATTTTGAAGGATGTTGAATGCTTAAAAACCAAGTGTTCTTGGAGCTGCAGGGTATTATGCTCAGTAAAATAAGTCAGGCAGAGAAAGACAAATACCAAATGGTTTCCCTCATTTGTGGAGTATAACAATGAAGCAAAACTGAACGAACAAAATAGCAGCAGACTCACAGACTCCAAGAAGGGACTAGTGGTTACCAGAGGGGAGGGGTAGGGGAGGGCGGATGGGGAGGGAGGGAGAAGGGGATTGAAGGATATTATGTTTAGCACACATGGTGTTGGGGGGGGGGGTTCATGGGGAAAACAGTGTAGCACAGAGAAGACAAGTAGTGACTCTGTGGAATCTTACTACATTGATGGACAGTGACTGCATTGGGGTATGGGGGGGACTCGATAATATGGGTGAATGTAGTAACCACATTGTTTTTCTCATGAAACCTTCATAAGAGTGTATATCAATGCTACCTTAAAAAAAGAAGTGTACTTATTTGAAATTCTTTCAGCAAATAGTTGTTGAATGTTTCCTCTTTTCTCCATGACGTCTTTCCCACTGATTTTCACATCTCCATGTTTGAACTTCTATAGAATTTAACCTTTTTACCAGACAATTTAACAGCTTGAGCCTGTGAGGATCTCAAGGATAGGTTTCAGTGCTCCTTGATGCTATTACCACCTGGGATCAAGAACTGCTGCATCCTGTCATGTCAGAAACTTTCTTTCCTGTGGGATTCCTAGGGGAGCCTTATACACTAAGGAAAACAGCAGGATAGAAATCAAAGTACTATTGTATTTATAGCTGAGCAAGTAGCAGAAAGCCCTGATACTTAACTGAATCTAACCTATATCACGGGGACTGGAAGCAAGTTCAGGGGCATCTAAAAAGAGAAAACATAAATGAACAAGAAACTCAGAGGAGACCCTAGAGAAAGAAAAGAAGAAAAGGAAAGGGAGATGATTGGATTTGCCCACAAGGACATAGGTCCTGCCAAAGCCTATTATTGTGACAAAAAAACACAAGAGAGCACACAGAACAGAGTCATGCCTCAAAGGCATAAAATTCTGCTCAGTAGTAAACTTGGTCCTCTAATGTTCTGGGCTCTGACCAGTTTTGACTCTTCTTTGTGGAGGCCAGAGCATCTAGTAGAAGAAGGCAGATGATGGGCATATCTATTGTCTTTTACCTTGAAACAAGATTTCTTTACGGCAGCACTATTAATATTTTGAAGTCAGATAATTCTTGTACTAGGGGCTCCCCTGTGTATTGTAGGATATTTCAACATCTCTGACTTCTATCTACTTGATGCCAGCAGCATCCCCCGAGTTGTGATGACCAAAAATGTTTACAGACATAGCCAAATGTCCCTGGAGGGCCAAAAATCCCATTTAGTTCAGAACCTTACCTTAAAACAGCCACCATTTATTCTCAATGACCTGACTGCTGGTCACATGTTGGGGGGTCAGCAGACCTGGTGGTTCTGCTTGAACAGCAGATTCCACTGGGATTATCTGTTCTCTGTAGTTGGGCTCAGATCTGCATCACATAAGTTCATCCTGGTGCCC
Organism: Smutsia gigantea; assembly: GCA_032199065.1. Taxonomy (NCBI): domain Eukaryota; kingdom Metazoa; phylum Chordata; class Mammalia; order Pholidota; family Manidae; genus Smutsia; species Smutsia gigantea. Next base: position 89,246 of record JAVSCE010020223.1, read on the forward strand.
ACACTGAAAGAACAGCAGCTGGAAGAGGGAAACTTCATGTGACAGGGCAAAAACACAGGAAGGGAAGCCCAGCCATACAACCACATTTTAAGTCTTTGCTTGTTTCATGTCTGCTGACATCCCATTTCCAAAGCAAAGCACCAGATCAAGCTCCCACTTAGGGATAGGGAGGTACACTTAGCAGGGGGAGAGCTTCCATTTACATAGCCATGGCATAGTTACAGGGAGGGGTGAAGAATTAGATGTGGTATCTGGTAATTTACCATGGTGGACCTGCTGAGAAGAGAAGGTCTCTTCCCCCACAGAAGCCAGACCTTATAATTTTCCTGTTCTTCATGACAGCAGGCCTGCCAGCTGTTACAAATGTCTAAATAAACAGATACATGTTTGCCTATTTCATCCCCAGTGCGTGTCTCCAAGGTTCACATAGCATCAGATGTGAAATGATTCAAAAAGAAAACCATGAGCCATTTTAGCCAAAAAGGATATGAACTGTGTCATAGTGCAGCTGACATAGCCCTACAGCCCAGTGCAAGCTCTGCCTGTGGCTCAGACCCCATGTAGGAAATAACTCTCTCATCAAAAGCACAGAGTACAACCTCTCCAATCACCATATCAGAGATAATTCAGGACACACCTTGAAAAATTCTGAGCATGTAAATATCAGAGAAAGATAAAGAGAGGTAGAGTCACAAAAAAGAAGATAACTAAGAGCATTTGTACCAATTCATTAGTGGGACCAAACCTCCTTTGTAGTCTAGTCAGTAAAGACTACATGAGTAAAGACTGATATTTTTTTCTGCAAAGAATAATAAGGGTTCTAATGCAAGCAAAATCTTGGCTCACCAAAGGGCCTAGAAGATAAGAAAAAAAAGAAAAGAGAAAAGAAGTGTCCACACACAGCAAAAACAACCTAGTCTCTTCTGCTTTAGAATTTTCTCCTTTTTAATGAGAAAAAGTTACCAGGCTTTACACCAGAGCTCTCAATATCATTTATAGTTTACTGGATATAGTATCACTTAAGTTTAACTATGGAGAAAACTGCAGTGGATTCACTTATTCCCTATCCATTCTTCCATGGTCTTCAAGATGCCTGAACTAAAGAATTCATCCATGTTTTATTTAAAATGGATCTCTAGATGAGCCAAACCACACACGACTATTCTGGCTGGTTATGTGGCAATTGTTGTCTGGGCTTTCTACACATTTCAGCTATTCAACACCTCTTCTACAGGGTCCTCTTGCTCCATACCCTAAAATCATCTGATTCCCCTTCTCATCTGTAGAAGAGGAGCCTGATCACAAAATCCACAGTTGCCAAGATCCATTTAGGCATTCTGGATTTCACCACTATATTTATGAAGCCCCTAGATAAGCTGGGTTTTCAACTAGATGAAAAGTCTACAATGCCTACCCTGCAGACAGTAGGGTCTAGAAAGGGACAGTGATACATAAACAAATAAATTACAGGACAATGTAAAGAAGGGATCAACAAAAAAAAGCTTCTGTGCCATTTGAGTAAGAAATGATCACAATAAGAAATGCTTAACTCATCATTTTAGAGGCGTCAGGAAGGGTTTCATACAAGATTTGAATTCAATATGATGTGGAACACATTTCTCCCATTAGAAACCTAAAGAATTAAGATGACTTTATCTCTTTTATATAAATGTGTTTTTCAAACTCTGAGTTTTCCATTTAGTGACGAATATATTACAAAGGGGAGTGTTAAAATGTTACTGAGCTGTCCTTAACCTTCAAAAAAATTTCAAGCATGCTCAGTAGCTATAAACTACAACATCCAGGACCTTCATCTTTTCACTCTATCTTCCAAGTGTTTTTATACTGTATAGATTCCAGATAAAATGTTACCTATGATTAAACAACATTCCATATGATTGATTCTTTGTGACCTCATTCTTCCTTTGCTAGAGTACTGTAATTACCTCATAAAAGAAAAAGTGAAGTTATAGATGACAAAAAACATTTGCTGAATTTCCCTCTCATCCAGGCTATCATCTGGAATCTCTGAGCTGTCAACCTTTTTCTAAAGCTGTTAATATTATTGCTATGTTGACCTTTGCTGCTGTTTGCCATTTTGGAATTTACAGATCAGCAAGCACCTGCAAATCTTGTCAGAATTAATGCAAATGTAAGACATAGTCATTACCATCTCCTCATGGTAAAGAATAGCTTGCTACAATGTTATTACTGAGACACAATTTATCCTGATTGCCAGAAAGATGAGGCGCTCTGAACGCAGGCAGTACACTTGCTCTGAGAAATAAATTCCACTGGTGTTGCCCACACAGAGGTTTCCTCCTGCCGATGAATGCTGTCAGTGCAGCAAGAGGCAGAGTGATTGACTCACTCCTGAGTGTCTCCCATCTCCCCCTGCTGGAAAATGAAAGTTAATTTATTCTCATTCATTCTCTTCACACTAGACATTTTTAGGGGTTGAACTCAGAAAATGAAGACAGGTAAATAAATGGTTCAGATGACTCCTTCTTTTTTCCCTCCAGGCACTGAATGTGTCTTCATATTTCAGCCCTGCACATTTCTTTCATAGGGCTCCCTAGGATTAATACACCAATGAATTTCAAGCGTAACAGAAAGCATTCTTTGCTCTGTTGAATGTGCCTATGTTTCTGATATATAAATAAGTGATTTCATAATAGAGTTGGCAATATATAGGTACCAGAATTCCTTTTCATGATAATTCCACCCTCTCAGTGCACTTTTAAACCTCAATGATGAATTCTTGGGATGATGTCTATTGAAGAATTTTAGTGCAGTAACCTTCTTAGAGGAAGAGTGTGAATAAATGAGTAAACTCTGGAAAATAAAGCTAAGGAAGAGATTTTTTTATGTCTTCAAAAAATAGCTAGCTGAAATGTGGGTGTTTATTGACCTTGGGGAAAGGAGGAGCACTCAAAAGAGACTCTAAATACATGGAAAGAAACATAAATAAGCAAAAGAGAATGTGGGCATGAAATGGACTCATGCTCTTTTCTAGCTCACAGTCTCTTTTTGGCTCACAGGAACCGAGCGCCTCAGACCTCAAAGAACAAAGTAAGTCACAACCAGAAATGCCAGATACTCTCAAGAGCAACTACCATGTTGGAAACATGTCAAGATTAAGACAATAAGAGCAAATTTATAACAGAAGCATTCAAAAGAAAAAAATTAAAACAAGAAGCAAACATATTTTAAGACTATATGAAATAATCCATTTTAGAATTGTTTTATAATCCTTCAAAGAAATTATAAATTGGAAATCTCTTAAAATATCATCTCTTCATACCTAAATTTAATTTGAAGAATAAGAATATAAAATAAAACAACATAGGATCTAAACCCTAAATAGGTTTCATCACTCACAAGAGTATATCTACTAAACAATCAAAATTATACTAAAATTTATAACATATAGCTATATGTATAAACAGAAGCATCCTGGAGAGTGGGATTTATAACAAAGGATTGACATGATTTAGAAACTTTAAGACCAATAATTTAAATTTTTAAATATTTATTGAGTACTTTCCATATTTCAAACACATCTCTAGGTGCTGAAGACAAAAAACAGCTCTCTCTAAGAAGAGGGTCAAATAATATGGATCTTAAGTTGTTATCTATACATGGTAAAAAGATTGAGTGAATTTTCTTTTTTTAACAAATTGAAGTCCAAGAAAATGTTAAGTAAAACTACTTTCACTTTCTGCTAAGAAGGTAACTGATCCATAAGGAAATTCTTTTTATTAAACACTTTCAGCTATTAGGAAAACTTAAAATTAAATATGAATTACCAATATTAATAATAGCTGATCAGCCAAAATGGCCTGTTTTCTCTGATGTTAAATTTTAAAAAGTTAAAGTAGAATTTTATTGCTTTTAACCAGTGAAGATTATAAGACTTCAAAGTAGATTAGAAGATTACAAGACTTCAAGAAGTGATATCACCAAGACAGTGACACAGCTCATTGCCAACTTCACTGCCCCTCGCAAAATAACAACTAACAACTATTCAGGGACAAGACACCCCTGAGAAAATCCTAGAATGAAGGAGTGAGGCTGAAGCAACCCCTGTACCACAGAGACCAAGACAGACCAAATAGAAGGGTCAGAGAAGCAGCTACACATTGACTGCATGGCCCCTCCACAGCCCCTGAGCCCACAGTTCCTCCAGTGGAAGATAACCCAGGGTAGATATCCAGCTCCCTCAGCATTGTGAGTGGCTTCTTAGGAGTCCCCACTCCAGTCTCACATCACAGAGATCATGGGGGAATCTGTGGGTACTGACCACTGGGAATCTGATTTTGATGGAGAAGGGTGGAGGGGCTTGTGAAAACCAATACTAGGAGCTTGGTGGACTGAATTCCTAACTTTAGCACACAAGTAATGCTTTCAACCAGAGCTACTGCTTATCTGCAGAGCTGAGATGGTAGCCCAGTCTAACCAAGGAACTCAGCAGGGCACAAATATGCTTGATTCACGTCCTCAAACAAAGAGCCTTGCCAACCCACAAGCCTTATCTCCTTCCCCCAACCACTGCCAAAGCAGGGGAGCTGAGTCATAGACCTGTGCATTGCTGAGTATAGGCCCCAGCCTCACTCAACCAGAAAGGCTGGTGGAAACACCTGGAAGCTGCATAGCCCAGAAAGGCTTGAGCAGAGAGCATGGCAGGGAGAGTTGATTATCCATAGAGCAAAGCCAGTGGTACCATTCAGCCAGGGAACTTAAGGTAAAAGTTAGCTTGAAACAGTACCACAAACAAAGAGGCAAGTCATTTTGCCCATACCCCCTGGGCAGGGAAACTAATTTATAGACCATTCCATGGCTGAATACATCCTTCAGCCTGCCCCACCAGGAAACAGCCAGAGCATGTGGGAAGCTACAAAGACTATCCAATAGCTCTGCTCATAGTGGCACCTGAACAGAGAGCATAGACTGTAACTTTACTCATCTGCAGAGCCAAACCAGTGACCCTGTCTGGCCAGAAAATCAAGGTACCATCTTGCCTGATTCAAGTCCCCAAAGAGCTACACAGGCTTTGGGGCCTATTCAACTACCCTGCCAGGGCAAAAAAGCTATTCATAGTCTCATCTATTGAGGAATATAGCACCCAGTCCCAAGAGTATCTTCCTGTCTAGGAAGCATGACCAGAGAATGCAGGCAACCCTGTGGCCCATCCTACAGCCTTGCTTGGGCAGGATACAAAGGGAACAGTCCTATCCAACTGTTCTCAACCAGCAGCATCCCCCAACCTCAAAGTTTAGCAGTGGCTTACCCCCAAAATAGATTCTAATGTCAAGCTCACCTGCCCAACACTACCAGCACACCTGTCCAGAAACCAAAACTGAGCTGGCTGGTGAAGAACTGTCTCTGCCAAAGTGGACCTGTAAAGTCTGGAAGAGGAGGCTGCTTACTCAGATGTACAGATATCAACATAATGAATCAAGGATTATGAAAAAGTAGGTAAATATGACACCACCAAAGGAAATTACTAAAACTCTAATAACTGAACCTAAAGAAATGGAGAACTATGAACTGTCAAATAATTCAGAATAATCCTTTTAAAGAAGTTTAATGAACTACAAGAACACATAGACAACTAAACAAAATTAGTTAAATGCACGAACAAAATGAGTTCAACAAAGACATAGAAACCATAAAAAAAAGATCCTAGAGTTGAAAAATACAATGACTGAACTGAAGAATTCAATAGATTCAAAACCACACTTGACCACATAGAAGAATCACTGACCTAGAAGACAGGACATTTGAAATTATACAGTCAGAGGAGCAAAAAGAAAAAAGTGCAAAAGAAGAAAGCCTATGGAACTTATGGAACAAAAACAAAGATACAAATTCATATTACGTTAATTCTAGAAGAGGAAGGAAAAGGAACAGAAAGTATATTTAAAGCAATCGTGGCTGAAAACTTCTCAAATCAGGGCTGATAAATGGACATCCAAATCCATGATGTGCAAAGGACTCCCAATGGAATGAACCTACATAAGGCCACACTGAGACACATTACAATTGAATTGTTAATAGTCAAAGACAAAGAAGAAATATCAAAAACAACAAGAGAAAAGATGCAAATTACATACAAGGGAATCTCCACAAGACTTTGGGCAGGTTTCTCCAGAAACTTTTCAGGCCAGGAGAGAATGGGATGACATATTTAAAATTACTGAAAGACAGAAACTATCAAATAAGAATTCTATGCCCAGCAAAGCTATTCTTCAGAAATGGAAAGAAAAAAGACTTTCCTGAACAAACAAAAGCCAAGGGAGTTCATCACCACCAGACCTACCCTACAAAAAAATGCTAAAGGGAATTATCTGAGTAGAGGTAAAAAGATGCTAATTAACATAATAAAAACATAAGTCAATAGTGTAAAATTCACTGGTAATAGTAAATATATAGTCAAAGTTTGATTCTGTAATATAGCTATGGTGGTGAGCAATTTACTTCCAGCTCTAGTTTAAAGTTTAAAATTGTGAAAATAACCATAACTAAAAAAATCTGGTATTAGACACACAATATAAAAATATATGTCAGTGTAACACCAGTAACCTAAAATGTGAGGAGGAAGAGATGTAAAATTATAAAGTTTAGGAATGCTACTGAAGTTAAGTTGTTATTAATTTAAAATGGGGTGTTATAATGTTAAGATATTTTATGTAACCCTCATAGTAACACAGGGAAAAACCTGTGGTAATTACACAAGAGAACATGATAAAGAAGTTAGAGCATACTGATATCCAAAGAGACATAAAAACAGAAAAAAAAGACAGCAAGATAAGAAGTAAGGAATGATGCATCTAGGAAACAATTCACAAAATGACAACATAAGACCTTACTTATCAATAATTACTTTGAATAAAAATGGATTAAATTCTCCAATCAAAAGAGAGAATGGCTGAATGGATTAAAAAACAACATCCAACAATATGCTGTCTACAAAGTCTCACTGTAGCCTTAAAGACACACACAGACAGAGGATGGAAAAAGACATTTCAAGAATTGGTAACCAAAAAAAGTATAGAGGTTAGCTATACTTATAAACAGATATTAAACTAAAAATGGTAAAAAAACAAAAAAAATGAAGAAAGTCATTATATAATGATAAAAGGTTCAACCCACCATAGAAATATAATTGTAAATATGAACCCAACACAGGGGCACTTAATATATATAAATCAAAAACTAACAGAGCTGAAGGGAGAAATAAACAGCAATGCAACAGTACTTGAGGACTTTAATACTCAATTCTCAACAATAGATAGATTACCCAGATAGAGTGTCAATAAGGAAACTGTGGATTTGAACAACATTATAGACCAAATGGATCTAGCAGACATATATAGAACATTTATCCACAACAGCAGAATATACATTTTTCTCAAGTGCACATGCAACATTTTCTGGAACACACTATATATTAGGCCACAAAACAAGTCTTAGCAAATTCAAGAAGACTGAAATCACACCAAGTATCTTCTCTGACCACAATGGTATGTACTTTAAATTGATCATAAGAGGAAGACTGGAAAACTGACAAAGACATGGAAATTAAACAACACTCTCCTGAACATCCAATGAACTAAAGGAGAAATTAAAGGGTAAATAAAAGAGTATCCTGAGATAACTGAAATGGAAACACAATATCCGAAAACATATGGGGTGCAGCAAAAGCAGTTCTAAGAGGGAAGTTTATGGCAATAAATGCCTACATTAAGAACAATAAAGTTTCCAAATTAACAACCTAACATTATGCCTCAAGGAAGTAGAAGAACAAGCTAAGCACAAAATTAGCAGAAGAAAGGAAATAATAAACATTAGGGCAGAAGTAAATGAAATAGAGAAAGGGAAAACAATAAAGAAGATTAACAAAACTATTTGAAAAGATAAACAAAATTGACAGACCTTTATTTAACTAGACTAACCAGTAAAAAAAAAACCAAAGTAAATCAAAATCAACCAAATTATTAATGAAAGGAGATATTACAAAATCTGATGGCAGAGAAATACAAATGATCATAAGAAGCCACTATGCCAACAAACTGGACAACCTAGAAGAAATAGAAAAATTCTTATAAACAAAGAACCTACCAAGACTGAATCAGGAAGAAATAGAAAATCTGAACAGACCAATTATCAGTAAAGAGATTGAATCAGTAATCAAATTCTCTCAATGAAGAAAATCCCAGGAAAAACGGCTACATTTAAAGAATTAATTTTAATCCCTCTCAAATTCTTCCAAAAAATTGAAGAGGAGGGAACACTCCCAAATTCACTTTTTGAGGCCAGCACTTCTCTGACACCAAAGCCAGAAAAGGACATTACAAGAAAAGAAAACTATAGGCCAATATTCCTGATGAATACAGATGCAAAAAAATCTCAATTAAATACTAGTAGACCAAATTACATACAACACATTAAAAGGATCATTCACTATGATCAAGTCGAATTATTCCTGGGATGCAAGGATAGTTCAACTTATAGAAGTCAATAAATGTGCTATATCACATTAATAAAATAGAAGAAAAAATCATACAATCATCTCAACAGGTGCAGAAAAGGCATTTGACAAAATTCACATCCATTAATGATAAAAATCTTAACAAATTAGGTATAGAAGGAATGCACCTCAACATAAAAAAAAACACATATGAGAAGTCCACCACTAATGTCATAGTCAGTGGTGAAATACAAGAAACAGATCTGATCTTTCCTCAGATTTTCCTTTAAGATCAGAAAAAAAAAAACATGCGACATAGTATCGGGAATTATAGCCAGAGCAATGAAGCAAGAAAAAAAAAAGCATCATAATTGAAAAAGAAGAAATAAAATTGTCTCTATTTGCAGATGACATAATTTTACATAAAGAAAATATATAGACTATAGAAAAAACTGGTAGATCTAATTAAAAATTCAGTAAAATTGCAGGATACAAAATTAACATACAAAAATCATGAATGTTTCTATACACTAACAAAAAATTATCTGAAAAAAGAAATAGAGAAAGTAATCCCATTTACAACAGCAGCAAAAACAATAAAGTACTAAAGAACACATTTAACCAAGAAGGTGAAAGATCTCTTCACTAAAAACTACAAACCCTGTTGAAAGAAATAGAACATACAATTAAAAGAAAGGTATCCTATGCTTGTGGACTGGATGAATTAATATTGTTAAAACATCCATACTACCCAAAGCCCTCTATATTCAGTACAATCCCTATCAAGATTCCAATGACTTTTTTTACAGAACAGAAAAAAATCCTAAAATTTATATGGAACTACAAAAGCCTCTGAATAGCCAAAGCAATCTTGAGAAAGAAGAACAAAGTGAAAGGCATCACACTTCCTGATTTCAAGTTATGTTATAAAGCAGAGGAAGCAAAGCAGTATGTATGGTGTTCACATAAAAAAACAAAGACACAAAATGGACACATAGACCAATGGAAAAGAATCAAGAGCCCAAAAATGAACCCATGTATATATGGTCAACTAATGCTTGAAGACAACCAACAACACTCAATTGAAAAAAGACATTTTTTTTCAATAAATGGTACTGGGAAAATTGGATATTCAAGTGTGAAAGAATTAAACTAGACCCCTATCTTACATGACATACAAAAACTAACTTGAAATGGATTAAAGACTTAAATAAAAGACCATAAAACATAAATTCCTACAGGAAAACATTAAAAAAGCTCCTGCCATAGGTCTTGGCAATATTTTGAATATGACACCTAAAGCAAAATCAACATAATAAAAAATAAACAAGTAGGACTACATCAAACTAAAAAGTTTCCACACAACAAAAGAAATGATCAACCAAACAAAAAAAATCTATAAAATGAAAAAAATTTGCAAATCATTTATCTGATAAGGAGTTAATATCTAAAATATATACAGAACTCAAAACTCAATAGCAAAAAAAAAAAGCCAAATAATCCAATTAAAAAATGGGCAAGAGACATAAACAGACATTTCTCCAAAGAAGATATATAAATGGCCAGCAGGTACATGAAAAAGTGATCAACATCACTAAACATAAAGGAAATGCAAATCAAAACCATAATGAGATATCACCTCATGCCTATTAGAATGGCTGTCATCAAAAAGACAAGAATAACAAATGCTGGTAAGGATGTGGGAGAAAGCAAGCTGTGTGCACTGTTGGTGGGACTGTAAATTAGTGTAGCCACTTTATGGAAGACAGTGTGGAGGTTCTTCAAAAAATTTAAAAAGAACTACCATATGATCCAGAAATTCCACTATTGTGAATATGTACAAAGGAAACAAAAACACTATGGTGAAGAGATATGTACACTCCCATTTTCATAGCAGTATTATTTATACTAGCCAAGACCTGGTAACAAACCAAATGTTCATCTACAGATGAATGGATAGGGATTATATATATCATACTTATAATATATGTTATGTATGTGGTATATATGTGAGGTGTGTGTGTATGTGTATGTATATGAAACAACATGGATGGACCTTGAGGGCATTATGTAAGTGAAATAAGCCAGGCAGAGAAAGACAAATACCATATGATCTCACTTATATGTGTAAGCAAAAAAAACAAAGCAAAGCAAAAACATACAAACAAAAAGCTACACTCATAGAAAAAGAGATCAGATTTATGGTTACCAAAGGCAGGGGGTGAAGAGTAAGGGGATTGAATGAAGATGGCCCAAAGGTACAAACTTCCAGTTACAAGACATTAAATAAGCACTGGGGACATAATGTACAACATGACGACTATAGTTTACACTGCTGTATGATATGTATGAATGTTGTTAGGAAAGTATATCCTAAGAGTTCTCATCACAAGGAAAAAAACTTTCTTTTTTTGTATGTATATGAAATGATGGATGTTAACTAAACTTCTTGTGGTAATCATTTTATAATATGTGTAAGTCAAGTCATTATGCTGTATACCTTGAATTTATACAGTGCTGTATGCCAGTTACATCTCAATAAAACTAGGGAAAAAATGATTATAAGATTTTAAAAATCACTTTCATTTTGATAAAGTATCATCTTCAGAATAAATTATAAATATGAGCAAAAAAAATGCTAGCGTATGTCTGCTTATAAAGGTAGGGAACATTTCAGAACTTATTTTATAAATGAAAAGGCAATTTAACCAACATATCATTATGCTGTTTTAATTGCAACAAGAAATATAACTTTAAATTAAAATTTGGAAACAGCCAGGCAAAACAGAAACCAAAGATATGTACTTCTAATGTCAGCAGCAAAAAATGATTCACAAACTGGGTACAGGGCTCCATGGTGGAGATGTTTCATGAAAAAAAAAAAAAAATCCAAGTCATTACTTTGTGAGTTATTCTGTCTCCTTGTACAAATAGTAACAATGCTTGTTCCTTTTCTAAAATACAGGAGGATGCCAACTCTATTTTCTTGGGGGTATAAACTTCAAGGCTTTAAAAAGAGATAAAATTATGGAATGTGCCCCTTTTATTTTGTTTTACTGTACTTTTGTTTGTTGTAACCCATGTCAAAGATTTTTGGGAATGAGGCAGGATGACCAAATAATAAATAAGTAAAAATAACAGATAGAGATCTTTAAGACTGGTTCTAATTTCTCCCATCTTAAGAGAGAAAAATCCTACTGACTATCCTTTCCTACAAGGTAATGTCCCATTTTTTTCATTTCCCTTTGCAGCAGAACGCTCATCAGATTTCCCACTCCATCTCCCTGCCCCCACTATGTACCACCCAAAGGCTGCTTTTGCCCAACAGGAACATGGCCTCCATACTGCTAACAACTAGTGAGCCTTTATTCTACTCAATCTATAACAGAGTCTAACAGAGCTGAGCACTCCCTCTTAGATATGCTTTCTTTACCTGATTTCCATGGTATCTCACTCTTCGGTTTTCTTTCTACCTTCCCTGTCACTCCTTTTCAGTGTTCTTTGCTCATTTCCCCTCTTCTCCCATAATTTTAAAATTTGAAGTGCCCCAGGAATTCCTTGTTGATCCTCTGCCTTTTTCTTTCTAAATATGGTATACATATATGATTTTCCTCACCTCCCTCCAAAAGAATTACATCCTTCCCCATTGCATTGGATGCTAATTTTGTCCTTCCAGTTGCTAAGGCTAATAAGCTTCATATTATCTTTGAATCAGTTCCTTTGTTCATATTCCATATGTGATCAATAAGCAAATTCTTTTGGTGATATATTCAAAATATACTCAGAATCTGACCAGTCTGAGCCAATATCTTTCTGTTTGATCCTCATCCTCCTTTAGTCTATTAGCATCATATCTGCAAATATGAAAGATGAAAGTCCTTTCAAGATGAAAGTCAAATTGTGACACTTACCTGTATAAAAGCCCATTCAACTTGAAATAAAGAAGATGTCCTTAAAATGGCAGAGACAGGCCTCTGTGACCTGGCCACTTCCAGACTTCATCTCTTACTACTCTTGTTCACCCTAATCTAGCAACATTGTCTCCTTACTATTCTCTACATATGACAAGCATGCACTTGCCTTAGGACCCTTACAACTGTCCTCCTTTCCTGAAAAGCTCTTTCCCCAGACACCCAAAGGCTGACTTTCTTATCCTTTTCAAGTCTATGTCCACATACCAAATTGTCAGTGGTACTTAAAGCCAGCACTTCAATCTCTGCTACCTTCCTCTCTGTTTCCCATAGCATCTATCACTTTCAAACATACTATGTAATTTACATATTTATTATATTTGGTCTTTCCCCCTGTGAGAATGAAGCCTCCAAAAGTGTGGGACTTTGACCTGCTCATGGATATATCTACCCAAGCATCCATAGAATGCCTGGAAATAAAGATTAATAAGTATTTTGAGACTAATGACTATTGCTCTAAAATGAAACTTCAAGCAAAAAGAAAACATAAGGAAAATAAAAGATATTGGTAGGATTCTCTGACCCCTACCTCACCCAAAAGAAAGTCCATTGAAAATGAAAAGCCACCAGTTCAAGTTAGCACTAGGAAGGATTTTGTAGCACAGTTGGGATAATACCCTGGGATTTCTCATATTAAAGCAATGTCCCTTGAATAACAGTATACTGTGTACCATGTGCCATCTGCCCTCCATAAAAGGAGAGGGCTTACCTTATAAATAGATTTCCATTAGGTTTTAACGAAGTCTACAAAAAATGAATAGGGATATAAATCTATTATAATCATCATTCATTTTATCATAATCCCTGATAAAAAAGTATGTCTAAAAAAGTCTAGTTTCAGGAATATAGACTATGATAGGAAAAGGCTAGTAAGGCTAAAGAAGACTTGAACAACACTATCAATCAATTTGGCCTAATTGACATGTAAGAAAATTATATCCATTTGCCTGCAGAATACATTCTTTTCAAGTACACATATAATGGTCATCATGATAGACCATACAGTGTACCATAAATTCATGATAAGTTTTAAGACATTGAAATCAAAAAGAATATGTTCTCTGATCATAACAGGATTACATTTAAATAAATACAAATATCTATAAAATCTTCAAATATTTATAAATTAAGCAACATCTTGTAACTAGCAGGTCAAAGAAGAAATCACTAAGCAAATTAGAAAATATTTTTAACTTAATGAAGCACAATATACAAAAATGAAAGGGATGCAGCTGAATGGTGTTTTAGTGAATCTATAGCTTGAAAACCATACTTGAAAGAAGGAAAGCTTGTGCTCAGTGATCTAAGTTTCTATTTTAAGAGGCTAGAAAAGGACAAGAAAATTGAATAGAAAGTAAATAAGTAGAAAATAATAGAAATATTAAGTTATGAGCAGACATTGAAAAATTTTTTAAATAGAGAAGAAAATAATCAAAAGTTAATTATCTGAACAGATTAATAAAATTGGTAAATTTCTAGAACAAATAAATAAGAAAAAAGGAGAAAACATTAATAATCAATATTAGGAATGAAAAAAACAACATGACTACAGATCTTACAGACATGAAAAAGAAAATAAGTAAACAGTATGCCAATAAATTTGACAAAATAGACTAAAAGAACAAATTGCTTCAAAGATACAAATTTTAAAAGTCATAAAGAAAGAGTAGGAAAGTTAAACAGTCTCCTATATGTTAAAGAAATAAAATTATAATTAAATATCTTCCCACAATGAAAACTGAAGGCACAAATGATTTCACTGATTAAAGTTTACCAAACATTTAAGAAAGAAAAAGAAGAATCTTATTAAACCTCTTTCAGAAGGAGGAGGGATCATTTAACAATTTGTTTTAAGACAACAGCCTAGTCCTGCTACCAAATGTCACACAAAAAAATTATATGGAAGAAAGTATTATAGACAATACCTCCATGAAACTTATGAACACAACAGAATTAAGCCACATGCAGAAATATGTAAAACAGAGACTGTATCATATAACCAAGTAGGGTTGACATTAAAAAATAAATCAGTACATTTGATCTTACTGAAATAATAAAGAAGAAAATACATCTGACAAAATTCTGGGCCAATTCATGATAAAAACTCACAAGTTAAAAATTATAGAGCAACTCCATATTCTAATAAAGGGCATCTATGAAAACCTACAGCAAATATTATATTTACCAGTGAAATGTCAAATAATATTCTTGTTCTACAAGTTCAGGAATCCTAGTTAGTATGATAAGGAACAAAAAGAAATAAAAGGTATAAAAATTAGAAAGGAAGTATCAAACCATTTTTATTCATAAAAATTATATGTATTTATTTTACATAATATATAAAAATACTAGAATAGACAAATTTAACAAGATTGTAGAATAAGAGGCTAATAAAAATGGTACTTGTGTATATTAGTGATAAATAATTGAAATGAAATTTAAAAAATTTTTCATCTGCAATTTAAAATCAGCAAAATACCTTCACAATGAAATATAATACATTTTAAAATATTAATAAAGACCTAAATAAATGAAGATATATACCATGTTCATGGATTGGAAGAGCCAACATTGAAACAATGTAAATTCTTCCCAAATCATCTAGAGATTCAACACAATTCTGATCAAAATCCTAGTAGGTTGTCTTATATAAATTTACAAGTCTAAAATGTATAAGAAGTCCCTAAGAACTTGAGAGAGCAAAAATATATTTTTTTTAAAGAAGAGCCAAGTTGGAGGACTTAAACCTGATTTCAAAGCTTACTGTAAAGTTACAGTAATCAAAATAGTGTGGCATTGGCATAAGGATAGAAAAATAGATCAATGGAAAAGAATAGGGTTTCCAGAAATATACCAACACATACATGGTCAGTTAAGAGAGTCATTTCAATTAGCGGTGCTTGAACAACTGACCAAAATGCAAGCTACTCCAATCCATAAAAAAGCTTAAATCAAGACAGAGCATTGGCTTAAAGTTAAAAGCTAAAACTATAAATCTATAAGAAAGCATGGGAGAATGTGTTCACAAATCCTAGGGGAGGCAGTGATTCTTAGATAGTACACAAAAAGCACTAACAATAAGAGAAACAAAATGATAAATTGGACTTTATCAAAGTTAAAAATGTCTGTGCTTCTAAAGATATGTTTAAAATGTGAGAAGTCAAACCACAAACACACACACAAAAAGTGTCCATAAAACATAAAAAACTGCCACAAATTAATAATAAAAAAACAATCCAATTTTTTAAGTGGGGAAAAAGGCAATAAAAAGCATATTAAAAAGTATTCAGCATCTTTAGCCATTGGGAAATTGCTGATTAAAGCCACAGCGACAATATTGTTTCACACTCACTAAAATAGTTAAAAGTAAAAAGACTGGCAACTTAAATGCTGTTGAAAATGAGGATGTGAAGCCCCTGGATTTTGCATAACATTGCTGGTGGAATTATAAAATGTTACAACTACTTTGGAAAACTGCTTGACAGTTTCCAAATAAGGTTAAATATATACATACCCTGTAACGGAGCATTTTCATTCCTGGGTGCTTATTCAGGAATGAAAACATGAAAACATCCATGCAAAGACTTATGCAAAATGTTTTATAGCAGCTTTATTCATAGCAGCCAAAAATTGGAAACAGCCCAAATATCCATTAGTGAGAACGCAGATAAATATTTTGGTACAAAAATAAGGGACAGAAAAAAGGGGACAAATTACTGATAAAAGCAACAGGACATCGTTCAAAACTACACACATATGAAAGAACCAGACAGAAAACAGTACAAATTATATTAAATTGTATATCATGCAGACTAGTCTATAAAGATAGAAAACAAATCAGAACAGGGGTCACCTATGTGGTTGTGGTATATACAGGGAACTTTCTGAAGAGACTGAAATGTTCTATGTTTGGACTGATATGTGTCCTTACATACTTTATTATGGGCACCAGTACCTGAGTTGTGCAAAAGGACCATCCAAATTACATTACCAGGTTATTTGGGACTAAAAGTATAGGTCAGGAATCCAAAGTGTTGTACTAGCATAAAGCAAAGGGAAGATCATAAAACATGTGGTTCATATGTTTGGTATTTTATGATGACCAAGTCTGAATTTTCTAGGAAATACAAAACATATTTCAATTTTCTGAGTTTTATGCATATATAAAAAGTATCCTTTTTTTTTAGCATTTCCATTAAGTAAATGGCAATAGATGTTTCAATTTGTTTCACAGGTAGAAATATTTTTACACAGGGAAATTAAACTCATAATTATTCAATGCCAGTGTGAGTAATTTAAAGGGTAACATTTCTAGCAATCACCTGACTGTCTTGATTGTTAAAAATCAGATAACTAATAAAATTTATTTTTAATTAAGACCATTTTTAAAATAAGAATCACAATCTGCTCTCCCAATATTAAGTGATCAAGCAATGGAAGAAAAACCTTAAACCTACTTCTCAACTTCTGGTCTGAAGTATTCCTTCCAGTAAATAATAGCTCCTTACAAACAGAGGACAAAATAAAAGTGAGTTAATTATAAAAACCTGTGTTAGTATTGGCACTAGTTTTCTGAATGAATAGTGTATCTGAATTTTCCTTATCTCTAGGCAATTACAAGAGCATATTCAATTCATTGTGGGAATATACTACTTTGTCTCACAAAAGCTTTTCTTATTTGCTGACTTAGATTTTTTTTCATCTTTTAAAAATATATTTCATTCCATGGAAATTCAGAGCATACTCTCTCTTTTCAGGTTCATCTCTTTCCCTCGTACAGTAGTTCCCAATCTTGTTCTTGTCACAGACACTTTTGTTAATTGGAAGAACACGACTATGGATTCGCTCTTCAGAAAAGAATAAACATATGCCCATAGACATAAAATTTTGCAAGTAATTTTCAGGGAACCATGAACTTGTGATTAAGAAACCCTGCTCTAAAAGAGCCATATTTGAAGCTCACAGTGATTCTCTTAATGACCAAGTTAATTCTAACTACTATTCAACATATTGTGTAGAGAAGTGGTTCACAACTAGGAGTGTGAAAAACTTTTTTAGATTTACATGTAGAATATTCATTTGTGACTCTTTGAGAATATATTTTAAAAAGTGCTTAATAGAAAACAAATTTGCCATTATTTAATTTGTTTTAAATAAATTTAATCACACCTGCTGCTATATTTAAAAATAATGGTCCACAAATGTGAAAAACAAGTTATTCAGTGTAGCAACAATGCTCGGTGTACAGATCTATTTGCAGACCCTCGGTAATAACTCCAAGAGCTGCCCCCACTCCCACCACAGTCCAGAGGTTTGAAGCTAACTCATTGGGAAAAATAGATAAAAAGTTTCTAAGGGAAAGTATTTTAATTTAAATACAGAAGGATATCCTCTCACAGAGAAACTATTAAGAAAAACAGAAGTTTATTGTAATATAACCTCTATAAATTATATTGCCCTGATCTTTCAAAAAGCTTTAGTTTGTTTCAGTGTTATTTGCATTTTGGTTCAGAAAGATTTCTTAACAGCAAATTGTTTCCACTTTCATTTGTAACCTGTGGTGCCACAAAGTGAACCAGGTTCCATAAATTACCATGGAAAATAGTGAGCCAGCGATTTGGCAGAACAAACCCCCGAGGATATGACAAGCAAGAGGAGAATACGGTGTTTGCAAATGCAGACTAAATTGAAGAAGAAAAACACCTGAATTGCAAATACCATATTAAAAGTGGACTCTGCTCTTGACTGCTCTATATAATAGCTTTGTAAGCCTGAGGTGAGAAAGAAAAAATGGGTTGCTCTATTTACTACCATTGAATACTTGGACTACTTTTGTAACCTCACTGTCCACTAGAGTTATCTAGTTCTTCCCTAGAAACATACATTCTGGTCATTTCCCCTTGATTGCTTTGGGCTAGTAAATATTTTTAAGGAGCTTTAAAGCTTTTCTTTGGGCAGAGTCATGATTAGATAGCTTAATAAAGCCACTTTTGAGTGGGACCATGACCAAGTTTTGCTGTTTACAGACATTTTGTCACAGAATCAAAGTTAACTTTTTTTTTTTAATTCTCTTTGCACAGAGGAATCCAGACATGCTCTATTTGCAAACTGACTGCATGAAATGAAAAGCACAGTAATTCTGAAGCTGTTGGCTTGGATAAAATGAGAATGTAATTAAAAAGAAAAAGGTTAAAGAACATGCTGGGAATTCAAAATAAAAATCTGAAATGATGTCCCAGCCTGCCCATAAGGTCTTTTTCACAGTGTGGAAAGCTCTCTCAAATGCTCTACTTGTCCCAGAGTCCATGTTCTTTCCTTGCTGTTTTCTATTCTTGCATTTTTGGTTTTTAACAATCTCCACAAATAATCAAAATCATTTACATTCATAATTTTTGCTATTACTCAGATGCTAATAATTACTTCAAAGTATTTGTCCATTTTCATATTGGAAAGAAAAAAGATTTTTTGAGCTCTACCATATCTTCCCCTTAATTCTAAATTCCTTGTCACTAGCTCCTCTCCCAGCACCAGCTATTTCCACCATACATATTACCAACACCCCCAAGAAAATTCCAGCATCGTATTTTAAGCAAAAATTGAATCTTGGGACTATAAATACACTTGAATATAAGGAAAGTCTTTTTTACTTCATTTCTCCAAACACCAATAGTATATAAAACACAGAAGATTTTTAAACACATTTTATAGGGATCAGTGACTTAGAACAGAAGGGGATCTTGGAGATCGTCTAGTGAAACACTCTCATTTTGCACATAAAGCAGCCCTTATGACTTACTGAGGGTGACCCAGTTAGTGGCAGAGATAGTGCCAGATACTTTCCAGGTTCATAAACCAAAAGCCCTGGTGATGCTAAATGTGTGTACTGGAATCAAAATCCTCCCAGTCGAAAAGGAGTAACTTCATTCTTCCATTTCCTATTTTCACTCTGACTGCTCTGGTTTAGGTTTTAATCTCTATTTTGTATGACTTAAACTCTCATTTTTGTAATTATCTAATACTTCAGGGCTACACTAATCTTCGTACGGGTCTCCTTTTGTCTACTTTGACAAAGCCAGCCCAACTTTTCTATAGGTCTCTTTAGAAAATTACTGCATCCAAAATTTGCACCCATCTGAAGTCTGATATCCAGGACAATTTTCCCCCACTGGGGGAAATGATTCATTTGATCAGCTTCAGTGAATGAGCAGAGGAAGACACAAGAGGGAAAGCAGGCTCCACTTGGAAGAGAACACAACTTTGATTTCAGACAAATTGTGTCATGACAATCAAACTTTCAGAATTAGGAGACACCTGGATATTAGCCACAATTAACCATTTCCCAAAAAGGTCTCCTTGGAAATCTAGAGGCACAGGACAGGAGTGGTAATGATTTTGTGGCCAGATAGATTTAGGAAATTGCACAGTTACACCATGTTAAATAGATTTCTTTCCTGAAAATGCTCATGGCCTTTTATATTAACAGGCTTAGTGACACATCAAGACAAAGATGATAGGCAATATACCCCAAATTGATTTGAGCAAGAAATCTTTTAAAGAAGATCCCACAAAATGTAGTTTTTGAGGGCTACCATTGGGGAAAAAGCTGATCTAGAACAAGTGGACAGATTGTAACTTACTGCTAGCATCAGAGAAAAGAACCAGCTCTCTTTATTTTCAATCTAGTGTTTATTGACAGAAACAACTGTGTTTGTTTTCTTAGGCTTTTTTGGTTATATCAAATACGAAGAAAATGAGAGGGAAGAGACAAACAGGGAGCTTCATCCAGGATAAGCTGATCATGGGACTCAAGAACTGCCCTTAGAGGAAGCATGGAAGTGCCATCTCTAACACAAAACCCAAATTTAAAAGTTTAAGTCTTAGTTGAATAATAATAAGCATTGAAGAACTCATAGCATGGTAAAGCATTAAAATTATATAAATTCAAACAAAATCACACTCAGAAACTCTCATGACATGTATTAAGGGAACTTTCAAAAAATATGCTTACAATTTTGTAACTAAATTCCTACTAACCAAAAACAGAATACTTTGGGTAATAATAATAGTGACTGCAATTGATTGAAAACTTCATATTATGTTTAAATCAATGAGTTCACTAATACATAGATACATATATTTGCAAGACATTTTTAGAAAACACTAGGGAAAAGAATCACATTTCTATTTTTCCTATACAAACTATACTGGAGGTAACCAAATAGTTGATGATGAGAAACTTCTCTTTACAGAAGTTTTCCAACTAATAAATGAAGAAAGAATGATAGAATTACGATGTCACCCTAATGAAATGGACCTAGGCAATGATCACCAAGGCCCCGAAATCAAAAAGAGAGGCACGCAGAATGTTCACCTGCTTCCTGATGCTCTTATGAGGTATTCTTGCCCTAAAATTGAACATGCATTTGATCAATCCTCTATTTCCAAGTACCTTTTATAGTAAATACAAGAGACAGAGAAGTATGTTAAATGACACCTGTGAGGTGCATCAGCAAAATTTAACAATGTGGGAAACTCTATAGAGCAAATACTGTGGTTTCTTTGACAAATATTTCATGAGGGAAAAAGAGAGACAGGGAAATTATAGATTTAAGAGACACAGCAACTAATTTCAAATGTGTGTCCTTTATTTGGATCCTGACAACCTTATTTTTAAGTGTGATGATGTTACTAACTTTTTAAGTAGTTACATTTGGAGATACATACAGGCACCTGATTTAAAATATCCAGTGCTGGTTGGGGGCTTTATGAAATGAAATAAGATTGAAATGAAATAAGATTGACTCTGAGTTGAAAACTGTTGATGCTGGGTGATGTCTACAAAAAGGGTTCATTATACTATTCTGTCTAATGTTGTATATATTCGAAATTATCTTGTTTAAAAGGCTTTTTACTGTTTTTTGCTGAAGCACTACAAGTTTTTATACCACATCAGATTAAATTTAAGCAAAAAGAAGATAATTAATGCTTGATTTTAAGATGATCAAACATGCCATATATATCTGATTATAAAATTAGTCTTTACTTTAAAAAATTCTTTTTCTATCAACAGTTTTCAATGTTTTCTACTGAAAAATATCATTAGTAATGATAACTAATGTTTATTGAATATCTTTATTAAGAAATTAGTACAAAAAACAAGATGTGAAACTGATTTATTCTAGGTAATGTTTCAATTTTATGTTTAATATGTTATTTTGAATCTTTATGACAAAATCTAAAATCACACATCATAAAATTTAAAAGACAAATACTATTTAACTCTTTCCCAGGTTAACTGCATTTAATGATAGTATCTTTTCTGCTGCATTCACTGTGCATATGTGTACAAAATCTGTAGTTCTATAGAACTCACTCTATACTTCACCAGCTATTTCATGAATGTACTTATTCCCCAATCTATTATATTGTAAATAACCCAAGGAGATGGTCTTTGTAAATTCTTTGGAAAAAACTCAAGGTCGGAATAAACCATACTGAATAAATGAAATAGAAAAAATATTGTATGTTTTTAAAATACAGGTTTTTCTTCTAATATGAACATTCTTTAATTTTTTTCAGTAAATTAAGTTAAAAATTTTGGTCATGTTGAGAAAATACGTGAAGCCCAAGCTCTGCCACTAATATTGTGATCTTAGACAAATCGTTTAATAACATGGAAGAAGCCTAAATGCTTAGAAAAAGAAATAATATAAATCATAAAATCGATAAATGACATTCCCTACAAGGAAGATTTTAGGCCAGAGATCAGTAAGCTTTCTCTATGAAGGGTCAGACAATAAATATCTTACACTTTGCAGATTATATGATCTCTGTTGCAACTCTTCAGCTCTGCTGATACAGCACAAGAGAAATCACAGACAATGTGTAAACAAATGAGAGAGGCTGCATTCCAATAATCTTTACATATGACACTGAAATTTAAGTTTTATGCCATTTTTGTGTGCCACTAAATATTCTTATTTTGATGTTTTTTCAACTGTAAAATCCATACTTAGGTCCAAGCCATACAGAAACAGACAGCAGGCTAGATTTGACCAACAAGCTATATAGTTTGCCAACACCTGCTTTATACATGCCCTTTCCCAATTCTGGTCAATCACCAGAATTTTATTTTAGTTTCTTAGAGCACTAGAGAAACAGGCATGTTTATTTACACCTTTAATGCTTAGTAGAAGCATGTTTACATGCTTGCAACATGACTGCAACATCAGAATAAATGACTTTAATGTGAAGGATCTTCAGTATATTTGTTTGAAAAAAGTTTTTAATTTATTTTAAATATTCAGATGAAAATAAACCTGGCACTTTTTAAAGTATCTAGCAAGAGCCAAGTTATAAAACAGCTGGAAGAATTAGAGGCTATTAAAAAGGTAGTCTTAAGTGACTTTGAACAATTACTACTTACACCGGTGCAGGTGACATTGATCAGGGGAGAATGAGTTTAACTCAGGGACTCTAAATGCAAAGGAGGGCTTGGTTAGAAAGAGACCATGAGGAAAAGAAGTTGTCAGTCTACTGTGTGAGTAGGGTATGGAGTGGATGTTACAGGTTTGTATTAAGTTCTCAGATAAAGGATGAAGAAAAAAAAAGTCAGAACCTTTTGTGTAATGATTGCAACAGCGCAGAGAAAATCAAAGTGCAACAATATGCAGTTCTCCCTAGTAGAAAGTAGATTAAAAAGCAAAGGGTAGAAGATGACCTTGGAGATAATGAGTGCTCAAATGCAACTTACTGCCTTCTCTTTGAAAATGTATATGAAAGTAACTTGAAGATTCAGTAAACCATCTCTCCCAAATGCCTGAATCCTTAAGTACCTGAGTCAAGAAAAGAGGTGTGTATGAACCTTAGATGACTTCAATTCTAAGATTCAAAGTGACAATATTTTATTAATCAATGCCTGAATAATAAAGTAGCTATTATTTATCAATTGCCTATCAACTGCCTGGCAATGTCCCAGATGACAAACCACAAAGTTCACATCTTTACAATGAGGGTTGAAGAAATCAGTAACTTTCCTAGGGTCACACAACTAGAAAGAGGACATGCAGAAATTTGAGCCCAGATTTGGTTTCAAAATTCAAGCTCAAGCTCTTTCCCATTAGTTTAGCAAACGGTGGAAGACTTACTTTGGTGTCCCAGAGCTGCCCTTCCATGTTCCTTAATGTGAAAATTGGCAATGTGCTGGTGAACAAGCCAACAACTGTGTAGCTGCGCACAGACTGAGGAGCATGAGGCCCAGATTCTGCATCCCTAACCGTCTGCAGACGCCATTTTCAAGCCCCTGTGTTTGTAGCAGATAATTAAGGAGTAATCACACAAAAGGCAGTAAAAAATCCAGTTAAAACTTGGGCTTCTGACTATGATGTATTTGACTACTTTGAATCTCTAAACCATTTCTCTAGAGCTATAATTAAGAGTAGAGGGGTAGATAGTCCAAATCTATATTTGAGATCTATGATTTTTATTTATAGTTAGATATTTGATGCAAAGATTTAGTTTTCCTTAATGAAAAGAGTTCAGATTCTAATTAACAAAGGAAAAGCCTGAATTAGAGCCTTGACTTCCAAAGACATGACAAAGAAAGCTTTCTGCAGGGGAGCTATAAACAATTCTCCAAGCACCTTTCAAACTCTTCATTTAATTAACAGGCATGATTTCTTCCTGGTAAAGAGACAGAAACACTGCCATTTTCCCTATCTGTGTTTCTCTA
Source organism: Smutsia gigantea (assembly GCA_032199065.1). NCBI lineage: Eukaryota > Metazoa > Chordata > Mammalia > Pholidota > Manidae > Smutsia > Smutsia gigantea. The sequence goes on from JAVSCE010020223.1 coordinate 113,421, forward strand.
CACAACTGGGTATCCAGGGGCTTTGACTCAGGACGTGGAAAGTAGGCCGGTGTTAATAACCTCCAAGGCCTGACGGCTTGATTAGCAGGAAAAAGGCAGTTGCAAGAACATCTCTAAAGGGCTAAGCCAAGTGAGAGGAACCATCAATGTTCAGAAAATGCAGAATCTGAAAGTCCAAACATTTCCTGTGTTAGGGCTCTTACATCACAGTCAGATTTCTCTGTTGTTAAATGACTCATTGTATTAACGAGTTGTGGAATATGGCCATAAAAGCTTTACTTATTGTGAAATGTTGTATTTGTTTATCCACCTTCTCTATTTCTTTTTCAGTGTTTCTATCTCTTTAATTAATTCTTTTCCTTCATCTTCTTACTAGTTCTCTTACAAGGCTATTGCTATTCCCTTTTTTAAGAATTTCCCATCCCTGATTTCCCCAGATCCTGACTTTTACTGCCTTTCTGCTAAACACTTGTTTGTACATTATTATTTATTTTTCTAAGTCCTCTGTCCTGTCTTCCTTGCCTACAATCATGGGAACTGGGGACTAAACAGACATAGGAAAAGTGTGCCCCCTGGGATAAAAAAAATTACTAGACAGGCCCTATCCAGTCCCCCATGCCCCCCAGCAAAATGATTTCTCTTTCCAAACTCTTCCTGAAACTTTCCCAGGCACTTTGAGTTGGGAAGAAAGTATGTCATAACAGGCTTAGAATATACATCACAACCAAAGCATTTAGGAAGGCTGGTTTGCCTGGGGATATTTTGGCAGCTGGTAAACTAAGAATCAGAGACTCCTGGCCCCTCCCTTCTGGCCCGGACTAACAAAAGGGAATAAGATCACATACAAAGGAAAGCCCATCAGGCTATCATCAGACTTCTCAGCATAAAAGTTATTATTCTAACTGGATGGGCTAAGTTACATTACATAAATAATTTTTATTTCTTTAGTGTTAAGTTCTTAGGTTTTTTGAGAATATACACACACACAATGACACTCATATACACATACCTACCAAATAATGCCAGAAAAGAACTGTTAATGTATTGGTGTTAGCTGAATTATATGCGGGCTTTGTCTGGTGTGAAGATCAATGGGACTAATTCAACAACTTTTTTAAAAAATCTAGTTTAATTTTAATATCTTCTGGATTTCAAATGAAATTCTGGAAAACATGGAAGCATTAGAGTACACATGAAACTTAACAGAAAAGAAATATTCCATTTTTTGCCAAAACACCAAGAATCCAAAACTGAATAACCTACATCTAATATACCAGAAGGGTAAGGAAGGGCATTTCGTTAATATATTTTTCTGAGAAACCGTCATTCCGGTTCATCCTCTCTCTCCTTTTCTGATCTGATTGCTTTTAAGCATACATAGAGACCCACTCTAATACCACTTCTTTGAACTGAATGTAAGATTTTTGGGAGTACAAACAAGCGTGGACTAAAGTCTGTGCTCTCTTTGCATTCTAATGCTCTTCAAATCTCTTTGGAACATTTTTATGTATCTGAAACACTTTATTGTTTTAATGTTGTTGAAACTGAATTTTTTATTGATCAATTTGTGTGGTAGGTTTAGATGTTAGTCATGTAATACCCTCAGTCATTAAAAAGGAGTTAATACAGCCCTTCAGAGATAGACTCCATTATTTCACAGTTTCAATATTGAACTTCTAAAATTCATGTTGAAACTGGAATGAACCACATAATATAAAGTGAATGACATAATTATACTAACTTTGATTGGATAATCTATAGCACTATTGAGACCCCCCATACTGGACTTTTACATACAACTTCTATATACACTTTGATTTTAATCCTAAGTATGTCCATGATTTTAAAATATCTATTTTATTTTAAAAGTCAGTTAATATACCAGATATATTATATCCTATTTTTATATTACTTTTAGAATTCTTATTAAATTGCAAAAGAGCTATGCAAATTACACATTAATTCACTCTATAAAATGATAGTTATCTTACCTCTTTTTAAAAATTCTTTTCCACACTGAAAACAATTGTATAGTGTGTTTCTACTTTTGTTGCCTTTGTCAAGATTTTACCATGAATTTTTAAAGAGTAATTTAAATTACAAATACAGCCCATGTATTCAGATGCAAAATGTTTTTAAAAGAAGAAAACCTCAATGGGCCATTGCAACAGTTTGATTTGCAATATGGGTTAATACATGATCAAAAACAACTACGGACTATAAGGCTATTTTCCAAAGAATTGCAAACATTGTGAGCCTTTTTCATTTTCAGAGATTTGATAAAAAGAAATTGATTTTTCCACGAATCATCATTTCCTTTCACCTAAATAGATCTCCTATCTACAAAAGGCAAAATAGCAGGTTAACCCATTGTTGCACATCAGATTTTGCTGCAAAAGTGAAAAGAATTTTTATTAGAAAATGCCATGTCCTTATGTGCTAAAGAATTAATTTATTTTCTTACTATAAAGGCAAATGGGGAAGGGGGACTTAACCCTATACACTCTTGCACATTATTTTATTTCTCATCTCACTCAGAATAAAACCCAAAATCCTCACCATGGCCTACAAGGTCTTAGGTGATCTCGCCTCACATCCACTCCAGTAACCAACCTTGTCTCCAACCACTGTCCCCGCTGCTTTCTCTTCTGCCAGTCATCCTCCATGCTATTCCTTCTATACCAAAGCACATCCCTGTTCAGGGCCTTGAGATACCTTAAATGCTCTTCTCCCAGAGAGCTACATGGCTCAATCCATCTATTCATTCAGTTCTCTGCTCAACATTACTTCAGAGAAGTCAGTAATCTTACCTAAAATCTCCCATCTTTTACCCCATCACTATATTCCTCACCTGCACATAGTAGGTGCTCAAATATTTGAACTGTCGTAATGAGGGCTTTAATAAAGTACTGACAGCAAAAATTAAACAACTCTTCCCAAGTATCAGAGACATCTTCATGGTAACCTTTAATTTGGGTCTGAAAGGATGAGTAGAAACCCACTAGGCTCAAAACAGCAGGCACTTGCTCAAAATGGCCAGTGGCTCAGGAAACTGAAGTACAGAGTAAAAGAGGGTGAGCATTTGGGGGTGTGACTTTGTCTGCCTTGCAAAGGAACATAGTCACTGGGAGCAATTAGGGGTTTGTAAACCTGGAGGAAAGCTGATATGGAACAAGAATAGGTCTTTTGGAAAGACCTTACAGATACATAAGTATGGAGAACAGATTTGGGATAGGTAAGAACGTAGTCCAGGGAACAGTTTAGTAGGCTAGGCTAATAAATAATCCAGTGTACCATGATGGTAGTTTGAACTTGGGCCACATAATATTGGATGTTAAGAAGAGGATGGTTTTTGTTCATAAAATATTCAGCAGTGATGACAATTCTGTATAAATTACATCCAAAATATCAATTTAGAATAACTTCCTATTAGTATAAATTGTTAAGCAGATGCAATATGAAAAAAAAGGAGAAATAAATACAGAAAAATATCTATTCCATTGGACAATTTACTACATTCCCTAAGAGCAGATCAGTTGTGATGGTCTCACCATGTTCTGCTACACCTTGAAATTGCAACTACTGATATACACACTAAAAAATGTTTCTAGAGTTTCTGGATTCCCATGAGACAAATGCTTTTGAAAAGGCTTGTGGGTTATACATGGAAAATAATTGTAAGCAGTATATAGGGGATCTGATGAGTAGGAAAGGCTGTTCACAGCAAGAATAATACACAGTACTAAACTTAAATCAATAAAATTCTCTCTGGACTCAAGCACTATCTGGTCTTCACTTGGGTGGTAAAAGTGAATGATGAAACAAAGTATTCCATCATTCTGCCAGGCAGTGATACAGAATGATAGCCCAAAGGTGGAATTTTTTAAATATTAGAAACTTTTCTCATGCTCAGAATAGCTTCAGATCAAACAGGACTGTACCCAAATATATTCTGTGTAGAGAAAAGAAAAATGATCATTTGTTTGCCTTATTTTTTTCTAATATTTAAACTATTCTGTTTTTGGATTTAAAGAATACACTGACTACATTTGCAGGTATTAAAAAACTGCCTCCCAACTCTAAACCCACCTTGTTTTCCCTACACAGACTACATTTCTTTGCCAGTTGGTTCACTGTTAGGTACAGCCATTCAAGAGTTCTAGAGGGACTCTGCCAGGCTAGATGGGGGAGAAGGGATTTGCATGTGTCCCAGTAACCAGTGGCATTCCTGGCAGTTCAGCAGTGAAAGCCCATTAGTAGGATTACCAGAGAGCCATGGATTTCAAGTTTTCAAGGCAAGGAGTCCCCAGCAAGGTCCTTCAAGCCCCATCAAGCTCCTTCATCCTTCATCAAGGGCGTGGTCCAGTGGCAACCACGATCTCTCCTCAGAGGTCTGAATCTCAGCCTTGCAGGAGCTTCCTCTCAGTTCTTTCCCTGTTGACTTTTCCCTCAGCTTGCAGGGTAGTGACCAGAGATGCTCCATCAGTAGATTTTGGTGTTCTCTTTTATCCTTTTTAGTAATTAACCACATTTTATCTCATTATAAATAAGAAATTATTTATATCAAAATTTCCCTGCTTAAATGACTGGTGTGGTTTCTGACTCCTAACAAGACCCTGTCTGGTATACTATGTGTTTGGCAATAGGCTGCATGGATATTTATCATCTCCTTTAACAGTACTAGGAGTCAGGAGACTAAAACACAAATTTAGCTAAAGGTTACACGAGAAATTTAAATATGCACACTCCTTAATCCAGTAATCTATTTACAGGAAATTATCTTACAAAAATAATTGGGTAGGTGTCCAAAATAAACACATAAGAATGTTTTTATCAAAGTTAAAAAGAAAAGAAACAGATTGAAACTAGCTCAAATAAAAAAGGAGATTATTGAAAGATGCCTACATATCACTGTAACTCTGGGGAGAAAATATTTTCCCAGCCCAGGGCAAATAACTTTGAAACCAAAATCAGTCAAGGGGAGAAATAAAGTGTGAGAAACCTGTTTATTGCTTACAAGCAGTCATTCACTTCTGCTCGCCCATGTCTCTCATGACCCAGATGCAAAAAGGCACCCCACTCAACCTCTCCAGTCCAGATATGCCCTTGCTCCCCAATGTAATCAGCTATTGATATGGAGATAGACTACTTCTCTCCACACTTTGGAAACACCTATTGATATGGAGATGCATTAAAGCCAGCTGAGAGATTATGGAAATATTGCAATTTTACCCACGATGACAAAATCCAAGTACTATGAATAGAGTACAGCTTGGCAGCATTCATACAGACTGAGACTACTAACTGGAATTGCCCAAACCAAGGCAGTGGCTTTCTCCATTTGTCTCACAAGAGCCACATCACCCAACCTCTGCTTGCATCCCCTTATTCCGCTCCCCTTTTTCTTCTTTCCATGGGACTCCAATGTACTACAATGCTCATTTAAAATGTTGTTTTTTGTCCTCTCCTCTAGATGTATGAGCATTAAAAGAAGAGATCTTTGTTTTATTCACTGATGTATCACAAACAGCTAGAACAATGAGTGGCACATAGTAGGTGCTCTGTATGTCTGCTCCATTTTTTTTCTTACTATATACCCACAATTTCTTCCTAATCCTTGGTTTACAAATAGTTAAATATAGCTACTACAACCCCCAACTTAAACTATCAGTGACTAGCACTGCTTATTGGTTAATAATTAAAAACTGTTGAGCTTGAAATCTGATTGCTACTACTCATCCAATACCTTTGAGTAAGTCACAGTTATGGAACTCTAATATCCCAGTTATGAGGGAAGGGGTTGATGCATTGTCTTATATCCCACTGCCCATTCAGAAATTTCTAAGGCAATATGGTTGGGCCAGGAAATTTTCTGTATTTGAAATACAAGATTGTTAATTATAGATTATTTTCAGGAATTATTCAGTATCATTGTTTTTGGTGGAAAAATATAAACTATCTGAATATCCATTAATTTATGCCACATATCAAAAGTCATCTAAATCTTTAAGTAACAAAGATTAAATAAAAGTTCATCATATAGTACTGTGAGCTTCAACAATGATACAGCATGCAAAGAGTTGAAATCTATCAAGTATGTTCAAATTCATGAGTTCATAATAACATTTTAAATATTGGTTACCTGATGATGATGATAGAGAAATAACTCATGTGTCTTGAAAACTAGTAAATAAAGGGATGGAAACAAACATTTATCTAGCTTTTTCTATATGAATTGAACCTCTAGGTATTCAAATGGGAGATGAGAAGCATCTCTTTATAAAAGTATTCCAATGAAAAAAGAAATGATAGAATAGAAAATACCACTTTGTAATGAATGACTGATTCAACATCAGTGGTTGCTAAAATAACAAAAAGTCAGAATAGTAGACATCGACCTCCTATAATCATACCAAATTCTATGTATAGTTTTGTCAAAGGAAACAAGCCTGAGTCAGATCCACCCTCTGGATTTAATAGCCAATGTGCAAGTGAAAGGACCAAACTAACGCCATGACAGGCCCCAGAAAGCCTCAGAAATCAGAGGGCCTGAGTTTCAGTTTCCCCGAAACCACCTGAAAGAATAGGAAAATTTTAAGTGGGCTCTGACCCTTGGCCTGAGTCATAAAAACCCGCCTGAACACAATGACACAATAGCTTGCAAACCCATGCCTAGGTAATCTTTCCCAAAACTGATAGATTGTGAAGATAAAGCCCTGTGAGACCCTACTGTGAAGATAAAGCCCTGTGAGACCCTAATTGAAATATTTTTGCTATCGAATCATCAGCAGACCTCCCCCTCGCCTCCCCCTGGTTATGGTCCCTTTTCCTTTAAAAACCTCCTGTGATTTCTGCTCGGGGTCGGACTCCTCTGCTCCTGCGTGAGTTATGAGTCTCGACCCCAGCGCGCTGGTGGAATCAATAAACCTCTTGCTGTTTGCATCAAGACCGGTCTCTTGTGAGTATTTGGGTCGCCGTCCATCCCAGGGCTGAGCAGGGCCTGTTTTCTGGGCCTTACACAAGAAATATCCATGACAAAGAAACATATGCACCAGCAGGATAACATAATCAAAATCCAGATGGTGGGAAATTCTACATATCAAATTTCTCAAGTTGTTTTTAACAGACACGTTGTAAGGAAATGAAATGGATGGTAAAAGAAATCGTTTTAAAGAGACTTCAAAGCATGCCAGATTTTCAAAATGTAAACTAGACTGTCAAGAGATACATATTTGAGTGATAAAACTATAAAAAGAAAAATGCAGGGAGGTCATTACTATAAAAGTCAGGATAACAGCAGGAGGAGTTATAATTGGTATGGGGCAAATAGAGGGGCTTTCTCAGTGACTGAAAAAGTTCTATTTCTTGACCTTGGTGATATTTAACTTAGAATAATTCATTAAGCCATACATTTCATTTGGGCAATTTTCTGTATCTGTGTTTCATTTTACAATAAGTATGGTTTAAAATGTAAGCAGAGTTAACATAAAGTAGAATTTAATAACATTTAACCTCCCTATTCTAGGCAGGGAAGCTCCAGTATGGAAAAAGTAAAAGGCAGGAAACTTGTCTGAGATAAGATGTTACAGGAAGGGAGGAAAGTAAAGTGAAATGCCATAAGGCAAAGTTAAATGTGGTGAGAATGAAATAGTTCCTCAGTCTCACAATTTTGCCTTGCCCAACTCAAACCTCTTTTCAGAATGTGCTGTGCTTTCTCTCTATGAGGCACAGCCCCATGGGGGTCTAAGAGTGAAATGATCCTTCCCAGCCTGATTCTAGAGGATAGTTTCTCTGACTACCTTATCTATTTTCTAGATATCAGATGTAATTATGCATAAGTGAACATTTAAAAATGCCTATAATATTATATATACATATTAACTGGATCATCAGTCATTGTTTCCAAAGCAGCAAAATAATCCATAATTTCTAACAAAAGAAACCGGCCCCATTCATACTCTAAACTAGACAAAACCATCTTGATAATCCTAAAAAGTATTTCCAAGTTGCAGCGTGATACAAACCAATTAAATTATACATTTGTCCTGAGTGTCCAAGAATCTATCTCTTTGAATTGTTTTGTCTTCTCTTTCCCTATCTCAGATTTTTTTTTTTCCGTTGACACTCTTTTCTGTCCTCCATTGGCTCCCACCCCAAACTTGGATACTAACTAAAAAAGAGGTTGAAATGGTGGTGGGAGAGGGGAGCAGAGGTGGAATCCATGGCAGGTTCATGAGCAGAGGTGTGGTACAAATATATTTTAGAAATATTATCTTTACAAAGTTGTGAAGGATTTATTGGGGAAGGAAGGAAACAAGAAGGCAAATGCATGAGAAGATCAGCACAGAGAATAGTCCAAACGGGGCCAAAGATCTGGTTTCTTAAACCCAACTATGATCAGGATGGACTCCACTACTATCCAAACTCGTTCTAACATATTACGGCACAGATGAAGCAAATAGAGAGAGAGAAGAGAGTCCCTTTAAATCTAGTGTGTTCTAACATAAGGATGTTTAACCAGCTTTCCCAGGCATGAGAAAATTTTTAAAGCATCTCTGTCAATGATACATTGTACCCTGAAAGGAGATATAATGTTGAACACTTAACACTAAAACTAATCTAATCATAATGTTCCTTTAATGATTCAGAGCCTCTTCAATATGTAGTAATAATTAAAACTCATCATTTTAAAAATCAATTATCACTGCCTGTGTGATTTACAGAAATGCTATTTGGGACTTCCAGTAAAGAGAATTCTGAGTAACAACTGTATCTAAAAAATGCTTTAGTGAGTTTCCTTTTCATCTTCAGTCAAAATTAAAATGCTTACTGAAAATATGGCTTCCAATGCAGTAAAACGACACTAAAAAAGCCTAACAACATTTTCCAAATCTAGGGCACATGCCGTTTTTAAAATATATTTGGTCATAAACATACTGAGCACATTAATAAATGCACTTTCAAAAGCTCTTCACTCACAAGGAGGTTAAATCACTGTCCAGAAAATAAAAGACTACTGGGATTTTGAAAAGTTAGCATGATTCAGCCTTCTCCAAGTTATTCTGCATTTTTTCAAGGTTGATTGTTCTTATAAAATGTACATAAATATGCATATCTTGTCTCTGAGTCAGGCTCATTTCAATGTCCTGGAGCAAAAGGAAATAGGAAAGTCATAAGAGAATTTCAGACACCAGAGCCTGAATGAAACGTGAATACCATCTATAAGCTTGCGCCATTAAGTGTTTTAATCTTTTTTATGCATGGGCTGCATTTAAATCTGGCTACAAGGCATTTATATTGGCTGCAAGGTTTATAGCAGCCCGAGAAAGCCCTTTTCAACAGGAACTGCGGTGGATCCACCTACACGAAAGCTGGATCCCGTTGGCTCCGCAGCTTTTGAAGAAGCAAAGCGTTTTTATGCGCAAGACAAAAGAAATATAATCCTGCTCTTCCTACTATACTTATAGGACAAAATTCAATTGGCTGACTATTATCTGGGACAAATTTTTCTTTACAAATCTATTTTTGAGTTCATGATAATACTGTCTTCCCAACAAAAGTATAGCATGGAAATAAAGAATCTAAAAGCTACATTTCAAAACAACAAAAAAAAATCTTACTGAACCAATTACGATATGTAATTTTTATTATTGATTTAGCAGTCATTGAGATTAATATTGAAAAATTCCTTTCCCCATATTTTAATAAGTTAAGTGACTGTTATTACTTTTAAGCCATTTCCTAAAACAGAGAGAAAAAAACAAAGTACAGTGAAAACCCTTCTTACAATGACATTCAAGATATGCCAAATTCAAAAGCCATAACAAAAAGGATAAAGCAAAGGCATTATTTGCTAGACTGAGTATTTTAAGTGCCCAGACACAGGTCCTGTCTTTGTCTAAAGCACTACTATTTAGTCTTCTCACATTCCACATTGAAAATTACTGTAATAGTCTAGTAAAACATTGCTATACACAGACTAGTAACCAGGATATCAACAGGATAATTATCCAACAGCATGTAAGTCATTTCAGCCGCGATTTTCAAGTGAATGAACACAATAAAAATAGGCTTCTGGTGATATGACAAGTTAACAGACTACTCTCTCAGGATTTGTCTCATTACTAATGTGGCAGAAACACTAGTGCAGCCTAGAACATTATATGTCCAAAGCAAGCATTGCTTCCTTTTTCCTTAAAATCTAGGTAATTTCTTATTTTTCAGCCAATATGTAATATAGGATGGAGTACCTTCAGCTGTTAACTTCAGATAAGAAGCTGAATGGCAGTCTTGGGAATTTTTTGGCAATAGCCAAGGATGATGATCCATGTTGAGCCCATCCATCTCTTCTAAATGTATCCATTATCAAAGAATGTGACAGAAGTTTTAGCTGAACATGATTCTTTCACATTAATTCAATTCAACAATATTTATTCTATATGCAATGCTCTTTTATGGGTTATTAAAAGTAAAACACAATCATTAAAAGCTAGAGTGGGAGGCTGGAGTGTACTCAACTAGAGGCAAATGATAGAGGATTCAGTTTAAACTCTTTTCAGTGAGCAATGACATAGCAAATTAAAGAATTCATAATCTGATGAGTTCTAAAATCTCATCACTTCTTTATTATATTTTCCGTTTGTAAATTTAACAAGTATTCTCTGAATGAAAAGTGGAGAAAAGTAGCTATTTTATGTGCTAAATTGAATAAATTCTTAAAACCACCACTATTTAGAAGTGTAATGAAGACACTTCATTACAAATGTCAGAAATGTCTAAACCAGTTGCTAAGTTCCTGGGTCCATGTGAGAGAGATTTTTAAGTCCAAACAAAATATTTTTTGAATCTTTGTCTTAAGATTCATTCAACAGTCTATTTGAACCATAGTACAAATGTTATAGATTCTTTTAATTAGAAATTATTGTCATAGTTAAAAGTATCTTCATCAAACAGGAATATTAAGTGTGACTGTACCCCATATGCCCTGGAAATTATTAGGATTAAGAATTTGACCAAGGCCAAAGGATACATTTAAGAGCAAAGTTCTCTTCAACTCTGCATCACGATTTTCTCAACAGAGCAGGGAATGTTGGACATGCTGGTCTTGTGCACTTTCACTGAACAATCTTTGTATTCAGTGGAATGCTGACCCAGACAAGAGAGCTATACCTCTGAATTTAAATCAATCAGGAGAAAATAATACACCCCAAAGTTTATTTTTTCCATTGTGTTCTGTCAAAAATACTCAGCTATCTTCAGCTATGTCTTCTCCCAATAATAGTAAACACTAATGACTGATATTCTTGGAACTCATAAATATTTATCTACCAGAGCTTACCCATATAGAACAGGACTGTTTCTTCTGCGTAATTTTCCATCAATACCAGTTGCACTGTATGGTTAAAATTCTAGGAATGCAGCCTTCCCACAAGTACATCATTAAGACAGAGTCCAGGGAATGAATCACCCGAGTATTAATGAAATAAGAAATTCTGTCAATAAAAAATGCTATTCCATATCTATGAACTGGGTATCTTCTTAGATCTTTAACCATCCCTGTGCATGCTTAATTTTAAAATTATAAATTTTAAGTACTCTAATTTCAACATAAAACAAAGAGGTGTCTGATAGCTTTGGCAAATACACTAAACCTAAGCACTTCCCTATCCTTAGAATCAAACCTAAAATCTGAAGAGAAAAAGAAATGCAATCTAGGAACCCAATCATGACGAGCTGCTTCCATTCTTTAGACAAAAGCATTAATTACAGAAGATTGGATGAACTCGTCTTGCAGAGGAACTCACTTTATTTTTGCCAAAGAGAGTAGATCATTTCATCTGCGAGGACAAAAAAGTTATTTTTTATATTTTTGTTAAAGAGACATCTAATTCACCTCCCCCAAAATGGATACTGTAGACTCATGAGTCTGTTTCTTGGTCTAGACAAGTACATTAGCTGTTAAATTATTTTTCATATACATTCAAGGCATATGCAGTCTTTTTCAGTCCTCCCATAGACACAATCTGCCTGCTCTTTATGTTGTTTACATCAGGAGTGTTCATTTGGGTGGAGGCATCCTTTTGTAAAGATATTATCAGGCTTAATAATTACGTTGAACAATTCATGAAAATTTTTCTGTTTGCACATAATGTTGAAATGGCATCTTAATAATTAAAGTTTTTTTTTTTTTCACTGAACCAAGATAAGGAAAATGGGAATTACAAGTCAAGGTTCTTATTTCAAAAGTTTAAACCAAATGTAAAATCCAACCTAACCAGAAAAAAGCAACAAAAAGAGAAACACATTTGAGTGGCTTAAAAAGGGCTAAGAGAAAGGACTAAATAAAAATTTAATAAATTTATTAATAGTATAATAGCAAACTCATTTTAGTCATAAAAGCCACAAAATAAGTATAATAAAATCATACAAAATTGTAATTCTTTTCTGAGTTTGGAGGACCTTTAAATTTGAAAGCATTCCTACACACAAACGGCATCCTTTCCAGGCTATGTACAGAACAACTACAGCAATTTCCAGCATGTTATTTTACAATCATTAATATAAATGAAAAGAACACAAGTAAGGTGGATGACTGATTTTGAGAACTAAGAATTACAAAGACACTACCAATATCTTTTCATGCAAAAAAAATTGTTTTAAAAAAAGACAGATTCCATCATAAAGAAAATCCATCTAATCTGGTATTGGACCTGAAAACAGGTTTACTATTAACCACAAAAGTAATAACCAAGCCTTGACAAGTTCAATCACTTGTGGGCCTTTATAATTCTAACCAGCAAGCACTTGAACATAACTAATCTATGATAGAACAATGATAATTACATTACCCAAGAGCTTAGTTTTAAAAATTAACAAAAACCACTAGTATTATCCTATTAAAAGTGATCAAAAACAAGCTTTTATACCTCTAACTCTGTGAATGCCACATGGTTTGAAATTACTCTGATAAAAATCAAATTTGCCCAAAGGCGTGCTTAATCTAAACACGAAATATCTCAAAGCTGAACAACTATAAAGTGAGCCCAAAATAAAGCAACTCGAGATAGAAAGTAGCCTACTTTCTTCCTTAAAGTAAAGAGACTGGGAAAAAATCTAATTACTGATCTGTTTCAACTCCAACTTTATCTTTAATCCACTAGAAGTTAAAAGGCAATGAATCAAAACTGTATGCCTGCAGGGAAAAATGTTGCTATGGAAAACCACCTGGTTTCACATCCATATATTTAAAGCTTCGCTTTTATTTATTTTTTTCTTTTTTTTTTTTGATCCTCTAAAACTTGCTACACTAGAGACTTACTGGTATTATTTCATTGTGGTGACTTTTGAAAATCACATATAATGGACACTTGGATAAAATACATTTAATGACCTTATAATTAAACAATTACATGATTAAATTAGGTCATTAAATGATTGTTGGGAGGACAGATTTTTCTCTATAAGCACAAGAAAAGAAGAAGATAAAAAAGATTCAGATTTAAAAAAAAATAGATGGGTAAAAACAGGAGAAAAGAAAGACATAAATAAGAAACATCTAAAACCTTTGCCCATACTATCTTTCTAGCTTTATCAGCCATTTCTCCCCAAAGTGTGCCCCGCATTTCCTGACAAAAATTATTGTCCATTTCCTTGACTGTGTTTTCCCATCTCTGCCCATCTCCGCCAACTTAAATATCATTCATCCTTAAACTCAGCAGAAATCGCATTTACTAACACCAACAGTGCCCTTAAACCCCAAACATATCCTCAACCAGATGTTCTCTCTTTTCCTGAGCCTTTAACCTTTATTTCTACCCTTGTCATAGAAACCTTTTGCCTATTATGAAGTGTGCTATAGTTAAATTTTTGTCATGCCCTTACACCCAGTGACTGCAGCCTCTGGGAAACAGTCATGGTCACTTTTGTATGCCCTGCAGTGCTCAGCGTAGTGTTTTCCCATAGTGGTTGCAGAATAAATATTTAGAAATTAATAATCTCTGATTTTTGTTCTCACTCTCCTTTAATCACTGTTTTTACAGTCAACAAAAATTGTTTGTTCTGCGTGTTTTGTGCTCTTAATAGCTTCCTCCACCTAGACATATTGCATAAAAGGACTGGTAAAATCTTAGTCACTTTCCTTAAAAAAACAAAACCTTTTTTCCTTTTCAACCTTCAGGGGTGACCAGCACCTTTTCAAATAGCCCACCACTGATGTAAATCCTACCTTTCTAGAGAGAAGTTCAGTGAAAGCTTTTTTGCATACGTTTTCTCCGGAACTTGATAGTAATCTTGTTCTTGTGTGAGGGGAAGTGGGAAGGATGTCTAGCCTACAACCAACTAGCTCCACCACTGCTGCTACTAAACTGTGAGACCTGCTCTTACATTAAAGTAAATGGTGTAGATGCATAGTCAAGAATCGGGGAGGGTATGTGAACACAAAAGAATTCTTGTCAAAACTTACTTTCTTCCAGTAAAAGCATACTAGAAACTTAGAACTGTTGTTAATCAAATTTACTATGGTTGCACATGTACACTAGTACATTGGCTAACAGTATTCAGGCAGATATGTGTGCTACATAAGAAAGCCAAAAACTGGGCAGTCCCCACACAGGGAAAATGGAAGTTCCATGGCCAGGATGCTCAACTGACCCTGATCGACTTGCCCACCAAGCCCGTGCAATGCTATCTCCTGCTTACATAGTACTTGGCCTACTGTGCAGGTGCAGGCTTGCACATGTGTTGCAATGAGCTATTATTGTTTGTGTTGCTCCTTAAAGACTTGCACCCAGTGCTTTATGTGGATTGTGGATCACAGACTTGCTGCATGTGGATGCAAAACAAAGCCGGCAGCAAAAATAAAGTCAGTTGTAAACCCTTTTCCCAATGTTACATGGCTGTTTTTCAGTCTCCCTGAATCCAGAGTGAACTTGCCAGGAACTAAAATCTCGCCCTACACCCCAGTACCACATAAGTAGCCCTTTTCTGTGTATATAAAAATCTCAAGGAAAAAAAAAATCATTGTTCGGCTAAAGCACAAAGTCCTTGAGAACCAGGACTATTTCTTTAATCTGCTTGTCTCTTCCAGGACCCAGAAGAATACCTGGTACTTTTAAGGACCAGTGAGTAATTACTGGATGAATATATGAGGGAATGAATAATGAGTGCTATTTTCCTGCATTCCCTGCATATTATACGATTCCTAATCCCTTAGCACTACTAACAAATTTCTAGGTTCAGATTTTTTATTTCTCTGGTGTCTTAGTTCAGGCTGCTGTAACAACATGCCACAGTCTGGGTGGCTTATAAACAATAAACATTTACTTTTCACAGTTCTGGAAGCTGGGAAACCCAAGACGAAAGCATCAGCATTGGTCATGCTTTGGCAAAGGCCCTCTTCCCAGTTTAGTTGATGACTTCTTGCTGTATCCTCAGATGGAAGGAGCTAGGGATCTCTCTGGGGGACTCTTTTACAAGGCACTAATCTCATTAATGAGGGCTCTGCTCTCATGACCTAAGTAGCTCGCAAAGACCCCACCTTCTAACACCATCATCTTTGGAGTTAAAGTTAGACATATGAATTTCGGTGAAAAACATTCAGACCACAGGCCCTGGAATTCCCTCATGAAATGAGTTTTGTCGGGTTTATAGGGTCTTAACCAATTGGAGAAGCTGATACTCACTGATCACTCTTGGACTAGATCATAACATTCCACCAAGTCATTATCTCTACCTACAAATTCTCTGGGCTCTAGGTAACTTGCAACCAAAGCAAATCCAACAGAGAAACTAAACTGCAGTTGAGTTTCCATCTTCCCACTTTATGGACAGGCCTAGAAAGCTTAAGAGTCCCTAGAATTAGCCTAGACATGAAAGAGTCAGACTGAGGGCAATCTTTCATTTGCTCCTTCCCTGACTGTGATTCTAGTAAGCAATGCTGGCATCACACCTGGTTTCACATCTCTGTGCAGTGCTGGACCATCTGGAATTCCTCTCAGGCTACCCATTTTATTTTCCCTCCAGAAATCTACATCATTGCAATAGCAAGATTTTTAAACAGAAGATTTCTATAGAAAGAGTATCTCAGCATAAGTGAATATGTATTATAGATCTAACCTAATAGCTTCCTTCCAAGGAAGGTAAGAGTCATATTAATCACTGTTAGATTCACTAAATCCATAAGGCATCAGCAAAACTAAAATTTTACAAATAGCCATGTGAAAATTTTATTACCTGAGAAAAGTTTTCTATGATCTATACTTTTAGTTAGCTATTCCTCTGAATTAATTTATTTCTAAATAGACCACTCCATAATGTTTGACAATACTTTCAAAGGCATCCCGATAGTTACTAAATTTAATTTAATTTGTTTTTCCAATTCTCACTAATTATTGTTATGACTGTCTTCACACAATTTAAAGTTTTCACTAGAAAATTGCATGGTTTTCATTCGTGGATTATATGTTTACAATCCATGGGTCAAGAACAAAATATAGGCAATCTCTTTTTTCTGAATATATAGATGAAAGTCAAATGTTGGAAATTTGAATGTACATGGCTTAAAGGTGGTTTCATCCCCACAAGAATAAAAAATATTACAATGTTTCAGCAGTATAATAATATATGAGAATATTATACAATATTAATAATAATTCAGGCAATACTGCCCTTCTCAGGTCCAAGCAATATGGTAACAAGTATCTTAGGCAGCAGGAGAGGTTGTTGGGAAATGGCAACACATAAAAGGAATTCCACATGTTCCAAGGAACTTCAGAAGTCTGACCCATGCTTGTCCCCTTTCCATGGGCCTTGTATCATTTTACATGAGTGTTGAAACTATCCCTGGTCCTTAAACCTTTGCTAGCAGGGCTCAGTTGCACTTGCACTGGGAGCAAGATAAAAGGAGGCTATCTCCACTACTACAACACAGTGAATTTGCTGCACGCCTCTCCACCAGCACCTATGTGGCCTCTGCAACCCCGGGTCTGCAGTTAGGAGTGAGTCAGGGAGGAAGTGGGATGCAGATAGCAGTACATGGAAAGGTAATTTAGGCTGGGTAAAAAAATAAATAAGAAACTATGTATACAAATATACAAGAGCCAAGCCACTGATGCCCTCAGAGGCCCCTCAGTTTAGATAGTAAGAAAGATCTGGATACAACAGAGGAAGACCTGGATTTTTAAAATCTCTCTGTACTACCACACTGAAATCAGGTCCTTTTTCTTGGAGCAAGGATCAGACTACAACACAGCTGGTATCTTGCAATTATATTGTATCACAGCCATATTAAAGACCTGATTCAGTGAATGAGAAACTTTCTATATAAGGGCTCTATGCTGTATGAATGTGTGAGCTGTGTAAAAGATGAATGTTGGAGACAGACAGTACAAACCATGCACATCTTCAACCACAATTCCTTACAGAACAATATCCCTGATGAAAATAGATGCAAAATTCCTCAACAAAATACTAGCAAACGAAATTCAAAAATACATCAAAAGATCATCCATCATGATCAAGTGGGATTTATTCCAGGGATGCAAGGATGGTACAATATTCAAAAATCCATCAAAATCATACACCACATCAACAAAAAATAAGGACAAAATCACATGATCATCTCCATAGATGCTGAAAAAGCATTCGACAAAATTCAACACCCACTCATGATAAAAACCCTCAACAAAATGGGTATAGAAGGCAGGTACCTCAACATAATAAAGACCATATAAGACAAATCCCACAGCCAACATCAAACTTAACAGCAAAAAGCTGAAAGCATTTCCTTTAAGATCGGGAACAAGAGAAGAATGCCCACTCTCCCCACTTTTATTCAACATAGTATTGGAGGTCTGAGCCACAGCAGTCAGACAACAGAAAGTAATAAAAAGCATCCAGATTGGTAAGGAATACATTAAACTGTCACTATTTGCAGATGACATGATGTTGTACATAAAAATCCCTAAAGAATCCACCCCAAAACTAATAGAACCAATAACTGAATTCAGCAAAGTTGCAGGATACAAAATTAATACACAGAAATCTGTGGCATTCCTATATACTAACAATGAACTAGCAGAAAGAGAAACCAGGAAAACAATTTCATTCACAATTGCATCAGAAAGAATAAAATACCTAGGAATAAACTTAACCAAGGAGATGAAAGACCTATACCCAATAAACTACAAAACACTCAAGAGAGAAAATAAAGAAGACACCAATAAATGAAAATACATTCCATGTTCATGGATAGGAACAATTAACATTGTCAAAATGGCCATCCTGCCTAAAGCAATATACATATTCAATGCAATCCCTATCAAAATACCAACAGCATTCTTCAACAAACTGGAGCAAATAGTTCTAAAATTCATGTGGAACCACAAAAGACCCCAAATAGCCAAAGAAATCCTGAGAATAAAGAATAAAGCTGGGGGGGGGCAGATTATACTTCCCAACTTCAAGCTCTACTACAAAGCCACAGTAATCAAACAATTTGGTACTGGCACAAAAGAGACCCAAGATGAGTGGAACAGGATAGAAAGCCCAGATATAAACCCACACATATAAAGCCAATTAATATATGATAAAGGAGCCATGGATATATAATGGGGAAATGACAGCCTCTTCAACAGCTGGTGTTGGCAAAACTGGAGAGCTACATGTAAGAGAATGAAACTGTATTACTGTGTAACTCCATACACAAAAGTAAACTCAAAATGGATCAAAGACCTGAATGTAAGTCATGAAACCATAAAACTCTTAGAAGAAAACATAGGCAAAAATCTCTTGAATACAAACATGAGCAATTTTTTCCTGAACATATCTCCTCAGGCAAGGGAAACAAAATAAAAAATGAACAAATGGGACTACATCAAACTAAAAAGCTTCTGTACAGCAAAGGACACCATCAGCAGAATAAAAAGGCATCCTACAGTATGGAAGAATAAATTCATAAGTGACATATCTGACAAGGGGTTAACATCCAAAATACATAAAGAACTCACACACCTCAACACCAAAAAAAGCAAGTAATCTGATTAAAAAATTTGTGGTGTTTATGAATAGACACTTCTCCAAAGAAGAAATTCAGATGGCCAACAGGCACCTGAAAAGATACTCCACATCACTAATCATCAGGGAAATGCAAATTAAAACCACAATGAGATATCACCTCACACCAGTTAGCATGGCCATCATATAAAAGACAAGCAACAATAAATGCTGGTGAGGATTCAAAGAAAGACGTAACCTTCTACACTTGCTGGTGGGAATGTGAATTAGTTCAAGCGTTGTGGAAACCAATATGGAGGTTCCTCAAAAAACTAAAAATAGAAATACCATTTGACCCAGGAATTCCACTCCTAGGAATTTATACAAAGAAAACAAGTTGCCACATTCAAAAAAACATATGCACCCCTATGTTTAACGCAGCACTATTTACAGTAGCCAAGATATGGAAGCAACCTAAGTGTCCATTAGTAGATGAATGGATAAAGAAGAGGTGGTATATACACAATGGAATATTGAAATACGCCAGGTGGAGAAAGACAAGTACCAAATGATTTCACTCATTTGTAGAGTATAACAACAAAACAAAACAACAGCAGACTCACAGCCTCCAAGAAGGGACTAGTCATTACCAAAGGGAAGGGGTTGAGGCAGGTGGGTAGGGAGGGAGGGAGAAGGGGATTAAGGGGCATTATGATTAGCACACCTAATGTAGGGGGGTCACAGGGAAGGATGTATAGCACAGAGAAGACAAGTAGTGACTCTATAGCATCTTACTATGCTGATGGATAGTGACTGCAATGGGGTGTGGCATGGGGGTACTTAATAATATGGGTGACTGTAATAATCACAATGTTGCTCATGTGAAACCTTTATAAGATTGTATATCAATGATACCTTAATAAAAAAAAAAGAAAAATCTCATAAGGAGCACAGTCAGAGCCAGTGAGAACAGAGGACAAAGAAGTTCTGCCAGGAGAGCTGAGTCCAGTCAGGGCACACTCCTCCACTGCAGGGTAGGGACAAAGGGCTCTTCCAACATCTGCCAATGGGATTTCAGACTCACTACAGACCAGTGATTGCCATGTCCATTTTTCCTGTTTCTAAATGGAAATGCTGATTGTAGTTTATCCCTTTCCATGTTATAGTACTTCAGGTTGGGTTTGTGGGAGGAAGACAACTTGCCCTTTAGTTCATGGAACTCTACACAAAGAGGATGTAGGGGCTAAGGTGTGTCATCCTAATTTTTAGCTTCATGAAATAACTAGATGGAACTTTGTCTCCTTTGAGGAGATATTCTACATATGGAAATAAAAGAAAAGAGAATATTAATCACCAAGAAAGAATATTATGTCAGAGATATTTATTGCTCAACAAATATCTAAGGGTTCCTCCATATGTCAGACTCCTCTTATACTTAGGCAGGTCAGTGGGACTAGTTCTGGTCAATGGGCTGTAACCAAAAAGATCTGTGTCACTTCTAAGTAAAAGCATTTAAAAGCCAACAACCCTCCAGCTTGCTCTTCCCCTGCTGGAACAATCAAACAACCAACCACATTTTGAGATGGATGTGTCACAG
Source organism: Smutsia gigantea (assembly GCA_032199065.1). Taxonomy (NCBI): domain Eukaryota; kingdom Metazoa; phylum Chordata; class Mammalia; order Pholidota; family Manidae; genus Smutsia; species Smutsia gigantea. The sequence goes on from JAVSCE010020223.1 coordinate 134,008, forward strand.
GTAACGGTGACACAACCATGCAGAGCAGAAACTGATACCATCACCACCAACTTTCACTGGACATGAAATGTAAGCAAGAAAAAAGTCTGTTTTATAGAAATAGTGATAATTGGGGATTCATTCATTACTTTAGCTTACTCCAATCTATCCTGACTAATACATGCTTCCATGGGGTACAAGGACCAGTGAGAAAAATGAGTGGTTATAGACAAGGGCTGTAGTGACTGACTGATTTCTCACACCCTCTGAAGAAGAGTTCCTGAGAATCAACGCTGTTACACTGGTCCCAATGGCACAGAGAGCACAACAATGAACCAAGGGAGTCATCACACTGTACCTATCATCAGACAAATCGTACCACACAAAGGAGAAAATGCTGAGAAACAAGTCATCACACAGAGCCCATGGTAGGGGAAAAGGGTGGAAACATCAATTATTTATTGACTTCAGCAAATAAAACTAATTGGTTTTTTTACTATGTTATTTAGAATGTCTAATTTCATTAGCTGTGAGCATAGGCCACATACGATTTGAAAAAGCTATTCCAGAAGTTTGTCTGCAAAGTCCCACAAGGACATTTTAAAGCTCATTTTTTAACAGGTCATTTAAAAAGTGTTCCCGCAAAGAAAGAAAGTTCAGAGGCGAGAATAAATTCCGAAAATAGTATTCATGTCTTCTGGTATCTACTTCTTTTGGTAGAGACAGGGAAATGTCAATAGACAGAGTAATTCCAAAAATTATTAGAAAAGGCATTTGTTTATAGCTAAATTAAATTAGGACAATTTGTTGAAAACAAAGTTGGAAAAATGTAAATGCCTTTTTGTTATTGCTTAAGTAGAAAATTTTCAACTTCTTATTCCTTTGATGAATTAATTCTATTTTTTCCCAGATGTGGCCTTTTTTATAACACATTGAAAAAAATTATATGTGGTAGATTGTTAGTGAAGTCTGAATAGACTGCTAAAATTCAATTTTCTCTAAGCAATGTTTAATAGTTATCCTAGAAGTATAAAATGAGTTACTAATGCATCAGCTCTTTATAGAAAACAAAATAATTCTGAATTTGGGTGTATGTATATATATACATTTTTTTTGAACTAACATGACAATTTTGAAAGAACTTTGTTTATAAAATCTGACAAACAGATAAACTTTTGTAATTCTTTTATGTCTCCCTTTTGTTGAAGTTTTCTTTGTTTGATATTAAGGAAAATGGACAGAGTTCAGGGTAGCAAACTTATTTGCATTAATGATTAAACTAAAAAGATTGTGTAACTTCCAGATAGCAGATAGTATCCAGTAAAACATTTGATCTAGTAAGTAATCTATCATAATAGCTGTGCTAAAATTAGTCCTTAAAATTTTAGCTATAATTTTGAAATCATAGTGCATAATATTTGTTGGGAGTATAAATTATTTTGTGCTCAGATTTACATGTTTCTTAAGTAGAAACTTTCCAAATAGAAGAGGAAATATAATAAACATTGAAGAGGTTGACTGAGATAATTTAGTTCTTCTTTTTGACTTACCTCAAAGTAGGAAATGGAATGTCTAAATTGAATAATTTCTTCTGTTCATTGCCAGCTAATCTTTCATCCCCATAAGATTATTTCAGGTAATTTTTCTCTCCAAATTCTGACCAGTTTGACCATTCAGCTTTTACTATGCTATTACCAAATCCCTCTGTGTACAGAGTTTTACTATCATAGTGAAAAACAAGAGAAGGAGGAAGGGAGGAAGGGAGAGAGAAATAGAGGAAGAAAGTAGATAAGGTGTGAGTCACATCTTTGAGATACCTAAGACTGCACAGTCTGATAAAAATTTAATTAGGGCCACAATGTGAGCCACATGTGTAATTTAAGCTTTCTAATAGCTACATTAAAAAATTTAAAAAAAAAACAAGTAAAATTAATTTTAATATTTCAGTTTACTTAGAGTGATCGTCAACATATAATCAGCATAAAAATTTATTGAGAAGATTCAAGATGGTGGCAGGAGAGGTGAGACAGAGAGCTCCTCCCAAAACCACAAACAGTACAAAAATATAGTTAATTAATACAACTAACCTTAAAACAGCAACAAGAAAGAAGGCTGAACCAGACTGCAAACAGACCTCACTAACAGAGCAGACCTCATAAAACAGGGTAATGTAGGAAAGCCTTAATCTGGCGGGACCCAAGCCCTTCCCCCACCCCAGCTCACCAGTGGGAGGAAGAGAAATGGAGCAGGGAGGGGGTGGAATGCTGGGACTGCTAAACACCTAGCCCTGGAGATCTGCTTTGTGAGAAGAATCTTATACTGTGTGGTGCTCTGGATGTTGGGGAGCTCGGACAGGCAGAGTGCTTGAGAGACTAACATTCCAGCCGTTTGTGGAGGATGGGATCCACACCCAGTTGCTCTGTATCAGAGGAAAGGCAGGCAGACTGAGAGGCTTCCTAGCAGAGAGAAGGCTGCTGAAGGGGCAGGGTTTGCACAGAGCTAGCTGTGCGAGAGAAGGGAGAGCCGGACAAGGTTGTCTGGGTAACCTCTGCCCAGCTGGTTGGGAACTTTGGGGAGCTTCAGGTGCTCCATCCTCCTGGCTGCCTACTCAGCTCCGAGGCCCCCCACTGTGACACACAGCTTGCCAAGCCTTCCTAATGGCCTGGAAGCACCTGCTCGCAAACCCACAGTCACTGCGCAGGCGTCAGGCCAGCCAGAGAGAGGCCTCGCCTACAACAGCTGGAGATGCAAAGCACAGAGGTTTACACGTGTCTGCTTGGCCCACTGGCTGTGACACTGGAGATAGGCACCGCAGACAGGAATCAGGAAACAGATTTCCTCCCCTCAGGCACCAGCTCCACACCCCTATGACACCCAACCTCACTTTAGGTGCTGAGCAGCTCCAGAGACTGGAATTTCTGTGCATTAGTGGGCACCACACAGAAATATGAAATGACAAAAGAATATGGTTCAGACAAAAATCTCAAAAACCCCAGAAAGAGGGCCAAATGAAACCGAACTCACTAATCTTCCTGAAAGAGAGATCAAAATAAAAATTATAAACATGCTTATGGAGGTACAGAAAAATATTCAAGAACTCAGGAATGAATTTAAGTTGGAGATTCAATCATTAAGAAATTCAATATCTGAAATGAAACATACAATGGAGGGATTTAAAAGCAGATTAGACATAGTAGAAGAGATGGTAAATGGAATAGAAATTAGAGAAGAGGACTACAAAGAACCTAAGGCACAGAGAGAAAAAAGGATCTCTAAGAATGAAAGAGTAGTGAGAGAACTGTGTGACCAATCCAAACACAACAATATTCACATTATAGGGGTACCAGAATAGGAAGAGAGAGCAAAAGGGTTAGAAAGTGTCATAGAGAAGGTAATTGCTGAAAACTTCCCCAATCTGGGGAAGGAGATAGTCTCTCAAGCCATGGAGGTACACAGATCTCCCAACACGAGGGACATGAGGAAGACAACATCAAGACATATAATAACTAAAATGGCAAACAGCAAGGATAAAGACAGACTTTTAAAAGCAGCTACAGAGTGAAAAAAGATAACATACAAAAGAAAGCCCATCAGGCTATCATCAGACTACTCAACGGAAACCATACAGGTCAGAAGGGAGGGGCATGATGATATATTTAATACAATGAAGCTGAAGGGCCTTGAACCAAGAATATTTTACCCTGCAAGGTTATCAATTAAATTTGAAGGAGGGATTAAACAATTTTCAGAGAAGCAAAAGCTGAGAGATTTTACCTCCCACAAACCACCTCTACTGTGCATTTTGGAGGGATGCCTATAGATGTAAGTATTCCTAAAGCTAAACATATGTCACCCCAGGGAAGACAAAGAGTACAGAATATGATTTATAATATACAAAGAATGGAGGAGGAAAGAAAAGGAGGAAAAGAAAAAGAACTTTTAGGTTGTGTTTGTAATAGTATATGAAGTAAGTTAAATTAGACTGTTAGATAGTAAGGGAATTGCCCTTGAACCTTAGGTAACCAAGAATCTAAAGCCTACAATAGCAATAAGTACATACCTATCCATATTCACAATAAACGTAAATGGTCTGAATGAACCAATCAAAATACATAGAGTACAGAATGGATAAAAAACAAGACCCCTCAACATGCTGCCTACAGGAGACACACTTCAAACCCAAAGACATGCATGGACTGAAAGTAAAGGGATCAAAAAAGATATTTCATGCAGCTAATAGGGAGAAAAAAGCAGGAGATGCAGTATATCTATCAGACAAAATAGACTTCGAAACAAAGAAAGTCACAAGAGACAAAGAATGACATTACATAATGATAAAAGGGTCAGTCCAAAAGAGGATATAACTATTATAAACACCTATGCACCCAACACAGGATCACCTGCATATGTGAAATAAATACTAACAGAATTAAAGGGGGAAACAGAATGCAATTCATTCATTTTAAGAGACTTCAACACACCACTCACCCTAAAGGACAGATCAATGACACAGAAAATAAGTAAAGAGACAGAGGCACTGAACAACATATTAGAAGAGATGGACCTAATGGACATCTACAGAACACTCCATCCAAAAGCAACAGGATACACATTCTTCTCAAGTGCACATGTAACATTTTCAAGAATAGATCATATATTAGGCAACAAAAAGAACCTCAGTAAATTTAAAAAGATTGAAATTGTACCAACCAGCTTTTCAAATGACAAAGGTATGAAACTAGAAATAAATTACACACAGAAAACCAAAAAGCCCACAAACACATAAAGGCTTAATAACATGCTCTTAAATAATCAATGGATCAACGACCAAATAAAAACAGAGATCAAGCAATATATGGAGACAAATGACAACAATAATTTAACACCACAAAATCTGTGGGACGCAGCGAAGGCCGTGCTAAGAGGGAAATACATGGCAATACATGCCTACCTCAGGAAAGAAGTACAATCCCAAATGGACAGTCTAAACTCACAATTAATGAAACTAGAAAAGGAAGAACAAATGAGGCCCAAAGTCAGTAGAAGGAGGGACATAATAAAGATTAAAGCAGAAATAAATAAAATTGAGAAGAAAACAATAGAAAGAATCAATGAAAGCCGGAACTGGTTCGTTGAGAAAATAAACAAAATAGATAAACCCCTAGACAGACTTATCAAGAAAAAAGAGAGTCTACACATATAAACAGAATCAGAAATGAGAAAGAAAATATCACTATGGATACCACAGAAATGCAAAGAATTATGAGACAATACTATGAAAAATTATATGGTAATAAACTGGATAACCTAGAAGAAATGGAAAACTTTCCAGAAAAATACAACCTTCCAAGGCTGACCCAGGAAGAAACAGAAAATCTGAATACACCAATTACCAGCAAAGAAATTGAATTGGTAATCAAAAAACTACCTAAAAACAAAATGCCTGGACCAGATGGTCTCACTGATGAATTTTATCAAGCATTTAGTGAAGACATAATACCCAATCTTATTAAAGTTTTTCAAAAAGTAAAAGAGGATGGAATACTCCCAAACTCATTCTACGAGACCAACATCACTCTAATACCAAAACCAGGCAAAGACACAACAAAAAAAGAAAATTACAGACCAATATCCCTGATGCATAGATACAAAAATACTCAACAAAATATTAGCACACGGAATTCAAAAATACATCAAAAAGATCATCCATCATGATCAAGTGGAATTCATCCCATGGGTGCAAGGATGGTACAACATTCGAAAATCCATCAACATCATCCACTACATCAACAAAAAGGAGGACAAAACCACATGATCATCTCCATAGATGCTGAAAAAGCATTCGACAAAATTCAATATGCATTCATGATAAAAACTCTCAACAAAATGGGTATAGAGGGCAAGTACCTCAACATCATAAAGGCCATATATGACAAACCCACAGCCAACATTATACTTACCAGTGAGAAGCTGAAACCTTTTCCTTTAAGATCGGGAACAAGACAAGGATATCCACTCTCCCCACTTTTATTCAACATAGTACTGGAGGTCCTAGCCATGGCAACCAGACAACACAAAGAAATAAAAGGTATCCAGATTGGCAAGGAAGAACTCAAACTGTCCCTGTTTGCAGATGACATGACATTGTACATAAAAAAAAAACATTGTACATAAAGTATCCACTCCAAAACTACTAGACCTAATATCTGAATTCAGTAAAGTTGCAGATACAAAGTTAATACACAGAAATCTGTTGCATTTCTATACACTAATGTGAACTAGCAGAAAGAGAAATCAGGAAAACAATTCCATTCACAATTGCATCAAAAAGAATAAAATACATAGGAATAAACCTAACCAAGGAAGTGAAAGACTTATAGTCTGAAAACTACAAGACACTCATGAGAGAAATTAAAGAAGATACCTATAAATGAAACATATCCCATGCTCATGGATAGGAAGAATTAATATTGTCAAAATAGCCATCCTGCCTAGAGCAATCTACAGATTCAGTGCAATCCCTATCAAAATACCAACAGCATTCTTCAATGAACTAGAGCAAATAGTTCTATAATTCATATGGAACCACAAAGACCCCGAATAGCCAAAGCAATCCTGGGAAGGAAGAATAAAACAGGGGGAACTATGCTCCCTGACATCAAGCTCTACTACAAAGCCACAGTAATCAAGACAATTTGGTATTGGCACAAGAACAAACCCATAGACCAGTGGAACAGACTACAGAGCCCAGATATTAACCCAAGCATATATGGTCAATTAATATATGATAAAGGAGCCATGGATATACAATGGGGAAATGACAGCCTTTTCAACAACTGGTGTTGGCAAAACTGGACAGCTCCATGTAACAGAATCAAACTGGATTATTGTCTAATCCCATACACAAAAGTAAACTCAAAATGGATCAAAGAACTGAATGTAAGTCATGAAACCATAAAACTCTTAGAATAGAACATAGGAAAAAATCTCTTAGAGATAAATATGAGCAACTTCTTCATGAACATATCCTTCTGGGCAAGGGAAACAAAAGCAAAAATGAACAAGTGGGACTATATCAAACTAAGAAGCTTCTGTACAGCAAAGGACACCATCAGTAGAACAAAAAGACATCCTACAGTATGGGAGAATATATTCATAAATGACATATCTGACAAGGGGTTGACACCCAAAATATATAAAGAGCTCATGCACCTCAACAAACAAAATGCAAATAAGCCAATTAAAAAATGGGCAGAGGAGCTGAACAGACACTTCTCCAAAGAAGAAATTCAGATGGCCAAGAGATACATGAAAAGATGCTCCACATCGCTAATCATCAGAGAAATGCAGATTAAAACCACAATGAGATATCACCTCACACCAGTCAGGATGGCCACCCTCCAAAAGACAAAGAACAACAAATGTTGGCAAGGATGTAGAGAAAGAGGAACTGTCCTACACTGCCGGTGGGAATGTAAATTACTTCAACCATTGTGGAAAGCAGTATGGAGGTTCCTCCAAAAATAAAAATAAAAATACCATATGACCCAGGAATTCCACTCCTAGGAATTTACCCTAAGAATGCAGCAGCCCAGTTTGGAAAAGAAACATACACCCCTATGTTTATTGCAGTACTATTTACAATAACCAAGAAATCAAAGCACCCTAACCTAAGTGTCCATCAGTAGATGAAGGGATATAGACGATGTGGTATATATACACAATGGAATATTATATAGCCATAAGAAGAAAACAAATCCTACGATTTGCAACAACATGGATGGAGCTAGAAGTATTATGCTCAGTGAAATAAGCCAGGTGGAGAAAAACAAGTTATCAACTGATTTCACTCATCTGTGGAGTATAAGAACAAAGAAAAAACTGAAAGAACAAAACAGCAGCAGACTCACAGAACCCAAGAATGGACTAACAGTTACCAAAGGGAAAGGGACTGGGGAAGATGGGTGGGAAAGGGGGATAAGGGGGAAAATGGACTATTACCATTAGCACACATAATGTAGTAGGGGGAGGGATACAGGGAAGGCAGTATAACACAGAGAAAACAAGTAGTGATTCTATAGCATCTTACTGCACTGATGGACAGTGACTGTAATGGGGTATGTGGTGGGGACTTGATAATAGGGGGAGTCTAGTAACCATAATGTTGCTCATGTAATTGTACATTAATAATAGCAAAATAATAAATAAATAAATAAAAATATAATAATGGCAGTATGTCCCCATGGCCCGTCCTTTGCCCACTTCACAGGGAAATTCCCAAATCCTCTTATACACTGATCCCTCAGCCAGAAGCACATGTTGATCTTCTCTCTCCTTTTCACCATATTTTCTGTTCACTGACTGCAAGCGTCTCAGAGAGCCGGCCACAGGTGGAGGTCCTCACTCAGGCTGCTCAGGTGCCCTTGGGAAGGGCCCTCTTTCCCATTCTCAGTGCAGCGCCCCTCCGTTTCTTTCTCTGTGCTCTGCTCTGCTCTCTGCCTCTTCCTGTTCTTATCTGTAAGCTATATATGAATGTCCTCTACTGCAGAGCTTTTTGAAGCTAAGAAAGAGCAAAATGATCCAACGAACAGCTGTGAGAGAGCAGATTCCAGATGTACACAAAAAACACAAATATTATTATTTTTGAGATATCTCTCTTACATTCATTACATTATTGATTAGTTAGAGAAAATATTAGATAATCATAACATCACTCATTTAAAAAATCCCACAAAAATAATCATAATCTTATCACCGATAAAAAAATCACTGTTAACATTTGTGCACATAGCTTTCAAGAACTTTATTTGTGTGTTTATGTGTGTATCAATAACATTAGAAAATCTGAGTTAAGCTACTTATAACCTGTTTCTTTCACTTGTCATCTGCAGTAGGTCTTGAACATGGCATAAATTATTTGTAGCTCTACCCATCAAGAGGTAAAATCTATTCCCTCATCTCTTGAATCTAGGCTTATCTTGTGACCTGCCCTGACCCACAGAATGTGGTAAAAGTGACACTGGTTAAATTCTGGAGAACTGAGCCATCACAATCGACAAGAATTACCATTCAGGTGAGTGAGGCCATCGTGGGCTCTACAGCCCCACTTAAGCCATCAGATAATGAGAGCTGCATAAGTGATATCAGATTAGACAAGCAGCACCACCCAGATGCTAACCAACAGGATCAGGAAAAAATAAACTTATTTGTTTTAAGCCACTACAATTTGGGAGCAAGAAATACTGAATATGCTATTGTTGTGCAACAAGAGATAACTGAAATAACTTTATATAAGAAACATTATCCCTCTCAACAGATATATTTACGCAGTATTTTAATGGAATTATAGTATCCCATCACATAAACATTTCAAAACTTACTTAGCCAATTCATTATTATTATTATTTTTCCACATAAAGTGTCTTAAGTCATAATTTTACAATGTGATTATTTCGCTAGGATGAACTCTGAGAGGTAGGATTAATAAGGCAAAACATTAGAAAAGAGTTTTGATGTGACATCTAAATAGTGTGGAGCAATTTTAAGGTGTTATTCACAAATGATGGGTTGGCAGAAAAGAAGGCAAATAACCTTAAGAGATGACTTCAAACAACTTGAAAGAATTATTCAAATATTGAAGAACTATATCATACAGAGAATGTTTGATTACATAGTCTGTATAAATCTAAGAGGTAATAATGTGGTCCAGTATGTCAAAGTAATGTAACAATATAGCTATTAAAAAATCCATTTTTTTGAAATAAGTCCCTATTACCAGAAGCATTTAGATAAAAAATTAGCAAAGTAATTGTCTTCAGAGGTAATATAATAATATTAGCTACTGGATCCCTCCCTGCCCCCAGAGTACTCGTCCCTACTCAATGCCAGGGTCAGACAGTGATGAATCTCATCTAAACATAAGCATGCTTTCAGACTGACAAAGACTAAAATCTCCTAACTAAATACCTAGTCATCCTAAAACACCTGCATCTTTCTAGGATTCCTCTAGAATCAATGCCAGAATTTGACACAAGCTTCAATGAGGCCTTTCCAGGAATGGCATCTTGCCTAGATAGAAGGTAAGGAAATCAAATCAGTACTTATGGAGGAGGCATATATGTACAATACCGTGTTAGGACTGGATATGACATGCTGTCTACAGTTTTTTTTTCAGCATCCCTTTCTTTTAATAAAATCTCTCTCTCTTTTTCTCTTCCCCTCCCTCCCACACACACACACATACACACCTACAGACACTGCTCATTCTGAGATCTGTTCCTCCCTGATGTCATATGGATTCGATGGAACTATCATAAAGTCCTGTCCCCATGGCCACAGATATCAAATGTGGCCCAGCCTGGCCAATCATAGGACCCCACTCCACACACACCATGATTGCTTGTAGATAAGTATGTGACCAAGCCCACATCAATCAAAGAAAATAAATGAAAAAGAGAAAATCCTAGTATTAATCATATCTCCAATTGTAGCCTACTAGAACTTTCCTGATTGTTACAGCTTTTCCCTCAACTCTGTGACCTACCCCAGTATTTTTCAAATAAATCCCCTGGTTGAAATAAAGCTGCTTTGAATTTTTGTTTGCAACCAAAAATCCTGACTAATGCAATCCTTTACATCAAGAGCTTACAAATTAATTATAACTACTGGGTAAACACCAGATGGAATGTTTGCTGTTGATAATCTTGTTAAAGGCTCTGGAAAGCATCTGACAATCTTTGATACATTAGGGATACTAGCTTGATCTAAGACATGGCATTCAAACATAAACCACTGGCACCTGGAAAACGTTTTGTAGCACTACATTGATGGCACCTACCCTGTGGTAAGTATTTCTTAGTCTTATGGTTACTACAGTCTTGGCAAAGTTCCCAAGGACACAGACTCAGATTCATCAAGATCCATCTGGAAAGGGAATGGTCTTGCCCAGGATATTCTGTACTGGCAGCTCCCAGCTGCTGGTGAAGAAAACTTTTACCACCTTAAATCACCTCCTGCCTCTTTTCCTTTACACTTTATACTTATTGTTACCCAGTTCCTCCTCTCTCCCTGTTCTTGGTATTTCACTTTTTTGTGTTCAGATCAGGGGTTGTCAACTAGTGACTTTTAAGCTTTAGTAATGGGCATGGGCAGGAGGTGGTGAGGCAGGGCCATTTTGATGTACCTCACAGTGTTTTAAAAGGAATCATATTTAGACAGATAATATGCTTGGTAATAGAACAAATGGCCTTTTTCACAGTGTTATTAACTATATATTGCCTAAAGTTTGTAGCCCTTGGTTAATGAGGCTAATAGCCCGTACTATACTTTAAGTAGATAAATGCTATGCCAGACAGTGAATCCTTCTTAAAGCTCAGGATATACAGCCTCCAAAGGCAGCAATGCTGAGACCTGATATGCATTTCCTAGAACTGACCTACCCAGTCTAGTCAAAAAGACAAATGGCTGGAATTCTGAAAAACCAGTCAGGGATCAGAAAACAAAACACAGGAATACGGACCTTTCTCTATTTTACTCCCTTTCCCAAAGATGCCAAAATTTTGTCCTGACCCAGAAGCTGAGTTAAATCATCAGGGAAGATTGAACAGAAGTCACATTAGGAGAAAACAAGGCGCCATCATGGGAAGTCTATGTATGTGAACTTCCAGTACAACCAAACACACGAGGAGTAAATCTGCAAATGGACAAATATATTTCTTATTGCTGGACAGGAACTGTTAGATATTTACCCCACTTACTGGCAAGTTTTTTGGAGTGATCAGCCCAAGAAAAGAGAAAGTTCTGGCTAAGAATTCATGCCCTCTTGTCCCCATCTCTCTCTCTCCTCTGAAGGATAATCAACAAAGTGAATAGCTCCAATAAGATGTTAGCAACTTTCAGAAGATAAAAATGGTCTCTAAACAGCCTTTCCCAAAATGTGTTCCATGGAACACTATTCTCAAGAAATGACTTATGGAAAACAAGGGGTGGGAGCACTTGTGTTCAAGTAAGTTTGGGCAAGAGAGAATGTATATTCTATCTCTAACCAAGGGATTCCCTATATATTAATATATCAAAAGCTTTGGGGAGACTTACTTTAAAGACACATGTTTAGCTTTGTTTATTTCAGTGTAACCCAAATGTCCTGGCTTGTCCTGTGAAACACTCTCTTTTATTATAATTTTTTGAACTAGTGTTTTCAAAATATGCTCTAGGAAATTTTATCCAAGCTATTCAATGAATGAAGGCTTCTGGTGGGAAATGGCATTTGTGCCTGATGCAGCCTTTCCAAAATTCTCACTGAAACACCTATGAAGACCAGAGAGATGGTAAAACACATCATCCATACAAATTAGTATTGGTAGTCAGCTTAATGTCAGAATCTGAGAGGATTTCCCATTATCTGCTACAAGCCTCATGGGATCAGATTGTTAAATGTCATGCTATGCCAATTCATAAGCTATGTCTCACCTTCTGCCCTTAAGCCAGAAACTTAGGGTCTGTACTAACCAGGATATTGACCAGCCATCCATTGCTGTAGCTTTTTGACTCATCAAGAATTATGCCCACAACTTTAGTCATTATTTTTCTATATATATCCAGGAGGAGATTATGCTTCTGAAGAACTGGTTAAGAAAGATGGAGAAATAACTAGAAGTCCCATATGACATTCTAGGCAGTATGTTTCCTATGAAAAACTTAGTAGGTAGGGAATGAATATCAGAAGAGGCTTGGAAGAAGTGGATACTGGGGATTATCATTTTCATGTTGACAGTGTCCAATTCAGCAGCTGTCAGCATCAGAGGCCAGCATAACCACAAGACTAAAACCTACTGGGCACTAAAAGTTGAGTGTTAAACCATTTGTATCAGCTTGATGACTGGCTAGAGATCTAGAAGGGATTTGACCACTACCCAAGAGGTCAGAAAAGCCAATCTGGCAAACACCGTGTCTGGAAAAGCTATTTCTTTTTCAAAAAGGAAAAAAACAGAAGTGAAAAACAAAGTTTGGCATGAGATATGAAGACTCAGAAGAACAGCAAGCTTTCACAAATAATATAGAAAATTAGAAGAAAATTTTAAGAAATAATTGGTATTCTTAAGAGAATACAAGAAAATAATGGCTACTATGAAACAGTAAATGATAGATATTTAGTGAGAACAATAACAGCCTGGGCTGGAAATACAGGAAAAAATTTCAATATCATGGTAAAGAATTTGTGGTTATATAAACCCATTAGTGATACCTAACAAGAGGAAGCCCAAGTGAGCTTGCTATTATAGAAAGTATGGCCAGTGTGGTAACCAAAATATTCTGACCACGGGACAGGTGATGGCGTGAGGTCCTTAGGAACAAAATAGATGGGCACCTAAGATACTACCTGATTCATAACAGTACTAAGATCGTGACTCATCCAATTGTCAGACCTGAGGCAGTTCATGCACCTACAGCCTCTTGAATGTAGGGGAGGTTATAATTGAGGACAGCCCCTGAAATAACATCAAAGTATGTACTGTCACTTTTCTTTACTTTCTTGATGGAACTTTCAGCCATTTACTAGGGTTACTGTTCACTGAGAAAGAGGACATATCCAAAACATTCAGATGTTTAACATTTACTCTGAGTCAACACAAATTCATGGAAATTTAGTGCCACTGTGATCTACTTGTCAGAATAGGAATTTAGGGGAATACAGGGATAAAAAGAAGTTTTAATTAAGCCCACCTCATTATTGGCCAGTGACACTCTGAACTCCCATATTGTCTTCCCCCACTAGCTACCTGACCTTTGGAGAACTGCTATTAATACCACTACTAATACTAATACTAATACTAATACTAATCACTAACAATTGAGTATTTGTGACGTGTCAGAAATTGTAACAAATTCTTTATATGCATTCACTTATTTAATTCTCACTGCAAACCTGTATTATTATTATTCCCATTTTACTGATAAAGAAACTAAGACACAAATGGGTTAAGTAACTTGCCCAAGGTCACAAAGATAGTAAGTGCCATATCCTAGAATCACACCTGGGAATGCTGGTGGGAATCCATTCTCTGGTTATACTGCTGTGCATCGACAATAGATTACTATGATAGAATCAAGTGGAAGTCCCCAGAGCTTCTTCCTGCCAAGATGTAAGCCAGAAGCCAAAGAACATTCCTGGGGGAATCATGGAGAACATCAAGTGGAGGGGAGGAATAAAACACAAATGCATCCGTAACCGCATGACTAACTACAGAAACGAAGGCTGAAACATGCACTGTTTCCTTCATTAATGAGTCACAAACTTACGTGTGTGTGTGTGTGTATATATATAAAATTATATACATAATATGTATAAAATATATATACAAAGTTAAACAAAATATTTTAAATTGTTAATAATTTATTGGTAAGTTATTAAAGAATAAAGAATAAATGTGAACTTATGCAAATAATTTTATATGTATAATTTCCTTTTTATCTTTTCCCTCTCACTCTATCCAAGGTTATTTGGAGTATATAACTTTACCTAGACTATAAGTTGCAGAATATCAGATAGAGTCACAACAGAACTGAAGGGAAGCTGATTGTAAGACTGACTCTGAAGTTGCACGTGGATGGTGTATGGAGCACTGAGCAGGAATTAAGGTTGTATTTAGGTGTATAAAGAAAATATTTTATGTTACTTGTTTTATGTTTTATGCTCCTTTTTTGGGGATTTGTAAATAAGTCTCAACCAGATCCTAGCTTTCTACAATTCCCCTTGATTTGATGAGCTTCTGGAGACTTGTAAGTTCCTGTTTAACCAGCATTGATTTCCATTTTTTGCAAATGAAAAACTTAACTATACACATTTATTGCGTCTGTGTTTTTAAGGGAGGACACTTATGCCTATTTGTTGGTCTTGGAAAGTTTCCAGAAGAAAGAGAATTGTTATATAGATAAGAGACAGAACAATAAACAAATAAATGAAGTGATGTGTGAGAAGATTGAGAGAAAAATGAGAGAATCTTTGTGGATTTATTAATCCAAAAATATTTGTTGAGCATCAATTACGTGTTAGCAGGATTAAAAACACAGTCCTTCAAATATTTTAACTTGGAAGGGAGAAGACTCAGCTATGAAGATATACGAACAAGTCTTAGAAAAAAACAGGATACGTGAGGTGTGATGGAAGCCAAGGAGAGAAATATGCAAGAAAGGATAGAGGGAGAAAAGAGAGTAACACTTCCTTTTATACACAATATCTATAGGTCCTGCAGAGGCATAGCAGTGTAGAATGCTGCAGAGATTTGAAAAGAACCAAGACTGAGTAAAGAACATTGTTGAGTAATTGGAGAATAAACGGCCAAGTGGAACATTAGCACTGAAAGAAAAGTGAGAATAAAACTAGAAAATTAAAAGAATCTACATTTCTCAGTAAATACAAACCAAATCAATTGCTAAAAGTTAGAGTTAAGTGCTGAAATAGAATTCAAGCCAACTGGAACTGCCACTTTCAGAAAGAAAAAAAAATTCAACAGGAGATGAAACATGAATTCTCAGCACCAGTGAACATCCACACATGAAGTTATAGGGGATCCAGCAATAGTTAGAAGCTCTGAGAGCAGAAACAGAATGAGTCTCACTCGGGCATGGGAGTTGACAAAACAGAAACAACAGAAGGCCAAGAGGGCAAAGAATTCCAGGGTGGATCTGAATGTTCAACTGGTATGTATTTGTGGAAAAGCATTTACTATGAGAAGCATATTCATATTTTACTTCATAGTATAAGCACTAAAATAAGCACAGCCCCTTTACCTAAAAGAAACCCAGGAAAAATTGTATTAAGATATTTAGCATTCTTATAAAACATTAAGTACATATATAGGCCAAAGTGATAGTCACCACATAAATTGAGTTTTGCTAAGTAAGATAAAAATCATCATATGATTTTGCATTTGTATAGGGATCTACAGTTCAATTTCTTGTTCTAAGTGTTCATTCTAGATATTTGCTTTTGTGCAACATGTAGCTCTATACTTATGATTGGAGAAATGTTCTGTATATATTTATATATTTGTATTCTCCAATCAAACAAAATTATTTTTAAAAAATACAGAAGGATTATTGGATTAAAGATGGCAGAATAGGAAGGCAAGATGGAAACCTCCTCCAAAAAACAAATAAAAGAGGATAATACAGCAAATGAAACTAGTCCAGAAAACAACATGAGGACTGCAGAACAGACCCCCTACATCTGAGGAAGAAGAGAGGGCCACATAGAAAAGGGTGAGGTGGCAAACCAAAATCAAGGGGGACCCAAGCCCTCCCCCACACCAGCTTACAGTTGGGAGAAAGAGGAATGGAGCAGAGAGTGGGTAGGAACCCAGGATCACTGCAGTCCTGGCCCTGGAGATCTGCTCTGGGAGCACAAACCCACATTACACTGGGTTCTGGTGATTCATGGGGCTGGACACCAGGGGCAGGTGGAACACTCTGGGAGGCTGAAACTCCAGCCAGTGTGGAGGGCAGGCACGCTCCACCAGTCCTGAGACCCAAAGCAAAGGCGGTAGTTTGAAAGACTTGCCAGAAGTGGGAGAGGTACCAGAGAGGTGTGGGTTGGATGGAGCTCTCTCCTCAGGAGAAAGGGCAGGTGGATGATACCTACCCAGCCCTTCCTTGGCCCAACAGATCAGGAACTCTCAGGAGATCAAGAAGTTCCATGCCCCTTGCAGACAACGCAGCCCTGAGGCTCCTCCCTGCATGCTGTCAGGAACCAACGCACTTGGCCTAGTGGCAGCATCAGATATTACTACCTGAGAGGGAGGCTCTCCCAACTTACTTGGTTCTGTTGCAGTGCAAACAGAGATGAGCCAGTCCAAGAGCTCCTTCCTCCATGCAGGTGTCAAAACCCTGCGATGTGCGTCTGGCTGGGGCACATTGGTCCACACACCCCATTAACCCATTTATATGCTGCCTACAAGTGACACATTTCAGACCCAAAGACATACACAGACTAAAAATGAAGGGATGGAAAGTGATATTTCATGCAAATAAGAGGGAGAAAAGAGCAGGATTAGCAGTAATTATATTAGACAAAATAGATTTCAAGACAAAAGATGTAACAATAGACAAAGAAGGACATTATATAATGATAAAGGGGTCAGTCCAACAAGAGGATATAACCATTATAAATATCTATACACCCAGCATAGGAACACCTAAATATGTAAAATAAATACTAACAGAATTAAAGGAGGAAATGGATGACAACATATTCATTACAGGAGACTTTAACATAGCCCTCACATCAATAGACAGATCAACCAGATAGAAAATAAATAAGGAAACAGGGGCATTGGACAATACATTAGATAAAATGGATTTAACAGATATCTATAGAACACTCCATCCAAAAGCAGCAGGATCCCCTTTTTTCTCAGATGTACAAGGAACTTTCTCCAGAACAGATCATATACTAGCCACAAGAAGAGCCTCAATAAATTGAAAAGATTGAAATAGTATCAGTCAGCTTCTCAGACCACAGTGGTATGAAACTGGAAATAAATAACACAAAGAAATCAAAAAGACAAACACATGGAGGCTAACCAACATGCTTTTAAATAATCAGTGGATCAATGAACAAATTAAAACAGAAATCAAGCAATACATGGAGACAAATGAAAACAAAAACACAACAGCTCAAAATCTGTGAGGTGCAGCAAAGGCAGTTCTAAGAGGAAAGACATGAAACCATAAAACTCTTAGAAGAAAATATAGGCAAAAATCTCTTGAATATAGACATGAGCAACTTTTTCCTGAATACATCTCCTTGGGCAAGGGAACCAAAAGGAAAAATGAACAAATGGGACTACATCAAACTAAAAGGCTTCTGCACAGCAAAAGATACCGTCAGCAAAACAATGGGCCATCCTACAGTATGAGAGAATATAGTCATAAAATAGTCATCTGATAAGGGGTTAACATCCAAAATATATAAAGAACTCACATGCCTCAACACCCAAAGAACAAATAGCCCAATCAAAAAATGGGCGGAGGACTTGAACAGACATTTCAAAGAAGAAATACAAATGGCCAACAGGAACATGAAAAGATGCTCCACTTCACTAATCATCAGGAAAATGCAAATTAAAACCACAATGAGATATCACTCACACCAATTAGAATGGCCACTATCCAAAAGAGAAGAAAAAACAAATGCTGGCAAGGGTGTGGAGAAATAAGAACCCTCTCACACTGTTGGTGAAATGGCAAATTGGAGCAACTGTGGAAAGCAGTATGGAGGTTCCTCAAATAATGAAAAATAGAAATACCATTTGACCCAGGAATTCCACTCCTGGAATTTACCTGAAGAAAACGGAATCCCTGATTTGAAATGATATAGACACCCCTATGATTATCACCACACTGTTTGCAATAACCACAATATGGAAGCAACCTAAGTGTCCATCAATAGATGAATGGATAAAGAAGATGTGGTAGATATATACAATGGAATATTATTCATCCATAAAATGAAAAGAAATCCTGCCATTTGCAACAACCTGGATGAATCTAGAGGGTAATATGCTCTGTGAAATAAGGCAGGTGGAGAAAGACAAATACCAAATGATTTCACTCATTTGTGAAGTATAACAACAAAGCAAAACTGAAGGAACAAAAAAGCATTATACTCATAGACATTGAGAAGTGACTAGTAGTTACCAAGGGGGAGGGGAATGGGCAGGGAGGGGGACTACTGAACCACTGTGATGTACAGTTGATAAAATTAAAAAAAAAATTTTAATCCACAGAAAATATAACTGCTTGAAACTTTAAATATAGTTAGAGGTTTTTTCCTGACTTCCAGTTATTTCAAAGGAAATCTTCATATATTACTCTGAAATTAGAACAAGGGACTCTCTACCCAACATAATTTCCTAACAAGAATTCTCAAGTAAAGCAATTTCCCTGGAAGAATAAAGATGATTAAAAGAATAATTGTCTTTAAAATCATGTTGAAATTAGATACAAAGCATTGTAAATGATGGATCTTTAAATAGCTACTTGGTGCAAGTCATAATTTAGACACTGTAAGAGGATATAGAGATGAAGAAAACAGAGCACTTTCTCTTAATGTCCTTGTATTCTAGCAGAGGAATAAAAGAAATAATATCAAATTATTTAGTTACTAATTTGTTTTATTGCTGTGAAATTACTGTCTATCCCCAGGGATAGACTATGAGCAGCCTTGTAGCACTTGTGCGTGTTTTCCAAAGGTCTGCTATAGTTCCAGCAACGTGTTAGAAGACACTTACGAGTTGAATTAGTAAGAAAATGGATGATGACAGATGGATTGTCAAGATTCATACTGCTTTGAAAGTTTAAAGTAGAAAATACATTCAGTTCCTGGGATGGGTTCTGGTAAGAGAATCAAGGAAGTTTTAAGGAAAGAATGGAAAAATATGTCCTAAAAAGGAAAGAAGTTTTTAGGACATATTGTAGAGAAGGTTTACTTTGGGTTTTTGTACTGTTTTGTTTTTGTCAATCAACAGTGTTTATTTTATTAGTGTCTCAGACTCTCCAACCAAGCATGATGACTAGGAAAAGTATACAATCAACAACCCAACAATCGTTGACCCCACAATAAGGACCAATCAAAGTGAGCTACTTTTCCCTTAGCAACAAATACACAATGTAGTATTGTAACTACAGTCACCATGCTATACATTATATCCCCAGAACTTCTTTATCTCATAATTAGAAGTTTGTACTTTTTGACCACCTTCATCAACCCCCCTTCTCCATCCACTGCCTCTGTCAACCATCAATCTGTTCTCAGTTGCTATGAGTTCAGGTTTTTATGGAGTCCACATATTACTGAGATCATAGAGTATTTGTTTTTCTCTGATTTATTTCATTTAGAATAATGGTTCATCCATATTGTCACAAATGGCAGGATTTCCTTCATTTTTATGGCTAAATAATAAGTGGGTATATGCCAAATTTTCTTTATCCATTCATCCACTGATGGACACTTAGGCTGTTTCCATGTGTTGGCTATTGTAAATAGTGCTGCAATTAACATGGAACTTCAGGTATCTCCTTGAGATAACTATTTCATTTCCAAAGATATATATCCAGCAATGTAATTGCTGTGTCATATGGTAGTTTTATTTTTAAGTTTTTGAGGAAGCTTCCTACTGCTGTCCACAGTAGTGGCATCAATTTAATTCCCAGAAACAATACACAGGGTTTGCTTTTTCTAGAGAAGTTTGATACTTAGGTTAAATTTCATTCTTTCACTTGAGTGCTATAAACAACAGTTGAGGAACAACAAAATGCATTTTAATTAAGTGGTAAAAGAAGAATATATATTTGCTTATTATTTGCATATGAGGCTTATTAACTGCATTCTACATATCTTTATGCACACATAATAAATTCGTATGATGTATATTTTCTGTCATATGTGTTTGTGTGTATGTATATGTGTATGTACTTGAGATGTTATCACCTATATCTTTTCTGTAGTTGCAAGTCAACTACATGCATACACAATATCATCAAACTATTATATAATATTATTTTAAAAGCATTGCTTATTTTGTAGCTATAACCATATTTTAAAACAACATCACAATGTCAAAAGTTAGGAAATTTCAAGAGGCGTAAAGATGGCAGCATGAGATGTGAGAGAGAAACCTCCTCCCAAAACAACATATAATGCAAAAATATAGCAAATACAACTAATCCTGAAAGAGTGACAAGAAAAAAGCCTGCAACAGAAGGCTTACATCTGCAGAAAAGAGACTTGGTCATGGAAAAGGGTAAAATGGCAAGGCTGCAATCCTGTGGGACCCATGCCCTTCCCCCTATCCCAGCTCATGGGTGGGAGGAAGAGAAAAGGAGTGGGGAGGGAGTGGAAGTCCAAAACTGCTAAATACCCAAACGTGGAGATCTACTCCGAGAGCACAAACCCACATTACATGGTTCTCTGGAGATTAGAGAAGTTGGAAAGCAAAGACAGGTGGAACATATGTAGAGACTGAGATTCCAGCTGCTGTGGAGAATAGGTACCCACAACCAGCCTCTGCAGGACAAAAGAAAGGTAGGCACTCTGAGAGACTCCCAATAGTGAGAGGGCTGCTAAACAGACAAGGATTATACAGAGCTTGCTGCTCAGGAGAAAGGACAGTTGGACAAAATCGTTCCGGCACACTCAGCCCAGCAGGTTGTGAACTATCGGGAGCTTCAGGGGCTCCATCCCCCTGGCCAGCAACACACACTGAGACACCCACTGGAATACACAGCCTGCCACTCCTTCCTCCCAGCCCCAGTTCATAAACCTGCTGCACCCCCCCATAGCACCAGGCCAGCCAGAGGGAAGCACTGACTATGGCAGGTACAGGACCATAATGCAGAGGCTCCTCCCTGCATTATTGGCCCACTGTCCCTGGCAATTGAGGCAGGCACTGCAGCCAGGAAGGAGAAAAGAGTTATTTCATCCTAGCAGACACCAGCGCCATGAGCCTGCAACCCCCACCATTGCTCCAAGTCCTGGGCAGCTCCAGAAAGCAGAGCTTCTGGGAACTAGAGCGTACCACCTACACATAGTTATTATTTCATAGGAATCATTAAAAATATGAAACAGCAAAATAATATGGTACAAACAAAAATCCCACAAACACCACAAAGAGGGCTAAGTGAAACGGAAACCCCCAATCTTCTTCATGAAGATTTCAAAATAAAAATCACAAATATGCTCACAGAGCTACAGCAAAATATTCAAGATATCAGGGAAGACTTCAAGAAAGAGATAGAAACTTTGAAAAATACACTAACTGATATGAAACATATAATGGAGGGACTTAAAGGCAGATTAGATGAGGTAGAGGAGAAGGTAAATGAAATAGAAACTAGAGAACAGGAATACAAAGAAGCTGAGGCACAGAGAGAAAAAAGGATCTCTAAGAATGAAAAAATAATAAGAGAGCTGTGCGATCAATCCAAACCGAATAATAATCGCATTATAGGGGTACCAGAAGAAATGAAAAAGGGATAGAAAGTCTATTTCATGGAATAATTGCTAAAAACTTTCCCAATCTGGAGAAGGAAATCGTCTCTTAGACCATGTGAGTGCACAAATCTCCCAACACAAGGGACTCTATGAAGACAACAAGATATATAATAATTAAGATGGCAGAGATCAAGGACAATGACAGAGTATTAAAAGATGTGTGAGAGAGAAAAAAGTTCAAATACAAAGGAAAACGCATCAGGCTATCATCAGACTTCTCAGCAGAAACTTTACAGGCCAGAAAGGAGTGGCATGATATATTTAATGCAATGAAACTAAAGGGCCTCACAACAAAGAATACTCTATCCTGCAGGATTATCATTTAAATTTGAAGCAGGGATTAAACAATTTCAAGATAAGCAAAAGTTGAGGGAGTTTACCTCCCACAAACCACCTCTACAATGTATTTTCAAGGGATTACTATAGATGGAAATGCTCCTAAGGCTAAATGGCTGTCACCAGAGAAAATAAAACCAAAGTAGAGGAAGTAGACCAATTACCAATTAATTACTAAGCAAATGCAAAAGTAAATCAACTATCCACAAAGACAGTCAAGGAATACACAAAGACTACAGAATACGACATCTAATTTATAAACAGTGGAGCAGGAAGAAAAAGAAAGGAGGGGAAAAAAGAATATTTAGATTGTGTTTGAAATAGCATACTAAGTGAGTTAAGTTAGATTGTTAGATAGTAAAGAAACTACCCTTGAACCTTTGCTAACCAAGAATCTAAAGCCTGCAGTGGCAATAAGTACATATCTATCAATAATCACCATAAATGTAAATCAACAGAATGCACCAATCAAAAGACATAGAGTTACAGATTGAATAAAAAACAAGACCCATCTATATGCTGTCTACAAGAGACTCACTTCAAACCCAAAGACATACACAGACTAAAAGTGAAGGGATGGAAAAGATATTTCATGCAAATAATAGGGGGGAAAAATCAGGAGGTGCAGTACTTGTATCAGACAAAATAAACTTCAAAACAAAGAAAATAACAAGAGACAAAGAAGGACATTACATAATGATTAAGGGGTCAGTACAAGAGAATATGACCATTATAAATTTCTATGCACCGAACATAGGAGCACCTACATATGTGAAACAAATACTAACAGACTTGAAGAGGGGAAAAGAATGTAATGCATTCATTTTGGGAGACTTCAACACACCACTCACTCCAAAGGCCAGATCAACCAGACAGAAAATAAATAAGGACACAGAGGCACTGAAGAACACATTAGAAAAGATGGACCTAACAGACACCTACAGAACACGCCAACCAAAAACAGCAGGAAAAACATTATTCTGAAGTACATGTGGACATTTTCCAGAATAGATAACATATTAGGTCACAAAAAGAGCCTCAGTAAATTGAGAAGGATTAAATTGTACCAAACAGGTTCTCAAACTACAAAGGTATGAAACTAGAAATAAATTATGCAAAGAAAATTAAAAATCCCACAAACACATGGAGGCTTAACATGCTCCTCAATAATCAATGGATCAATGACCATATAAAAACAGAGATCAAGCAATATATGGAGAAAAATGAAAACAACAACTCAACACCACAAAATCTGTGGGACACAGTGAAGGCTGTGCTAAGACGGAAGGATATTGCAATACAGGCCTACCTCAGAAAAGAAGAACGATCCCATATAACAGTCTAAATTCACAATTAACAAAACTAGAAAAAGAAAAACAAATGAAGCCCAAAGTCAGTAGAAGGAGGGACATAGTAAGATCAAAGCAGAAATAAACAAAATTGAGGGGCATAAAACAATAGAAAAAAATCAATGAAATCAGGATATGGTTTTTTGAGAAAATAAACAAAGTAGATAAATGCTTAGCCAGACTTATAAACAAAAAAAAGAGTGTACACCTAAGCAGAATCAGAAATGAAAAAGAAAAAATCACTACGGACACCACAGAAATACAAAGAATTATTTGAGAACACTATGAAAAAATATATGCTGCAGAGTTCTGGGAATATGGTGGCGTGAGCAGGGCAGGAGAAATCTCCTCCCAAAACCATATATATTTATGAAAATACAACAAATACAACTATTTCTAAAAGAGAGACCAGATGATAAAGGACAGCACTCAGCCTGCATCTGCACCTGAGAGGACTCGGCACCCCGCGAGACGGGTAAGATATGGAGCCACATTCTGGCGGGATCCGAGCCCTCCCCCACCCCAGCGCACCAGCAGGAGGAGAGGATTCAGAGCCAGGAGGGAGAGGAAGTAGAGGTCCACAAAATAACCAGCCCCAGTGATCTGTGCCGGGAGCGCTGACACACACCACGTGGTGTATCGGAGATTGGAGAGACGGAGGGTGCAGGATCTAAGCCTGAGAACGCACTGGGTCCTCGCAGCCAGCTCCCTGGGACAAAATAAAAGTGTGTGCTTTTTTAAGCAGTCTTAAGCGATAGGGGGCCAACGGAGGAACAGGATCGTTCCAGCACACTCGGCCCAGCAGGCTGGGAGTCCTTGGAATTTTGGACCCCTTGGCTGGCGACTGGGAAAAAGTAGGCCTACTGAAACTTCCCACAGAGATCAGCAGCCTCTCATTCATTCCCGCCCCAGCCAGAGCTACAAAAGGCCCTGTGGAGCGGTGTGGCCGCAGCTGCAAAATAGTGGAATAACAGCGCCACCTACAGCATCCTCACAGAATCTACTCCCAGCGGACGTCTTTTTGTTTGCTTTTTTTGTCTGGGTTTTTTTTTTTTGGTGTTTTTTTTCTCTTTTCTTTCTTTATTTTCTTTCTTTCTTTTCTTTCCCGTCTCTTTCTCTCTTTTTTTCTTAAAGCCTTAAAGAGCCCAGCTGACATACGTGACACCTACCAGGGACCACTTCTATTGCCATGAAAAGACAGAGGAATATGGTACAAACAAAGCTTATTCAGACCCAGACACCAGAGAGGGAGTAGAAGGGATGAAAATGCACAATCTCCCTGAAAAAGAATTCAGAATAAAAGTCATAACCATGCTGATGGATCTACAAAGAAATATGCAAGAGCTGAGGGAGGAAGTGAGGGATGTGAGGAAAGACAATGCAGAAATCAGAAAAGTGATCGACGGGCTTAGCAACAGACTGGACGAGATGCAAGAGACTGTTAATGGAATAGAAATCAGAGAACAGAAATACAGAGAAACTGAGGCAGAAAGAGATAAAAGGATCTCGAGGAATGAAAGAATATTAAGAGAACTGTGTGACCAATCCAAATAGAACAATATTTGCATTATAGGAGTACCAGAGGAAGAAGTGAGAGAAAAAGGGATAGAAAGTGTCTTTGAAGAAATAATTGCTGAAAACTTCCCCATGCTGGGGAAGGAAATAGTCTTGCAGTCCACGGAAGCCCAGAGATCTCCCAACACAAGGGACCCAAGGAAGACAACACCAAGACAAACAATAATTAAAATGTCAAAGATCAAAGATAAGGACAGAGTATTAAAGGCAGCTAGAGAAAGAAAAAAGATCACCTACAAAGGAAAACCCATCAGACTATCATCAGACTTCTCAACAGAAACCTTACAGGCCAGAAAAGAATGGCATGATATACTTAACGTAATGAAACAGAAGGGCCTCGAACCAAGAATATTGTATCCAGCATGATTATCATTTAAATATGATGGAGGGATTAAACAATTTCCAGATAAGCAAAAGTTGAGAGAGTGTGCCTCTCATAAACCACCTCTACAGGATATCTTAAATGGACTGCTCTAGATGGAAGCAATCCTAAGGCTAAAAAGATGTCACAAGAGAAAATAAAATCATAGCAAAGAAAGCAGACCATCCAAATACTAACTAAAGGCAAAGAATAAAACACCTAGCATATAAAGAATGGAGGAGGAAGAATAAGGGAGAAAAATAAAGAAACATCCAACAGTGTTTACAATAACTCAACAAGAAAGTTAAGTTGGATTGTTAGATAGTAAAGAAGCAACCCTTGAACCTTTGGTAATCACGAATCTAAAGCCACCAAAGGCAATAAGTACATATCTATCGATAATCACCCTAAATGTAAATGGACTGAATGCACCAATCAAAAGACACAGAGTAATAGAATGGATAAAAAAGCAAGACCCATGTATATGCTGCTTACAAGAGACTCACCTCAAACCCAAAGACATACACAGACTAAAAGTGAAGGGAGGAAAAAAGATATTTCATGCAAACAACAAAGAGAAAAAAGCAGGTGTTGCAGTACTTGTATCAGACAAAATAGACTTCAAAACGAAGAAAGTAGCAAGAGATAAAGAAGGACATTACATAATGATAAAGGGGTCAATCCAACAAGAGGATATAACCACTATAAATATATATGCACCCAATACGGGAGCGCCGGCATATGTGAAACAAATACTAACAGAATTAAGGGAGGAAATAGAAAGCACTGCATTCATTTTAGGAGACTTCAGCACACCACTCACACCAAAGGACAGATCAACCAGACAGAAAATAAGTGAAGACACAGAGGCACTGAACAACACACTAGAACAGATGGACCTAACAGACATCTACAGAACTCTACACCCAAAAGCAACAGGATACACATTCTTCTCAAGTGCACATGGAACAGTTTCCAGAATAGACAACATACTAGGCCACAAAAAGAACCTCAGTAAAGTCAAAAATATTGAAATTCTACCAACCAACTTCTCAGATCACAAAGGTATAAAACTAGAAAGAAATTTTAGAAAGAAATAAAAGAGGCTCACAAATACATGGAGACTTAACAACATTCTCCTAGTTAATCAATGGGTTAACAACCAAATCAAAACAGAAATCAAAGAATATATGGAGACGCATGACAACAACAACACAAAGCCACAACTTCTGTGGGATGCAGCAAAGGCAGTTCTAAGAGGAAAGTATATTGCAATCCAGGCCTATTTAAAGAAGGAAGAACATTCCCAAATGAATAGTCTAAAGACACAATTACTGAAATTGGAAAAAGAAGAACAAATGAGACCCAAAATCACCAGAAGGAGGGACATAATAAAGATCAGAGAAGAAATAAATAAAATTGAGAAGAATAAAACAACAGAAAAAATCAATAAAACCAAGAGCTGGTTCTTTGAAAAAGTAAGCAAAACAGATAAACCCCTAGCCAGACTCATTAAGAGAAAAAGAGAATCTACACACATAAACAGAATCAGAAATGAGAAAGGAAAAATAACGACGGACCCCACAGAAATACAAAGAATTATAAGAGAATGTTATGGGAATCTATATGCTAACAAGCTGGAAAACCTAGAGGAAATGGACAACTTCTTAGAGAAATACAACCTTCCAAGACTGACCAAACAAGAAACAAAAAAACTAAACAGACCAATCACCAGCAACGAAATTGAAGCAGTAATCAAAAAACTACCCAAGAACAAAACCCCTGGACAGATGGATTCACCTCTGAATTCTACCAGACATATAGAGAAGAAATAACACCCATTCTTCTTAAAAGTTTTCCAAAAAATAGAAGAGGAGGGAATACTTCCAAACTCATTCTATGAAGCCAGCATCACTCTAATACCAAAACCTGGCAAAGACCTCACCAAAAAAGAAAACTACAGACCAATATCCCTGATGAATGTAGATGCAAAAATACTCAACAAAATATTAGCAAACCGAATTCAAAAATACATCAGGAGGATCATACACCATGATCAAGTGGGATTCATCCCAGGGATGTAAGGATGGTACAACATTCGAAAATCCATTAGCATCATCCACCATCAACAAAAAGAAGAACAAAAACCACATGATCATCTCCATAGATGCTGAAAAAGCATTTGACGAAATTCAACATCCATTCATGATTAAAACTCTCAACAAAATGGGTATAGACGTCAAGTACCTCAACATCATAAAGACCATATATGACAAACCCATAGCTAACATCATACTTAACAGCGAGAAGCTGAAAGCTTTTCATCTAAGATCGGGAACAAGATAGGGATGCCCACTCTCTCCACTGTTATTCAACATAGTACTGGAGGTCCCAGCCACAGCAATCAGACAAAACAAAGAAATACAAGGCATCCAGGTTGGTAAAGAAGAAGTCAAATTGTCACTATTTGCAGATGACATGATATTGTACATAAAAAACCCTAAAGACTCCACTCCAAAACTACTAGAACTATTTTCTGAATTCAGCAAAGTTGCAGGGTACAAAATTAACACACAGAAATCTGTTGTTTTCCTATACACTAATGATAAACTAACAGAAAGAGAAATCAGAAAAACAATTCCTTTCACAATTGCATCAAAAAGAATAAAATACCTAGGAATAAACATAACGAAGGAAGTGAAAGACCTGTACTCTGAAAACTACAAGACACTCTAAGAGAAATTAAAGAGGACACTAACAAATGGAAATGCATCCCATGCTCTTGGCTAGGAAGAATAAATATTGTCAAAATGGCTATACTACCTAAAGCAATCTACAGATTCAACGCAATCCCTATCAAAATACCAATAGTTTTCTTCAATGAACTGGAACAAATAATTCTAAAATTCATATGGAACCACAGAAGACCCTGAATAGCCAAAGCAATCCTGAAAAGGAAGAGTAAAGCTGGGCGGATGATGCTCCCTGACTTCAAGCTCTACTACAAAGCCACAGCAATGAAGACAGTTTGGTACTGGCACAAGAGCAGATCCATAGATCAATGGAACAGAATAGAGAACCCAGATATAAATCCAGGATATATGGTCAATTAATATATGACAAAATAATCATTGATACATAATGGGGAAATGACAGCGTCTTCAACAACTGGTGTTGACAAAACTGGACAGCTACATATAAGAGAATGAAACTGGATTACTGACTAACTCCATACACAAAAGTAAACTTCAAATGGATCAAAGACCTGAATGTAAGTCATAAAACCATAAAACTTTTGGAAGAAAACATAGGCAAAAATCTCTTGAATATACACATGAGCAACTTTATCCTGAATATATCTTGTCAGGCAAGGGAAACAAAATGAAAAATGAACAAATGGGACTACATTATGCTAAAAAACTTCTGTATGCCAAAGGACACCATCAGCAGAACTAAAAGGCATCCTACAGTATGGAAGAATATTCATAAATGACATATCTGACCAGGGGTTAACATCTAAAATATATAAAAAACTACATGCCTCCACACCCAGAAAAGCATATAATCTGATTTAAAAATTTGTGGTGTATATGAATAGATACTTCTCCAAAGAAGAAATGCAGATGGCCAACAGGCACCTGAAAAGATTCTCCACATCACTAATTATCAGAGAAATCCAAATTAAAACCGCAATGTGATATCACCTCACACCAGGTAGGATGGCTGACATACAAAACACAAGCAACAATAAATACTGGTGAGGTTGCAGAGAAAGGAGAACCCTCCTGCACTGTTGGTGGGAATGTAAATTAGTTCAAGCATTGTGGAAAGCAATATGGAGGTTCCTCAAAAAACTAAAAATAGAAATTCCACTTGACCCAGAAATTCCAGTCCTAAGAATTTACAAAAAGAAAACAAGATCCCAGATACAAAAAGACATATGCACCCCTATGTTTATCACAGTACTATTTACAGTAGCCATGATATGGAAGCAACCTAAGTGTCCATCAGTAGGTGAATGGATAAAGAAGAGGTGGTACACATACAAAGTGGAACATCATTCACCGTAAGAAGAAAACAAATCCTCCCATTTGCAACAACATGGATGGAGCTAGAGGGTATTATGGTCAGTGAAATAAGCTATATGGAGAAAGACAAGTACCAAATGATTTCATTCATTTGTGGAGTACAACAACAAAGCATAATGGAAGGAACAAAAGAGCAACAGACTCACAGACTCCAAGAAGGGACTAGAGGTTACCATAGGGGTGGGGGATGGGAGGTTGGGGGACAGGAAGATTGGTATTAAGGGGCATTATGATTAGTACACATAATGTAGGGGGGGTCACAGGGAAGACAGTATAGCACAGAGAAGACAACTAATGACTCTGTAGTATCTCACTACATTGATGGATCACCATGTTGCTTATTTGAAACCTTCATGAGATTGCATATCAATGATACCTTAATAAAAAAATGTAGGAAAATTTTAGAAGCTTCATTTTGAATTCGGCTTAAATAAATATTTGGATAACAAAAGTATTATCCTGGATTAAAAGTAAAAACCATCATTATTATTGTAATGTTTAGGTGGTATTTCTAAGCATAAAATTTGGTGAGATCCTGGCCAAACAGGAGATAGTAGTATATTCATGCAGGAGACAGAAGAAATGAGAAAGCAGCAGTTAGAGTAAAAATTATTTTGTATTTTTTTCTCAATGGACATTTTTATCTTAAGAAATAAGGAAGGACAGAAATGTCTTTAAACACAATGACAACATGTAAATAAGAACAAAAGTAAGGTGGCCATGCTTTAAAATGCTTGGCTCTTTAATGAATTTTTAAATTCATTTTTTAAACCTGAGTTTTAAAACTATGATGGATTTTTGTGGACTGATGGAAAAGTTCTAAAATGAATATATTGAAGTTCATTTTTACAGTGAACATTTTGGGGAAAGGGAAACCCCAGGGAAAATGAGGCAAAGACATACTGGAAGAAAGACAGCAAAGAAGACAAAAGCTATGCATGTTCTAGCAGACAAATCTGAACAAATCAATAGCCTTCTTGAAAATCTGTTAGAGCCATTTCATGGGTCTGGCAACTTGAGAAAAAAGGCCGTCTTCCAAGAAAACTTCTGTTTTGACTGAGCTGTCGAATCTATGGGAGCAATGAAGTAGAACTCGTCCACGGGAGAACCGAGCTGCATTAGTATGTACAGGACAGTTGTTGACTACATTATATAGGGACTAAAACATTCTTGTTGTAAAGTGGAAGGGATCACATGATGATTGTGCTCACTCGAAGGAATTTGGTATGAAAACAGTGAGCTTTTTAGCCTTTGTAATTGTCTATCTAAGTCTCTATAATTAACCACATGCCTGCAGAGCTGAAAAGACTTCCTGAGTGATTTCTGATTGGGTGACCTCTGAAGTGCTTGGTTGACAGGAGCATAAGTGGGGACTTCCTGACTCTATTCATACTTGCCTTTGTAACACAATCATCCTTTATGCTCACTTTACATTCCGAAAAGCAGCATTCTGCTGTGGGAGTAGAAGAGCTGTGGCATTTTCTGTTTTAACTACTTCCAAATAGTCCCAATCTCATCAAACTCTTTGTTGGATTGGCAAAATCTGACCAGCTTGACATACTTGGGAAATACCCCTTGAATGTAATGGGAGGAGCCATGAAAGCAGCTTTTGATTCTGATGCAGATACTTGTAGAATCTAAGATAAAATTCAATGCATAAAGATCAGTTCTGTGTCTGTCAAAGCAAATATACTGCTAGAAATTGAGAGTAATGTTCACCTTTTCCTCATTATTATTTTTATCCATTTGCATTTGTATACAGGAATTTAACACTAATTTTGTTAGTTTTTTCCCCCATTATTTTGAGTATTACTATTAAAACCAATAAAATGATCTGTGGAAATTTTGGAGGTAGGTTTGAGTTTGTTCTCCTTGGTTCTTGTCTCCTCCACAACAAAAAATTGAAAGGCAGAGACATAGTAGTGAAGCAGAATGAGAGTTTTATTCAAATACACTCCATAGGAGGAGCAGGTTAGAGCAAAGGCATGTTTGGGGGGGGCATTGTGTATTTTCCTCAGTTCTTGTCCCCGCCACAACAAAGAATTGAAGGGCCGAGATACAGTAGTGAAGCAGAGTAAAAGTTTTATTGAAAGTTACTTAAAGAGAGAAAGATGTGGATGACCTCAGGCAGGAGTGGCACCCTGAGAGGTTTAAACTTTATTTAAAGAGAGCAAGTGCACACTTGGAGAGAGGGGAGTGTGAGCTACCTCATAGAAGAATCGCACTGAAAGGTTGAGATAAATTTTTAACGCAATGCATGTAGAAAGTGCAGGTGACCTCAGAGAGAAGAGTACACCTAAGGTTTTAGGTCTGGGGTTTTATACATGGTTGAAGATTTTCAGGAAAGTGATAAAGGGCGAGGTGTGGACCTGCCAAATGGTCCCAGAATGTTCATCTTTAATAAGACATTAAGTTTCTTCTTTTTTTTAACTTAACATAGGAAATATACTGCTTTGATTCCTTCCCAGGATATCAGCTTCTGTCTGGAAGCATATCAATCAAGACCGTCTGCCCTGCCTCCAATGTGGGCTAAGCCACTGTCCATTTGATTAAAACGCAATCTTAGCTTTAAGATAGAATTCTTCCTGAATAAGCTGGGCCTTTTAGCAGGTGCTAAAATAAATCTTACAAGGGCATGCTTTAATTGACACAGTGAAAACATAGGCTATGCTGAGATACTTTCCTTTTTCTGGGGAATATTCAAACTTCTAGGCCAAGTTGCTCCTGGCCTTCTGAGCTTTCTATTTTTAACTGGTTAACTCTTTGAGTCCCTCTAGTGCATTTTACTAGCCTTATTCTCTTTCCACCCAGCTCATATCTGCTTTCCTGCCTAACAGGTAAACATCGGCAGGTTTACTTAAATAAAGTAGAGAGGAAGGGGAAGTACATTGAACTACTCCTTAGCATAAGGCACATCCTCTACCAATTCCTAAAGCCAGTGTCACCTGGTGTCCCGTGTCCCCTTGGATCCTGCATGACATGGGAACTAAGCCCCCACCATCCCAAGATTTGGGGAGCCACAGAGCACTGGATGGAGTGAGATTGTTCTCAGAACTTCCCCAAGGCAAAGAAAGGAGATTTTCAGGAAGGCTACTAAAAAGCATGATCATATTGCTACAGTTCCATCCACATCACCCAGGTGATGGGAATTTGCAAGCCCAAATCAGAGCTTTCAGAAGCCCCTCCTTACTTACCTCAAGTAGGACAGAGAGTGACACACTCAAAGAAAGGTGAGTGTGGGCAACCTCAGAGAAGAGGCATGCCAAAAAGCTGGGATTCTGTCTTTTAAGGATTTTTAAGAATGGTAAAAAGGGTCGGGGGCATAGGCTTGCAGGTGGTCTCATGATGCGTATCTTCAGTGAGAGACAATATGTCATTATCTATAGTCAGTCCTCTAGGTAATTATGTAGGACAAACTTTTTGTTCTTCTTCAAGACAGTGGCCACTCCCAAGTACTGGGAACATATCAGTTAAGACTCCTTGCCTTGCCTTAGGGATAAGTCATTGGCTGATTACCAAACAATATATTAGGAATCTAACCTCCCAACTCCCTGGTTTTTAAAATGGAAACTTAGCCTTAAGATGGAGTCCCTCCTGTTCTTACTGTATTATTTATGTCTCATTATTTTTCATCAAAGACAGGAAAATTTAATCATGATATTTGTCCCACGTCTCAGCTCTATCTCACCTGCATTAGCTAGAGCAAGTCTCAAGGTCAGCCCACATTCAGAGCATGTGGAATGAACTCACATTGCAAAGGGCATTAACTCTGTGAGTCCTTTCTGGCTCTCCGGCGTTATCTGATTAACTCCCTGAGTTGTTGATGGGCCCCAGCCTCTTTTCATCCCAGTCACATCTTTCTGCCTAACATTAATTGTTATTTTTTTAAACCTATAGTAAGGTGTCCTTGTACATATCTGGGGAAAAAAATCACCAGTAAACAGAATCATATTAAAGTCAGATTCCATCCAGAAATTCATCTACCATAGTAAAATAAATAAAATCACCATCTTATTAAAATGAGTAAGATCATTCTCTTGGTAGGAAAGGAACAGTTATTTCTAAGGTTTTGGGGGCTGTATTTGCAGTGTTCATGGTGTGAATCTGGAGAGATGTTATGATCCTTAGAGGGTGTGGGTTCTGTAAAATATGTTCAAAGCCATGGTCTGAAGAGAATGTTTGCTGTCTTCTCAATTATTTTATTACAGATCAGAACTTAGCCAAGATCTTGGGTTTGAGGCTCTCACAAACTGTTTAGCTTTGCTTTTCTTCTGTGTGAAAGGTTGTCCTAAAAAAACAGTTTACTCTTGTCAGTGCCTGCTCCTGGCCTTAAAAGTGGTAAGGGAAAGGAATGTGTGTGGCTCAGTGAAAATAACTCATTGATCCTTGAAAAATCAACCTAAATGGCACATCCTACTGATAAGGTATCTAAAAAACAAACATGTTTAAATGTTTTATAAATTTTTAAAAAAAAATAAACTTTTACTTATTTGCCTATTTTTTGTTGTTAAAATTTTCAGTATTTGACAATATAGTATGGTTCTACGCTGCCCCATTTCTTAAGAGAAACAAGCAACATCTCATCCAAGATTCCTGGGTCAGAGCTGAGAGAACTGAAGTTCTCCTTCGTTTGTAAAACTCAGTAAGCAATTAGGGAATCCTTTCTTTGTGACATTCTTTTCAGTGCCATCTGAGGTGTTTGCTATGGCTTACTTTGTAGTGAGACTATTCAAACCTAAGGAAAAACAGAATTCAAATCAATTATCTTTGCTATCTCTTCGTATATCCAAACATTTCCCATTTTGTTGCCCTCTTTTTGTCTTCCCATTTGGTACCTTATTCCTCATGTGTGAGCTATTTCCACCCCAAAGCCAAATTCCCAGGGATCCTCTATTGTGGTCTTAGATAGATACCCACTCTCATC
The DNA here is from genome assembly GCA_032199065.1 of Smutsia gigantea. NCBI lineage: Eukaryota > Metazoa > Chordata > Mammalia > Pholidota > Manidae > Smutsia > Smutsia gigantea. The sequence continues at coordinate 168,671 of JAVSCE010020223.1, forward strand.
AGATAAACTTCTCATCCTTTGTTTTTTAGAATCTTCCTTCCTGATTAAAATTTACGTGTCAAGTGTCCCATCTCTTAAATATCCTACTAAAGGCAAATGGATGTTTATACATGTTCCTACTACAGTATATATTTACATTTTTGTAAATATACCATTCAAAAACTCTATGGGAAGATGGTGGAATAGGAGGTCTCCTTGATAATGTCCTCCCACATACACACAGAGGAAGCAACTACAGTGAATACAACTAACTCTGAAAATGACCTGGAGACCACATAACAGACATGTACACTTGAATAAGAAGAGAAGGCCACCTTCTTATTGGAGTCATGATTGATTGGGATCTGAGCCCTTCCCACATTTTAGCCTACAAGCAGGAGAGAGAGGAACAGAGTGAGGGTGGTAGTGATAAATGCTCAGGAACCCAGAACACCTGGTCCTAGGGATCTGCTCCTGGAGGAGAAGTACCCATTGGGGTGGGCTTTGATGATTAACGGGGCTGGACACCAGAGAGAGTTGGGGCACTGTGTGTCAGGGTGGTAGGGGCTAAGTCTCCAGCTGCTTGGAGGACCAGCATGCTCTACCAATCCCTCTGTGACCCAACACAGAGGCATCAGTTTGAAAGATTTGCTAGCCTTGGGAAGCATGCTGAAGAGACAGGATACTGAGGGGGTTTTCTCTGGAGAAGAAGGGGCATGCAGACAAAAATTTTCCAGCCCTCCTTCAGCCCAATTGGCCAGACACTTGCAGAAGCCAGCTCTGAAACTATCCACTTGCCCCACTGGCTAAGCCCCAATATTCCCCTGCAGACAAGCCCCACACAATGTGCCCCACCCAGTATGCTGAGCCCTGTGGTAGTCAGCCATTGCTGGAAGACAGGCAGAGGACAGCCCCATCCACAGTGTATCCCAGCATAAATGCCAGATGTCACACAAAGGAATAGCAGTGGGGATCCACCATTGCTAGCAGACAAGGAGAAGGAAGGCCCTGCCCACAGCCCACCAACAGCAATCATGGCTCAGCCACAACAGAGAACCAGGCTCTGGTGAGCAGGGGTTTTTTTTGCTTCTTGATACCACAGACATCCCAGTCCTGGAAGGACAGAGAGCCCCCTAACAAGACGAACCTTAGGAGGGTCACACCAAGAAACATAGTAAATAAAATGTCAAAAATTAAAGATAAAGAGAGAATCTTAAAAGCATCAAGATAAAGGCAGACAGTTACCTACAAGGAAAACTGCATAAGGCTATGAGAAGATTTACCAGAAGAAACTTTACAGGCCAGGAGCGAGTTGTATGAAATACTCAAAGTGCTGAAAGGGAAAAATCTACAACCAAGTATACTTTACACAGAGAAGTTATCATTCAGAACTGAAGGAGGGATTAAAAGTTTTCCAGACAAACAAAGGTTAAAAGAACTCATCACCACTAAACTAGTCTTACAGGATATATTAAAGGGTCTTCTATAGCATGGATATGTAGTTAGTCTAAAGATTGTTTTTAAAAACCTTAAAAACTTCATTTTTTTCTTTTAAAAAATGTTTTTTATATCGAGGTACATACAATAAAGTTCACAAATCTTAGTGTACGACTTGATGAACTTTGACATGTGTGCACATTAATGCAACCAGCAACCAGATAAGATATAAAACATTTGCACTAACGTTTTCCCCCTGCATGTGTTTTACCGATCCCCCAACCCCTAACCCCTGTGGCGGCCACCAGTTTGTTCTCTGGGTTTATAAGTCTATTTCAGTATTGTTTATTTGTTCATTTGTTTTGTCTTTTTAGAATCCATGTTTAAGAGAAATCATATGGTATCTGTCTTTCTCAGTCTTATTTCATTTAGCATAATGCTCTCATAGTCTATCCAATTTGTAGTAAATGGCAAGATTTCATTATTTCTAATGATTGAGAATATTCTATTTTATATATGTACTGCATCATTTTTATCCATTCATCTATTGATGGGCATTTAGGTTGCTTCTATATTTTGGCTATTGTAACTAATGCTGTGAGAAACAGAGGAGTACATATATCTTTTCATAAGGGATTTTATTTTCTTCAGGTAAATTCTTAGAAGTGGAATTGCTGGGTCATATGGTATTTCTAATTTTAGGTTTTTGAGAAACTTCCACAGTGCTTTCCACAGTGGCTGCACGAGTCTGCAATCCTACCAGCAGTGTAAGAGGGTTTCCCTTTTCTCCACATACTTGCCAACACTTGCTATTTCTTTTATTTTGAATAGGAGCCATTGTGACTGCTGAAAGGTTAATACCTAATTGTGGTTTTTGATCTGCATTTCCCTGATGATTAGTGATGTTAAGCATCATTTCATGTGTCTGTTGGCTACCTGTATGCCTTCTTGGGAAAAATGTCTTTTCAGGTCCTCTTCCCATTACTTAATCAGATTATTTGGGTTTTGTTGTTGTTGTTGAGCTGTATGAGTTCTTTATATATTTTGGATATTAGCCCTTATTAGATATGTAATCTGAAAATATTTTTTCCCATTCACTAGATGGCCATTTCACTTTGTTGATGGTTGCCTTGCTGGGTAGGTTTTTAGTTGGATGTACTAGTGACATATTCTCACTAGTGTATTTTTGCTTTTGTTTCTTTTGCCTGGGGAGATGTGCCCAGAGAAAAAACACTAATGCTAAATGTTCAAGCATTTACAGACTACATTTTCTTTGAGTTTGGTTTCGTGTCTTACATTTAGGCCTTCAATCCATTTCGAGCTTATTTTTGTGTACAGTGTAAGACAGTGATCCAGTTTCATTCTTTTGCATGTAGCTGTCCAGTTTCCCCAACACCATTTACCTAATAGATTTTCTTTTCCCTGTTGTATATTCTTGCCTCTTTGGTCATATGTTAATTGACCATATATGTGTGGGTTTATTTCTGGGTTCTCTCTTTTGTTCCATTGGTCCATGTATCTGTTCTTGTGCCAGTACTACACTTTCTAATTACTGTACTTCTGTAGTATAGTTTGAAATCAGGCAACACAATAGCCCCCAGCTTTGTTCTTCTTTCTCAAGATTGCTTGGGTTATTCAGGGTCTTTTATGGTTCCATACAAATCCTAGGATGATTTGCTCTAGTTCAGAGAAAAATGCCATTGGCATTCTGATGGGGATTGTACTGAATCTATAAATTACTTTAGTCAGTATGGCCATTTTAACAATATTAATTCTTACTACCCAAGAGCATGGCATTCATTTCCATTCACTGGTGTCTTCTTCAGTTTCTTTCATCATTGTCTTATGGTTTTCATAATACAGGTCTTTCATCTCCTTGGTTTGATTTATCCTAGGTATTTTATTCTTTTTGATGCAATTGTAAAAGCGATTGACTTCTTAATTTATCTGTTAGTTTGTTGTTAGTATATATGAATGCAACAGATTTCTGCATATTGATCTTGTATCCTACAACTTTACTAAATTCACTTATTAGTTCCAACAGTTTTTTGGTGGAGTCTTTAGGACTCCTCTCATCTATAATATCATTATCTGCAAATAGTGACAATTCTACTTCTTCCTTATGAATTTAAATGCCTTTTATTCCTTTTTTTTTTGTATGATTACTGTGGCTAGGGCTTCCAGTATTATGTTGAATAAAACTAGTAAGAGTGGGAACCCATGTCTTGTTCTTGATTTTAGAGGAAAAGCTTTCACCTTTCCACAACTGAGTATGATGTGAATTTTCTGTGGACTTTGTTCTGTTGACATATGTTCCCTATTGGGAACACCCAATTTCTCGAGAGAGTTTTTATATAAATGGGTGTTGAATTTGTCAAATGCCTTTTTAGCATGTATTGAGAGGACCATATGGATTTTATCCTTCCAATGTCGTGAATGGCATTGATTTGTTGATATTGAACCATCCTTTCATCTGTGGAATAAATCCTACTTGGTTATAATGAATGATCCTTTTAATCTATTTTTTTGTATTGAAGTATAGTTGATATGCAATCCTATACTGTTTTCAAGTATACAACAAAGTGGTTCAACAGTTACCCATATTATTAAATCCTCACCCCCACTAATTCAGTTACTATGTGTCAACAAAGGAAGATGTTACAGAATCATTGGCTATACAGTACATGCTATGATAACATCCCCATAACCAACTTATATTGATTGAGAATTTTTGTGCCCCTTTATCCCCCTCACACTTCCCATCCACCCACCCCACACCCTTCCCCATGTAACCACCAGTCATTTATTAGTGTCTGTGAGTCTATTACTATTTTGTTCATTTTGGCTTGTTTTGTTTTCATATTCCACAAATAAGTGAAATTATATGGTAACTGTCTTTCTCTGCGTGGCTTATTTCACTTAGAATAATACCCTCTATGTCCATCCATGCTGTTGCAAATGGCAGGATTTCTTTCTTTTTTATGGCTGAATAATATTCTATTGTGTATATGTACCACTTCTTCTTTATCGATTCATTTTGATGGACAATTTAGTTGTTTCCATATCTTGGCTATTGAAAATAATGCAGCAATAAACAAGGGTGCATATATTGTCAAATCAGGGATTTTGTTTTCTTCCAGTAAATTCATCAAAGTCGACTTACTAGTTTGTATGGTATTTCTACTTTTCGTTTTTTGAGGAACCTCCATACTGCTTTCCATAGTGACTGCACCTATTTACATTCCTACCAGAAGTGTAGGAGTGTTCCCTTTTCTCCACATTCCGCCAACACTTGTCATTTCTTGTCTTTTGGACAGTGGCCATTCTTACAGGGGTGAGGTGATATCTCATTGTGGTTTTGGTTTGCATTTCCCTGATGATTAGCACTGTGTATTTTTCACATGCCTGTTGGCCATTTGTATTTCTTCTTCATAAAAATGTCTGTTCGGGTCCTCTACCCATTTTTAATTGAGTTATTTGTTTCTTTGGTGTTGAGTCCATGTAAGTTCATTAGATATTTTACATGTTAACCCTGTATCAGATAAATGATTTATGAATATATTTTCCCTTACCATAGGTTGCGTTTTGTTCTGCTGATGGTGCCCTTTGCTGTACAGAAGAATTTTAGTTTGATGTAGTCCTGCTTCTACCTTTTTGATTTTCTTTCTCTTGCCTGAGGAAATGTGTCCAGGAAAAAATTCCTTGAGCTTATGTTCAAGAGATTTCTGCCTGTTTTCTTCTAAGAGTTCTATAGTTTCTTGTCTTACATTTAGGTCATTCATCCATTTTGAGTTTACTTTCATGTATGGAGTTAGACAGTAATCCAGTTTCATTCTCTTGCATGTAGCTGTCCAGTTTTCCCAAAACCATTTATTGAAAGACTGTCTATAGATATCTGCTAAGTCCATCTGATCTAATGTATTGTTCAGTGCCTCTGTTTCTTTATCTATTTTCTGTATGGTTGATCTGTCCAATGATGTAAGTGGCATTTTAAAGTCCCCTGATATGAATGAGTTGGAGTCTATTTCCCCCTTTAGTTCTGTATTTGTTTTACATATTTAGGTGCTCCTATGTTGGGTGCATAAGTATTTATAATTGTTATATCCTTTCATTGGACTGATCCATTTATCATTATGCAATGTCCCTCTTTGTTCCCTGCTACTTTCTTTGTTTTGAAATCTATTTAATCTTACATAAGTAATACTACTCCTGCTTTTTTTCTCCCCTTTTTTTGCATGAAATATCTTTTTCTATTCCTTCACTTTCAGTCTATGTATGTCCTTACATTTAAATGAGTCTCTTGTAGGCAACATATTGATGAGTCTTGTTTCTTTATCCATTCTGCCACCCTGTCTTTTGATTGGTACATTCAGTCCTTTTACAGTTAAGGTAATTATTGGTAGGTATGTACTTATTACCATTTTATTGTTTCCTCATTGCTTTTGTAGTTCTTCTCTGTTCCTTTCTGCCTCTCTTGAACTTTTGTTCTTTGATGGATTTCTTTACTGTTGTAGTTGGATTTCTTATCTTTTGTGTATCTATTATAGGAATTCGTGGCTACCATAAGGTTCACAGCTTCCTAAACATATAACAATCTATATTAAGTTGATCACTCTATTTCAAACACAATCTCAAAGTAATTCTTTTTATTCTTCTTCCTTCTCCATACTTTATGTATTGTCATAATCTTCATTTATTGTGTATCCCTTGACTAATTTTATGTATAGTTGGTTTTACTACTTTTGTCTTGTTTTGCTTTAACTTCATACTTTCTTTGTAAGTAATTGATCTAAAACATTTATTGTGGGTTTATTTTCACTGGTGAAAATGATTTAGGCTTAAGAACACTTCCATCTACAGAAGTTCCTTTAACATATCCTGTAATGCCCATTTAGTCAGGGTGAATTCCTTCAGCCTTCATTTATCTGAGAATTTTTTTATCTCTCCTTCAATTTTGAATGATAACCTCTCTGGGTAGAGGATTTTTGGTTGAAGGTCCTTCTGTTTCAATGCATTAAATATTTCATACCATTCACTTCTGGCCTGTAAAGTTTATGCTAAGAAATCTGCTGATAGTCTGATGGGGTTTCCCATATAAGTAAATTTTTTTCTCTCTAGCAGCTTTCAATACCCTCTCCTTATCCTTAATCTTTGTCATTTTAATTATTACATGTCTTACTGTTGCCTTCTTCAGGTTCCTTTTGTTAGGAGCTGTCTGCACTTCCATGACCTCGGTGTCTATTTCCTTCCCCAGATTGGGGATGTTTTCAGGAACCATTTCTTCAAAGAGACTTTCTACTCCCTTGTCTCTCCTCCTTCTGGGATCCCTATTATGTGAATATTTTGTGGTTTGAAGTTGTCACGCAGCATTCTCAGCATACTCTCATTTCTAGAGGTTCTTTCTCTCTCTGCTTTTCAGCTTACCTCAGCCAGCATTTTGTGAGCTGGGCAGCAGTGCTTCTGCAGGGATCACTGTGGGTGGGGCTACTCCCTGCCCGCCCAGAAAAGATAGCAGTGCTGCTCAGCTAATGGGGTTGGGGCCGCACATGCAGCGTGCTTGGCTGGGACAGAAGTGAGAGGACGGAACTGAGAAAGGACCAGGAAAGCTGGGAAAGCTGCCCTTTGCCTGCCAGGCAGCAAAGTCTGCCAGTCCTGGTCTGAGTGGGCCAGGTGGACAGGAGGGTGCACAGGGAAGGTCCTCGGGACTGAGCAGTCAGCACGGGGGACGGAGCGCTTGGGGCTCACACAAGGGCTTGACCGGTTGGGCTGAGGGAGGGCTGTGGGAGCATCATCCACCTACCCTTTCTCCTGCAGAGAGAGCTCCACCCAACCTTCACCGCTCGAGCACCCTTCCTGTTGCTGGTAACTCTTTCAAACGACTGCCTCTGTTTGGGGTCTCAGCAGGACAGGTGGAGCATGCCTGTCCTCCACAAGTGGCAGGAGTCTGTGCCTGCCAGAGTGATCCAACTCTCCCTGGTGTCCAGCTCCATTAATCAACAAAGCCCAATGTAATGTGGACTCATGCTCCCAAAGCAGATCTCCAGGGCCAGGTGTGCAGAGTTCCTGAGCCCTTATCCCTGCCCCACTCCATTCCTCTCCTTTCTGCTTGTGGGCTGGGCTGGGGGAAGGGCTTGGGTCCAGATCAATTGTGGATCTGCCACTTTACCCTTCTCTGTGTGGTCTTCTCTTCTTCCTCAGGAGTAGGTGGTCTGTTCTGCCATCTCCAGGTCATTTTCAGGGTTAGTTATATTTGCTATTGTTGCTTCCTTGGTGTGTGTGCAGGAGGAAGTTTCTGCTTTGCCTTCCTACTCAACCATCTTTTTTCCCTCCTCCAAGTCTGAATATTTTTCATCAGTGAAAACAAACCTACAGTAAAGGTAGTAGACCAATCATTTACTAAGCAAATATAAAGTTTAAAAAAAACAAAATTAATAAAATCAAATATATACAAAATTGGTCAAATTATACACAAAAGAATATGATATCTTATACATAAAATGTGGTTGAGGACTAAGAATAAAAAACTTCTACCATTAGAATGTGTTCAAAATTAAGAAACAATCAACCTAATACAGACTGTTTATATATATATATATATATATATATGAAGCTAAATATTAACCTTATGGTAACAATAAACCTAAAGCCTATAATAGATAAACAAAAAATAAAAAGAAAGGAATCCAAACATAACACTAAAGAAAACCATCAAATCACAAGAGAAGTGTGTAAGAGAGGAAGAAAGGAACAGAGAGGAAATACAAAAACAACATAAAACAATTAATAAAATGGCTATAAGTAATAAGTACATACCTATCAATAATTACCTTGAATGTAAATGGACTAAATGAACCAATCAAAAGACACAGGGAAGCTGAATGGATAAAGAAACAAGAACCATCAATTTTCTCCCTACAAGAGATTTGTTTCACACCTAAAGACACATAAAGATTAAAAGTGAAGACATGGAAAGAGATATTCCATGCAAATAGAAGAAAGAACAAAGCAGGAGTAGCAGCACTTATATTAGACAAAATAGACTTCAAAACAAAGAAAGCAGCAAGAGACAAAGAAGGGCATTACATAAGGATACAGGGATCTATCCAACAGGAGGATACAACAATTATAAATATCTATGCATCCAACTGAGGAGCACCTAAATATGTAAAGAAATACTAATAGACCTAAAGGAAGAAATTGACACCAACATAATAATAGTAGGGGACTTTAACACCCCCACTTACATCAATGGTTAGATCAACCAGACAGAAAGTCATTAAGGAACAGTGGTATTGAATGACACATTAAATTACATGGACTTAACAGATATATAAAGAACATTCCAACCAAAAGAAGCAGAATACACATTCTTCTCAAATGTACATGGAATGCTCTCCAGAATAATCACATATTAGGACACAAAACAAGTCTCAGTAACTTTAAGAAGATTGAAATTATATCAAGCAACTTTTCAGATCACAATGATATGAAAATAGAAATTAACTGCAAGAAAAACACTAACACATGGAGGCTAAACAGCATGCTTTTATATCATCAATGAACAGATCTAAGAATAAATCAAACAATACATGGACACAAATGATAACAGACATACAACAGTTCAAAATATGTGGGATGCATTACAAGTGGTTCTAAGAGAGACATAGATAGAAATACAGGCCTACATCAAGAAACAAGTATAATCTCAGGTAAACAATCTAATCTTACAATTAATGGAACTAGAAAAAGAACAAAGCTCAAAGTTACTAGAAGGAGGAATATAACAATGATCAGAATAGAAATATGTAATATAGGGAATAAGGACAATAGAAAAAAAATCAATGAAACCAAGAGCTGAATCTTCAAGAAGATAAACAAATACACAAACACTTAGCCAGAGTGCTTAAGAAAAAAAAGACACAAATGAATTCAGAAACAAAAAAGTTATAACTGACACTACATAAATTCAAGGAATTATGAGAATTCTACAAAAAAATATATGCTAAAAAGTTGGACAACCTAGAAGAAATGCACAAATTCCTAGAAACAAAAATCACCCAAGACTGACTCAGAAAGAAACAGAAAATCTGAACAGACTGATTACTAGGAATGAAACTGAATTGGTAATAAAAAAAACTCCTAACAAACAGAACCAGATGGTTTAACAGATGAATTGTACCAAACATTTAATGAAGAACTAGCACACATCCTTCTTAACACATTTCAAAAAAATAGAAGAGGAAGGAATACTTCCAAACTCATAGTTCAAGGCCAACATTGCTCTAATACCAAAAGCAGACAAAGACACTACAAAAAAAGAAAGTGACAGACCAATATCCCTGATGAACACAGATGCAAAAATCCTCAACAAAATGTTAGCAAACTGAATTCAAAACTGTATCAGAAGGAACACCCACCACAACAAAGTAGGATTTATTCCAGGTATGCAAAGGTGATACAATATCTGCAAATCAATCAATGCATACATTGCACTAACAAAAGTAAGGATGAAAACCATATGATCATCTCAATAGATGCTGAAAAAGCATTTGACAAAATTCAACATCTATTCATGATAAAAACCCTCAACAAAATGGGTTTAGAGGGTATGTACCTCAAAATAATAAAGGCCATATATGTCAAACCCACAGCTAACATCATACTCAATGGTGAAAAGCTGAAAGCTTTTACCCTAAGATCATGAACAAGGCAAGGATTTCCTCTCCCACCACTTATTCAGTGTAGTACTGGAAGTTCTAGCCACCACAATCAGGCAAGAAAAAGAAATAAAAGACATCTAAATTGGTAAAGAAGAAGTTAAAGTCTCACTATTTGCAGATGACATGATACCCTTATATAAAATACCCTAAAAAACCCCACCAAGAAACTATTACAATAACTGGATTCAGAACAGTTGCAGGATACAAAATTAATACACAGAAATTTGTTGCATTCCTATACACTAATGATGAACTAGCAGAAAGCAAAATCAGGAAAACAATTCCATTTACCATTGCATCAAAAAGAATAAAATACCTAGGAAAAAACCTAATCAAGGAAGTGAAAGACCTATACTCTGAAACTATAGGACACTGATGAAAAAAATCAAGGACACAAATAAATGGAAATCTATGCTGTGCTCATGGATAGGAAGAATTAATAGTGCCAAAATGGCCATCCTGCCCAAATCAATTTACAGATTCAATGCAATTCCCATCAAAAAACCAATGGCATTTTTTAATGAACTAGAACAAAGAATTCTAAAATTAATATGAAGTCTCAGAATAGCCAAAGCAAACTTGAGAAAGAAAAACAAAGCTGGGGTATCATGCTCCCTGGTGTCAAGCTATATTACAAAGCTATAGTGATTAAAACAGTTAGTACTGGTGGAATATAAGAACAAAGAAAAAACTGAAGGAACAAAACAGCAGCAGACTCACAGAACTCAAGAATGGACTAACAGTTACCAAAGGGAAAGGGGCTGGGGAGGATGGGTGAGAAGGGAGGAATAAGGGGGAAAATGGGGCATTACGATTAGCACACATAATGTAGTGGGGGGGGGACAGGGGAAAGGCAGTATTTACAGAGAAGACAAGTAATGATTCTATAGCATCTTACTACGCTGATGGACAGTGACTGTAATGGGGTATGCGGGGGGGACTTGATAATAGTGGGTCTAGTAACCATAATGTTGTTCAAGTGATTGTACATTAACAATACCAAAATAAAAAATTAAAAATTAAAAAAACAGTACTGCCCCAAGAATATGCACATGGATCAATGGAATAGAATAAAAAGCCCAGAAATAAACCCATGCATACATGGGTTTCAACTAATATATGATAAAGAAGCCATGAATATACTATAGTGAAAAGACAATCTCTCCAGTAAATCGTGTTGGAAAACTGGACAGGTACATGCAGGAGACTGAAACTGGATCACTGTCTTACACCACATACAGAAGTAAACTTGAAATGGACTAAAGACCTAAATGTAAGACATGAAACAATAAAATGCCTGGAAGAAAATATAGGCTAGAAACTCTTAAACATCAGTGTTAGCAATTTATTTCAGGATATGCTCCCAGAGAAAGGAAATAAAAGCAAAAATAAACAGGTGGAACTACATCAAACTGAACAGCTTCTGTAAAGGAAACCATCAACAAAATGAAAAGGCAATCTACAGTATGGGAGAATATATTCACAGATTATATATCTGATAAGAGGCTAACATCCAAAATATATAAAGAACTCATACAACTTAACACCAAAAAAACAAATAATGCAATTAAGAGAATCCAAATAGACATTTTTCCCAAGAAGACATACAGATGGCCAACAGGCACAGGAAAAGATGCTCCACATCACTAATTATCTTAGAAATGCAAATCAAAACCACAATGAGATACCATCTCACACCTGTCAGAATAGTTTCTATCCAAAAGACAAGAAATAACAAGCATTGGTAAGGATATGGAGAAAAGGGAATTCTTCCCACAGTTGGTGGGAATGTAAACTGGTGCAACTGCTGTAGAAAGCAGTATGGAGATTCTAAAAAAACTAAAAATAGAAGTACCATATGATCCAGTAATTCCACTTCTGGGAATTTACCTGAACAAAAATCACTGATTCCAAAAGATATATGCATCCCTATGTGTATTGCTGCATTATTTAAAATAGTCAAGATATGGAAACAACGTAAGTATTCATCAATAGATATATGTATATAGAAGAGATGATACATATACGCTATGGAATATTATTTGGCCACGAAAAGGAAAGAACTCTTGTTATTTGCAGCAACATGGATGAACCTGGAGGGTATCATTATCAGTGAAATAAGCCAGGCAGAGAAAGACAAATATCATTTGATTTCACTTATTTGTGGAGTCTAGAAAAGAACCAAAAACAAAACAAATGAACAGAACAGAAATAGATGCATAGACACTGAGAAGAGACTAGTGAGAAGAGTTGGAGTGGGTGGGAGAAATAGGTGAAGGGGATAAAGAAGCACAAAGTCTCAATGATTATATAAATTTGTCATAGGGATGAAAGGACAGCATAGACAATGTGGTCAACAATGCTGTAATATCTTTCTATGATGGGATAGATAGTAACTACACTTACTGGGGTAGAAATTTATTAATGTAGATAACTGTCAAAACACTATGTTGCACACTTGAAACCATATATTATTGTATGTCAACTACTTTCTCTGGGGGTGGGTGATTCACATTGTGGGCTAGATGGAAGATACTTGGATTAAGCTCATCCTTTGATTCTGTCAAAGAAATTGCACTGAGTGCAGTTAAACAAGCAAAAAAGACTATCCAAGATTATCCCAATAAAGGAGAGAGTCTATTGCAATTGGATAGAAACATCAAACTCAACTGCAAATACAGGGGTAGCTAGGATTTATAGCCAATGGGTAGAGTGAAAGAGTAATTGGATAGAAAATTACTAAGAACTTGATTAGATCAAGAGTGGGGAAGAAGATCATAATTGGATATGAAATGTGGGGGGAATTCTCACTAAACTGGTTCAACAGGATTCTATACTAAAATAGGGCTCAGCCAGCCAAGGACAGGACCTAATCAAGAAGAAAGCTTAAAGGATCAAGGAGGTGTCCTTGTCACTTACTAAGTATTAAACAGCTCTCCTGAAGCTTGCAGGAAAATCTTATGAGACTGGTATGTGATTGTCCCAGTTGCTGATCTAAGACAACTTCAGTTACAAGCTCCTGACTATACTTCAAATATAGATTTTGTTTATTCAAACTTCAGTTTCTATCTTCTTGCCTGTTGCCTTTACTTTGAAGTAGGAAAATATAATAATAACCTGAATTACATCATCATATGAGTAACATGTTTTTCCTAATATGTGCTTGATCCTCTCCTAACAATATGACAAGCGGCGCTGATAGGGATTTAATTTTACTTTCTTGCTATAATCACAGGTTGGAAGTGGAGACTGGTAATAGAGTTGACTTATGTTTTCAGAGAAATATCAGACTATTAGGGAAGCTTGTGTATTGTTGATCATGCTGATTGCAGTGAGACAGCTGAGGAATTCAGCATTAGATAACTGAAACAGGATAGGGAATAGAAAGAGCAGATGTATAAGCCAGGCTTTATTCTAGTTATGCTGTGAGGCTTTGACTTAAGCTTTGTTTAGGTAAAATAAAAGTAAAAATCATTTTATCTAACATTTCTAATGTCTGTTACAATGAGAGCACAATAATTATTCACTGAATGACTCGTGCTTTGTACTTTTCAAAGTTCTCAGGGTTTCAAAAAGATTTAGTTTAGTTTATCTGAATAGTGTTTATTATGCATTATATAGGCTTTAATGAAAAGTTGGAATTCATATATACTCAATTATAGAGGAGGCTGCAAGGTAGGAAAAGGAAAAAATGAAACACTAATACAAATGGGGACTGGTAGGAAGAAAGAGTAAGCAACTAAGAATGCATTTCTCTGAAATTTGGGGAAAAGAATGGTGATGTGAAAGGTTGAAATAGAGGGATAGTAATGAGATCAGTTCTCAAGACTTCTCTCACTGTAACATATGACTTCCCACTTCTGAATTTTAGGTTTTAAAAATTCTTGTCAATTTTGGTTCTTTCAGTTTTAAAATCCTAAGCTCTTTGAGAACAAAAGGAAACTCTCATATATTTCTCAATTCAGAGGAGTAATTTAATATACATGTTAGAGTCCTTACTCTGTGTCCTCCAGGTAAAGTGATTTATCTTTCAACTACATAATGTCATACTGGATGGAATGAATACCAACAGAATGAATATGTTTTCATCAGACAGGTGACACACTCACATATTTAAAAGAAGAATCATAAAACATGGCATTTTTTTTTAAGTAAGTACCATCAAGTTCTAGGTGTGCAGGATATCACGAACGAAAAAGCCAAAAGGCATTCATCGTCAGAGGAATTCCAAAATCTATGAGAGTTTACATTATCAGATTGTGTTTTAATAAGTACTACATCACTTTAATATAGTGCCATTCATTTCAAATCACTTAATTATACACAAAAATACTTCCCTGTGCTACTTCATCCCAGTAAGCTGCAGGGAGGAAGGGGGCAGTTGGCCAGCCATTGCAAAGTGTAACTAAAGAACAATGTGTGTCAAAAAGAGATTATTTTGAATTCAAACTGTTGGTGAAATTGGAGTTGGCAGTTATAATTGTAGGTGGAATTTCTGTGAAAAGAATGTAATTATCCAAACTGGATTTTAACCAGCACACCTGAACACTTCAAAAAAAAATTTTTTTTAATACCACAAATAAATACCTCCTTTGTCCCACTTCTCAGTGGAAAGATACCTGTTCCTGGGGTGGGTTGAATTCCTGGGGTTTTGCTTCAGTTCTGGTTCGGCAGGAAATGTGCCACCTACTGAATCGCCAATCTCCTTCCTGTGGAGACCTCTGATCAAGCAAAGAAAACCATTATTAGGTATTTGACAATTCTCATTAGCATTTGATATCTTAGAAGTCTGTGTTCAAATACTTTTTGATTAGATAAGTCAAAAGTTTTAAGTTCAAAACTCTATCAAGAGCACTGACATCAGTTGGCCTGGGTTAGGGATGGTCTGAGAATCAGTTTTCCTCGAATTTCAATCAAGAAAATACTCCAATTACAAGAGATATGTAGAATTCCTTTCTACCTTTGCAGCTAGGGCAGAACACTCAGAGGACAGAATGTTGAGAAACACTGATAGCTAAGAGGAAGTACTAAGTAAAAATCAGTCATTCTTCACAATAGTATGTGAAGCAAACAGGCAGCACTTTTGAACATTTTGAAGAAAACAAAACTTTCTTTTCAAAATAACTGTTATTTAAAACCGGGGAATTGAGCACTTTCACATACAAACTAAAAATGTATCCATCTAGTAATATGGACCCCAAAACCCTAAACCCACATCTTTACAGAGAGCCTAATAGTAAGTAGTTAAGTTCATAGTCCCTTATAGAGTGTGAGAATAATTTCCATCATTTGCTAAGCAGAAATATTAATAACAGAAGCCATCCAAAAGGAGCATTGATTTACACTTGTAAAACACTTGGAACAATGCTGGTCCCGTGGTGAATACTATATAAATGTTTGCTATTATTATTAGCTCAAAATGAAATAATCTTTTCCAAGAAGTTCAATGTACACTCAGAAGAGGATTACTAGAAACTGTAGTCTGAAGAAAGAAAAATTCAGGCCTAGGAGAACAGAAATAACTGTCTTGCTCACATCTAAATAAAACGTTATCAGTTCTCTAATGATGTAGGAGTCAATACAGGAATCTCTTTGTTACATAAAATTACACTTTGGCTAACTATAGTAAAAAATATATTTTTTTTTCTGGTTTTATTGAGATAAAATGGACATAAAACCTTGTGTTAGTTTAAGGTGTATAACATAATGATTAGGTATATATAGATTGCATATACATATTGCAAAATGACCATTACAGTAAGTTTAGTTAACATTCATCACCTCACAGTTACAATTTTTTTCATGCACTTAGAATTTTTAAGATCTACTCTCTTAGCCACTTTCACACATACAATGCTGTTAGCTATACTCACCATGCTGTAAATTACATCCTCAGAACTTATTTCTTGTAACTGGAAATTTGTACCTTTTGACCACATTCATTCATTTCCCCCACCCCCAACATCCCACCTCTGTCAGTCACCAATCTGTTCTGTCTCTATAAGTTTGGTTTTTTAGATTCCACATGCCAGTGCCCTAAGACAGACAGAAACCACTACCTTGGGCCATCCTTGGAAAAGTGGGAACGTTGGAAGCATGATCCAACTCTCCATTCCCAGGGAGAAGCTGGGAGCTAAGGGTTTCCTTCTGATCATTTGGCACTGTACAGCTGCAGAGATTATGGTGAGAGGGTGTCCTGAGTTTTCCCATCAACTCTGATGTGGTTGTTTTCATGCTTACCTGGGAATACAAGAGTCTCTCAACTAGTTCCTGGGTGTCACCAAGGGAATCAGTTTGTGCATTGTTTGTAAATCAGTGTGTCCATGGAGGGGAGGAGAGACAAGGGCTTCCTATTCTGCCAACTTACTGATGTCACCTCTCTTAATAGATGATTATTAACTAAAGTCCATATCTCATTCTGTTTCCTTAGTTTTTACCTTTTTCTGTTCTAGAATCACATTCAGAATCTCCACATTGTTTAGTTGTCACATCTCCTTTAGCTGCTCTTGGCTGTGACAGTTTTTCAGACTTTCCTTGTTTTTGATAACCTTCACAGTTTTGAGAAGAGCTAGTCAAGTATCTTATAGAATATCCCTGAACTGGTATTTGCCCAATATTATTCTCATGATTAAGCTGAGGTTATGAGTTTGTGAAGAAAAGAGAGTGCCATTATCATCAAGTCATATTAAAGGCACATACAAGTAACATGACTTGTCATTGTGGATGTTAACCTTGATCACTTTACTGAGTTATTAGATTCAGATTTTTCCACTATGAAGTTAGTTTCCTCCCCCTTTCCAAATGGCATTCTTTGAAAGGAAGTCATTATCCACAGCCATGCTTAAAAAGTGAGGATTTTGCTCCATCTCCTTGAGAGTGAAATGGCTATAAATTACTTGGAATTCTTTTGCATGAGATTTGACATTCTCCATTTATTTATTCTCTTTGTATCACATAAATTCATGGATATTTATTCTATACTTTGTATTATAACCTAATATTGTTTTATTTAGTTGCTGAAATTGTCCTAGCTCTGGAAATTGGGGGCTTTTGATATTTTTCTCCTTTTTAACATACTCAATCACTGTGGGGCTGGGGTTTTTTTGTTTGTTTTGAGGGAGGATTTTTTTTTTTTTAGCATTTTCTTACTTTCTGGCATTATACAGTCCTCCAGGCTCACCTTGCATATTTCCTGACCCAGTACTAAAATCAGCCATTTCTCTAAGAAACCTTGGTTTCTTTTATTTAACAATGGTATCAGAAACCTAGATCTGAGCATTAGATGTGTTCATTGCTGCTGATCTGTCATGGTTTCTAGGCTCTCATAGCTGAAGGAGCAAGAAAATACATGTGTGTGCACCAAGTTTGAGTCTATAAATCAAGTTGGGAAGAAGTGACATCTGAAAAGTATTGAGTCTTCCAATCCATGAACTTGGAATATCTCTTCATTTATTTAAATTTTCTTTGATTTTTTCATCAGTTTTATAGTTTTCTATATACACATCCTGACATATTTTGTTATATACAGACCTAAGTACTTTTTTGGTGCTCTTATAAGTGGTATTTTCTATATTTCAAATTCCAATTGTTCATTGCTGGTATATAGAAAGAAACTGACTTTTGTATATTAACTTTGTATCCTGCCCCCATGCTTTTAAGCATCTAACCTCTCAGAATGCCACTAGATTCTCATAGTAAGGAGCCAAGAAAAATCACTTCAGGTCTTTGGCAGGGGGAGAAGGGTTAGTATTCATTTCTAAATACACAATAATGAAGGCCTACTCTCTAGCAGACAAGACATTATTATCTCAGATAGGCAAAAGGACAATACCCAACTCCAGCGCCCCCCCCCCCACCCAGCTCCCCTGCCTCATTAACAGGAGAGAAAATGAATGTAAAAAAACACCTGTGAAGGTCACTCTAGGGACATAGGCCCACTAAAAACGAAGATTTGACTGTAATATTATAGAATGCCTCCCCTCCATCAATCCTCACCACCACATCAATGGTATAATAATAGTGAATTAGAGCTGAAAGAACTCTAAGGCTCACAGTCTATTTAAAGAAAGAGATCTTAGGGAAACCCAAAGACAACAGAGACAAAAACAAGGACATTAGAGGAATTTGAAGCTTCTGACACCTACAGCTACAGCAAACACTGAACCCAGTCCAACTGCTAGCTAGATAAAGATAAACCTATATCAGCTCCAGATTTCAACAAAAATTACAAGGCATACTAAAAAGGAGGAAAAAGAACAATTTAGGCCCAATGCAAATATGAGGAAGAAATAAAGACTTTCTCAAAAACCGAAGGTATTCATAACTAGCAGATCTGCCCTAAAACAAATATTAAAAGTTCTTCAGAGAAAAGGAAAAATGCATAAATCAAAAACTGAGATTTACATTTTTTATAAAAGGAAAAATATCAGATAAAGAATAAATGAAGGACTTCCAGAAAGATGGCGGCGTGAGCAGGGCGGCAGAAATCTCCTCCCCAAACTATATAAATCTACGACAATACAGCAAATACAACTATTCCTAAAAGAGAGACCAGAGCACACAGGAAAGTGTACAGCGTGCAGCCACACCCGGGAGGACTCAGCACCCCACAAGGCGGGTAAGATAAGGAGCCGCGACCCGGTGGCACTCACCCAGCTCAGTGCACCGGCGGGAGGAGAGGATTCAGAGCCGGGAGGGAGTGGAAGAGCAGTTCGGCGAAATACCCAGCCGCGGTGGTCTGCGCCGGGAGCGCTGACACACATCATGTGGTGCATCGGACATTGGAGAGGCAGAAGGTGCAGGTTTTGGGCCAGGAAGGCACTGGGACCATGCAGCCAGTGCCCCGGGACAAGAGAAAAGCTCACGCGGTTTGTAGCGGTCTCGGAGAGGCGGGGGCCCAGTGAGGGAACACCATCGCCCTGGTGGGCTCAGCCCTGCAGGCTGGAAGTCCTGGGGAACTTCGGATCCCTTTGCTGGTGACTGAGAGAAGGGAACAACCACGCTGGAACGTTATACGGAGAGCAATAGCCTCCCATTCCTTCCCGCCCCGGCCAGAGCTACAAAAAGCGGCATGGCCGCAACAGTGGCTAGTGGAGCAACAGCGACACCTACAGCACACTTAGAGAATCCACTCCTGGTGGGTTTTTTTTTTCCCCTTTCCTTTTTTTCTTTCTTTCTTTTTTCTTTCTTCTTTCTCTCTTCTCTTTCTCCTGCTGCTTTTTTTGCTTGTTTGTTTTTTCTGTTTTTTTTCTTTTCCCTTTCATTTTCCTTTCTTTTCTTTCTTTCTTCTTTCACACTTTTCTTTCTCTTCCTTCTTTTTTTGCTTGTTTGTTTTTTCTTCTTTTTGGGGTTTTTTTTTTTAAGTCTTAAAGAGCCCAGCTGACACACGTGGCACCTACCAACGAACACTCCTATCAACTTGACAAGACAGAGGAATATGATACAGACAAAAATCACCAAGACCCAGACAACCCCTCAGAAGGAACCTGAAGGGATGGAAATGCAGAATCTTCCTGAAAAAGAATTCAGAATAAAAGTCATAACCATGCTGATGAATCTACAGAGAAATATGCAAGAGCTAAGGGAAGAAGTGAGGGAAGTCAGGAAAGACAATGCAGAAATGAGACAAGCCATCGACGGGCTCAGCAACAGACTGGACGAGATGCAAGAGTGTTAATGCAATAGAAATCAGAGAACAGGAACACAGAGCAGCTGAGGCAGAGACAGATAAAAGGATCACTAGGAATGAAAGAATATTAAGAGAACTGTGTGACCTATCCAAACAGAACAATATTTGCATTATAGGAGTACCAGAGAAAGAAGAGAGAGAAAAAGGGATAGAAAGTGTCTTTGAAGAAATAATTGCTGAAAACTTCCCCATGCTGGGGAAGGAAATAGTCCCGCAGTCCATGGAAGCCCACAGACCTCCTAATACAAGGGACCATAGGAAGACAACACCAAGACACATAATAATTAAAATGTCAAAGATCAAAGATAAGGACAGAGTATTAAAGGCAGCTAGAGAAAGAAAAAAGATCACCTTCAAAGGAAAACCCATCAGACTAACATCAGACTTCTCAACAGAAAACCTACAGGCTAGAAGAGAATGGCATGATATATTTAACGCAATGAAACAGAAGGGCCTCGAACCAAGAATACTGTATCTAGCACGATTATCATTTAAATATGACAGAGGGATTAAACAATTTCCAGACAAGCAAAAGCTGAGAGAATTTGCCTCCCATAAACCACCTCTACAGGATATCTTAAAGGAACTGCTCTAGAGGGAAGCACTCCTAAGGCTAAAAAGCTGTCACCAGAGAAAATAAAATCATAGCAAAGAAAGCAGACCATGCAAATACTAAGTAAAGGCAAAGAATAAAACACCTACTATATAAAAGAATGGAGGAGGAAGAATAAGAATGGAGAGAAATAAGGAAACATCAGACTGTGTTTACAATAACTTAACAAGAAAGTTAAGTTAGATTGTTAGATAGTTAAGAAGCAGCCGCTGAACCTTTGGTAATCACGAATCTAAAGCCAGCAATGGCAATAAGTACATATCTATCGATAATCACCCTAAATGTAAATGGACTGAATGCACCAATCAAAAGACACAGACTAACAGAATGGATAAAAAAGCAAGACCCGTCTATATGC
This sequence comes from Smutsia gigantea, assembly GCA_032199065.1. Classification (NCBI taxonomy): domain Eukaryota; kingdom Metazoa; phylum Chordata; class Mammalia; order Pholidota; family Manidae; genus Smutsia; species Smutsia gigantea. The sequence goes on from JAVSCE010020223.1 coordinate 189,466, forward strand.
TGCCTACAAGAAACTCACCTGAAACGCAAAGATACCCCAGACTAAAAGTGAAGGGACGGAAAAAGATATTTCATGCAAACAACAAGGAGAAAAAAGCAGGTGTTGCAGTACTTGTATCAGACAAAATAGACTTGTATCAGACAAAACGAAGAAAGTAGCGAGAGATAAAGAAGGACATTACATAATGATAAAGGGGTCACTCCAACAAGAGGATATAACCATTATAAATATATATGCACCCAACACAGGAGTGCCAGCATATGTGAAACAAATACTAACACAATTGAAGGAGGAAATACACAGCAATGCATTCATTTTAGGTGACTTCAACTCACCACTCACTCCAAAGGACAGATCAACCAGACAGAAAATAAGTAAAGACACAGAGGCTCTGAAAAACACACTAGAACAGATGGACCTAACAGACATCTACAGAACTCTACACCCAAAAGCAACAGGATACACATTCTTCTCAAGTACACATGGAACATTTTCCAGAATAGACCACAAACTAGGCCACAAAAAGAACCTCAGTAAAGTCGAAAATATTGAAATTCTACCAACCAACTTCATAGATCATAAAGGTATTAAACTAGAACTAAACTTTAGAAAGAAAACAAAAAGGCTCACAAATACATGGAGACTTAACAACATTCTCCTAATTAATCAATGGGTCAATGACCAAATCAAAACAGAAATCAAAGAGTATATGGAGACAAAAGACAACAACAACACAAAGCCACAGCTTCTGTGGAACGCAGCAAAGGCAGATCTAAGAGGAAAGTATATTGCAATCCAGGCCTATCTAAAGAAAGAAGAACATTCCCAAATGAATAGCCTAAAGACACAATTACTGAAATTGGAAAAATAAGAACAAATGAGACCCAAAGTCACCAGAAGGAGGGACATAATAAAGATCAGAGAAGAAATAAATAAAATTGAGAAGAAAAAAACAATAGAAAAATTCAATGAAACCAAGAGCTGGTTCTTTGAAAACATAAACAAAATAGATAAACCCCTAGCCAGACTCATTAAGAGAAAAAGAGAATCTACACACATAAACAGAATCAGAAATGAGAAAGGAAAAATCACAACGGATCCCACAGAAATATAAAGAATTATAAGAGAATACTATGAGAATCTATATGCTAGCAAGCTGGAAAACCTAGAAGAAATGGACAATTTCGTAGAAAAATACAACCTTCCAAAACTGACCAAACAAGAAACAGAAAAACTAAACAGACCAATCACCAGCAACGAAATTGAAGCAGTAATCAAAAAACTACCCAAGAACAAAACCCCCAGACCTGACGGATTCACTTCTGAATTCTACCAGACATATACAGAAGACATTACGCCCATTCTCCTTAAAGGTTTCCAAAAAATAGAAGAGGAGGGAATACTTCCAAACTCATTCTATGAAGCCAGCATCACTCTAATACCAAACCGGGCAAAGACCTCACCAAAATAGAAAATTACAGACCAATATCCCTGATGAACGTAGATGCAAAAATACTCAACAAAATATTAGCAAACTGAATTCAAAAACACATCAAGAGGATCATACACAATGATCAAGTGGGATTCATCCCAGGGATGCAAGGATGGTACAACATTCAAAAATCCATCAACATCATCCACCACATCAACAAAAAGAAGAACAAAAACCATATGATCATCCCCATAGATGCTGAAAAAGCATTTGACAAAATTCAGCATCCATTCATGATTAAAACTCTCAACAAAATGGGTATAGAGGGCAAGTACCTCAACATCATAAAGGCCATATATGACAAACCCACAGCTAACATCATACTTAACAGCAAGAAACTAAAAGCTTTTCATCTAAGATTGGGAACAAGACAGGGATGCCCACTCTCTCCACTGTTATTCAACATAGTACTGGAGGTCCTAGCCACAGCAATCAGACAAAACCAAGAAATACAAGGAAGGCATCCAGATTGGTAAAGAAGAAGTCAAATTGTCACTATTTGCAGATGACATGATATTGTACATAAAAAACCCTAAAGACTCCACTCCAAAACTACTAGAACTAATCTGAATTCAGCAAAGTTGCAGGATACAAAATTAACACACAGAAATCTGTTGCTTTCCTATACACTAACAATGAACTAACAGAAAGAGAAATCAGGAAAACAATTCCATTCACAATTGCACCAAAAAGAATAAAATACCTAGGAATAAACCTAACGAAGGCAGTGAAAGACCTGTACTCTGAAAACTACAAGACACTCCTAAGAGAAATTAAAGAGGACACTAACAAATGGAAACTCATTCCATGCTCTTGGCTAGGAAGAACAAAGATTGTCAAAATGGCTATACTACCTAAAGCAATCTACAGATTCAACGCAATCTCTATCAAACTACCAAGAGCTTTCTTCAATGAACTCAAACAAATAATTCTAAAATTCATATGGCACCACAAAAGACCCTGAATAGCCAAAGCAATCCTGAGGAGGAATAAAACAGGGGGAATTACGCTCCCTGACTTCAAGCTCTACTACAAAGCCACAGTAACCAAGACAATTTGGTATTGGCAAAAAAACATACCCACAGACCAGTGGAATAGAATAGAAAATCCAAACATTAACCCAAACATATACAGTCAATTAATATTTGATAAGGGAGCCTTGGATGTACAATGGGGAGATGACGGCCTCTTCAGCAGCTAGTGTTGGAAAAACTGGACAGCTACATGTAGGAGAATGAAACTGGACTACTGTCTAACCCCATACACAAAGGTAAACTCAAGGTGGATCAAAGACCTGAATGTAAGTCATGAAACCATACTTGTATAAAATTAATTAAATGTGCTAATATTTGAAGTATTTAGAAAAAAGATAGGCAAAAATCTCTTGGACATAAACATGAGCGACTTCTTCATGAACATATCTCCCCGGGGAAGGAAAACAAAAGCAAAAATGAACAAGTGGGACTATATGAAGCTGAAAAGCTTCTGTACAGCAAAGGACACCATCAGTAGAACAAAAAGACTTCCTACAGTATGGGAGAATATATTCATAAATGACATATCCGATAAGGGGTTGACATCCAAAATATATAAAGAACTCCCGCACCTAACAAACACAAAGCAAATAATCCAATTAAGAAATGGGAAGAGGACATGAATAGACACTTCTCCAAAGATGAAATTCAGATGGCCAACAGGCACATGAAAAGATGCTCCACATCCTAATCATCAGAGAAATGCAGATTAAAACCACAATGAGATATCACCTCACACCAGTGAGGATGGCCAACATCCAAAACACAAACAACAACAAATGTTGGCGAGGATGTGGAGAAAAGGGAACCCTCCTACACTGCTGGTGGGACTGCAAATTAGTTCAACCATTGTGGAAAGCAGTATGGAGGTTCCTCAAAAAACTCAAAATAGAAATACCATTTGACCCAGGAATTCCACTCCTAGGAATTTACCCTAAGAATGCAGCAGCCCAATTTGAAAAGGACAGATGCACCCCTATGTTTATTGCAGCACTATTTACAATAGCCAAGAAATGGAAGCAACCTAAGTGTCCATCAGTAGATGAATGGATAAAGAAGAAGTGGTACATATACACAATGGAATATTATTCAGCCATAAGAAGAAAACAAATCCTACCATTTGCAACAACATGGATGGAGCTAGAGGTTATTATGCTCAGTGAAATAAGCCAAGCCGAAAAAGACAAGTATCAAATGATTTCACTCATATGTGGAGTATAAGAACAAAGAAAAAATACTGAAGGAACAAAACAGCAGCAGACTCACAGAACCCAAGAACGGACTAATAGTTACCAAAGGGAAAGGGACTGGGGAAAATGGGCGGGAAGGGAGGGATAAGAGGGAGAATGGGGCATTACGATTAGCAGGTGTAATGTTGGGGGCACGGGGAGGGCAGTACAACTCAGAGAAGACAAGTAGTGATTCTGTAGCATCTCACTACGCTGATGGACAGTGACTGTAATGGGGTTGGTGGGGGGGACCTGATGAAGGGGTAGTTTAATAATCGTAATATTGCACATGTAATTGTAAATTAATGATAATAAAATAAATTATATTAAAAAAAAAGAATGCAGCAGCCCAGTTTGAAAAAGACATATGTACCCCTATGTTTATCGCAGCACTATTTAAAATAGCCAAGAAATGGAAGCAACCTAAGTGTCCATCAGTAGATGAATGGATAAAGAAGAAGTGGTACATATACACAATGGAATATTATTCAGCCATAAGAAGAAAACAAATCCTACCATTTGCAACAGCATGGATGGAGCTAGAGGTTATTTTGCTCAGTGAAATAAGCCAAGCCGAAAAAGATAAGTACCAAATGATTTCCCTCATATGTGGAGTATAAGAACTAAGAAAAAAAAAACTGAAGGAACAAAACAGCAGCAGACTCACAGAACCCACGAACGGACTAATAGTTACCAAAAAGAAAGGGACTAGGGAAGATGGGTGGGAAGGGCAGGACAAGGGAGAAAAAGGGGCATTACGGTTAGGAGATGTAATGTTAGGGGGGCATGGGGAAGGCTGTACAACTCAGAGAAGACAAGTAGTGACTCTATAGCATCTCACTATGCTGATGGACAGTGACTGTAATGGGGTTAGTGGGGGGTACATGATGAAGGGGGTAGTGTAATCACCATAATATTGCTCATTTAATTGTAGATTAATGATATCAAAATAAACTTAAAAAAAAGTATAAATGAAGGTAAAATAAAATCTTTTTCTTACTCTTAATTGTTCTAGTAGATAAATATTTTTTCAAAGTAATGAATAGTAACCTTGTATACTACTATCTTCCCACACTTGCTTATTAGTTTCAAAAGTATTTTAGTAGATTGTTTGGGATTTTCTACACAATCATATCATCTGTGAATAAAAATAGTTATATTTCTACTTTTCTAATGTTTACCTTTTATTTCTTTTTCCTAATCCAATTACACTAGGTAAGACTTCCAGTAAAATGTTGAAGAGGAGTGGTGAGAGAAGACATCCTTGCTTTCTGGATCATAAAGAGAAAGCAGCCATTATCTCACTAACAAGGATGATGTTTTATGTACATCTTTGGTAGATGTTTTTATGAAGTTAAGAAATTACCACCCTCTTGGCACAAAAACAGACCCACAGACCAGTGGAACAGAATAGAAAATCCAAACATTAACCCAAACATATACAGTCAATTAATATTCAATAAAAGTGCCTTGGATATACAATGGGGAGATGACAGCCTCCTCATCAGCTGGTGTTGGCAAAACTGGACAGCTACATGTAAGAGAATGAAACTGGACTACTGTCTAGCCCCATACACAAAGGTAAACTCAAGGTGGATCAAAGACCTGAATGTAAGTCATGAAACCATAAAACTTTTAGAAAAAAACATAGACAAAAATTTCTTGGACATAAACATGAGCAACTTCTTCATGAACATATCTCCCTGGGCAAGGGAAACAAAAGCAAAAATGAACAAGTGGGACTATATCAAGCTGAAAAGCTTCTGTACAGCAAAGGACACCATCAGTAGAACAAAAAGACATCCTACAGTATGGGAGAATATATTCATAAAAAACGTATCTGATAAAGGGTTGACATACAAAATATATAAAGAACTCATGCACCTTAACAAACAGAAAGCAAATAATCCAATTAAGAAATGGGCAGAGGACATGAATAGACACTTCTCCAAAGAAGAAATTCAGATGGCCAACAGGCACATGAAAAGATGCTCCACATCGCTAATCATCAGAGAAATGCAGATTAAAACCACAATGAGATATCACCTCACACCAGTGAGGATGGCCAACATCCAAAACACAAACAACAAGAAATGTTGGCGAGGATGTGGAGAAAAGGGAACCCTCCTACACTGCTGGTGGGACTGCAAATTAGTTCAACCATTGTGGAAAGCAGTATGGAGGTTCCTCAAAAAACTCAAAATAGAAATACCATTTGACCCAGGAATTCCACTCCTAGGAATTTACCCTAAGAATGCAGCAGCCCAATTTGAAAAAGACAGATGCACCCCTATGTTTATTGCAGCACTATTTACAATAGCCAAGAAATGGAAGCAACCTAAGTGTCCATCAGTAGATGAATGGATAAAGAAGATGTGGTACATATACACAATGGAATATTATTCAGCCATAAGAAGAAAACAAATCCTACCATTTGCAACAACATGGATGGAGCTAGAGGGTATTATGCTCAGTGAAATAAGCCAAGCCGAAAAAGACAAGTATCAAATGATTTCACTCATATGTGGAGTATAAGAACAAAGAAAAAAACTGAAGGAACAAAACAGCAGCAGACTCACAGAACCCAAGAACGGACTAATAGTTACCAAAGGGAAAGGGACTGGGGAAAATGGGCGGGAAGGGAGGGATAAGAGGGAGAAAGGGGCATTACGATTAGCAGATGTAATGTTGGGGGGGCACGGGGAGGGCAGTACAACTCAGAGAAGACAAGTAGTGATTCTATAGCATCTCACTACGCTGATGGACAGTGACTGTAATGGGGTTGGTGGGGGGGACCTGATGAAGGGGTAGTTTAATAATCGTAATATTGCACATGTAATTGTAAATTAATGATAATAAAATAAAAAATAAATAAATAAATAAATAAAATAAAAAAAAAGAAATTACCCCTCAATTCTTAATTTACTAAGCATTTTTTTCATGAATTGGTGTCGGACTTTTGTCAAAGCTTTTGCTGTGTCAGTTTACATGACGGTTTACATCGATTAATTTTTAAATGTTGAACCAGCCTGGCACATCTGAAATAAATCTGAACTATAAATCTTATCCATGATTTATAATTCTCTATGTACATCATTGGATTTAATTTATTAAAATTTTGTTGAATATTTTCTATGTTCATGAGAGATATTGATTTGTAGTTTACCATATTTTTAAAATAAACTTTAAGACATTTCTTTCAAAGACATTCTACATTATTCCTTAATCACTTTATGCAAAGCTTAAGCTATGATCTTCCAACAGAGGATCCAATGGGCTATGGTATAGAATGGAAGACTGTGCAACCTGATTAGTATTATTCAGGAAATAGTCAAACCCACATATTTATCCTTTAAATTAGCATTATCATAAGAAACAAAAGTTAGTACTGAAAGAATCTTCCTTATGTAGAAGTCTGCTTTTATTTCCATTTAATTCTCTAAACAATACAAAATAAAATTCATTGATCCAAAAGTGAAGAGATTTTTTTTTAACTCTTTTTTTAGTAAAAATGTGTTTAACTTTCTTAGTATGTTTTGTAAGGGGAAAGTGATAAATCAGGACACATACTTTAAAATATACATTCCCTCTGAGACAATGTTTGAGATATTTGTAAAAGTACAAAAATCAAACAAAATATTCAAACTGAAGTTTGGAAAGACAATTAATTTTAGTACTAAATCTTAAAAACCTGAATTTGTATATATGTGTGTGTGTGTCCAATATATACATATATTAGCAATAATAACAAAATATAATATAAGTATTTCATGGTTTACTTATACTTGATTTTTCTGAAGATAACTACATTCTAAACATACTAGAATAGTTAAGTTTTTGTATAAAATTAATTAAATGTGTTAATATTTGAAGTATTTATTTTGGCTCATAAACTGATGAGTTCATCATTAATTTTCCTAGAAAACAGTATTTGAGAGATTAATTTCTTCACATTTAGAAGAATCAAATTTTTTAGGGCTATAATAAAATCAAAAGTATTGGTTGGAAAATTTGTCTTTCACTTCCCAGCTACTCCTGGTATTGTCACAGGTAACAATAATTGAAATTCTCACTTTTTTTGTTACTTATATTGACATTTTAGACACGTGGAATGGACTTGGAATGAAATGTTCTGGGGATGGCTAGTTCCATATTAATGTATCCAAGAAAGAAAATAAAAATTGGATGAACTTGATGACTCTTGGCCCTCATTTTACTTCCTTGAGTATAATCTGGCTAAAACATTATGCAACACATGCTGCACACTTACCACTGTAAGATTTTTAGCTGTAGGTGTCCGTATAGTCGTGCCAGACCCAAATAAAGGCAAAAATCATAGAAACAAACTCAACAATGGAGTCTCCTGATGATCTCTCTTTTGTGTTTACAACTCACCTTAACACATCTCCAAACAGCAATTTTGTTTTAATTCTTGGTGAGGCACTCAAAAGTCTAAAACCTCTCTCCAAATATCAAATAAAGTTCGACTGTGCTGTTATTATGTGTTTGAGAGGGAATAAATCCTCAATAGGTACATTACATCACTCTTTCTACAAAACACCTTCTGGGAAATAATTGAAATTCTTGTCTTCAATCTAACAGATTGGAAGTGTGCAATTGAGGGAAGCCATTTGTGCCAGAACAAAAGGAAATTTCTGTAACAAAAATTGCTAAGAAGTCCAAAACCTCACTAGAACGGTTCAACATTTTACAGTTATTGAGTTGCTTAAAGGTTCTGATACCTTGTGCTTAGAGGAATATTTTAGTAGTTTAAAAACTGTGAAACTTTTTGTCCCCACTGTAAACGAATTTTACAACTACTATGATGAAAAACTCAATTCACAATCTCCCAGTTCATCTTATTAAACAACTTTTTCAAATACATGATAGAACATCGAAACATAAAGAGTTCAGTGCCTTTAGTTTCTAATCACTGTTTGGCAACAATGCCATCAAAGCGGCCTGCACCTCATGATACAGATGCATAAGCAGTTAGAAGAATACTATATACCAGAGTGCTTTTTCCAGGAAACTCAATCGTTTCCTTTTTCCACTTCTATAAAAACTGGCTTCTGCCTTTTTATTTTTAGCTTCATGGTTTCATGTCCGTACAGAAAGACTGAATGACAAGAGTGGAACTGACACACAATCTCACGTGTCTTTCATAACACTTGAGAATAACCTAGTATTAAAAAAGAAAAGACTGCCCTCCCAAATACTTTTTTAGTGATGTATTGCCTGAAACTTCAGATATATTCAGTTCTAGAATGATTTGTCTGCAATCTGTTCATTTTTTCTTTTGCTTTTCTCTCTCTCTAATGCATCTCTCTCCCTTCTCAACATTTCCCTCTGGTTTCATTGTAGCATTTTCCCTTGAGTTCTCACCTTTACCCTTTCCATTCTGCTTTTGGTTTTTGTTATGTTTTTATGTCTTGTTCTACTGGGATTCTACCCAGTCACTCTTCAGCTTCATGTACATGCAATCGGCAAACTAACTGATGAAAACCTATGAATTGTTCCTTGTGGCACCTTTTCTACACATACCAAGTGGTAGGGGACCTGGGGAATTAGGGTTTTTGCATGTTTGTGTAGAGGATTTGGGATGTTATCTTTAAGGGTTAGTGATTTTACCCTTTTCATTTTAGCACTTGTCTCTGATAACTACTTAAGGGAAATTCTATAAACTTTAAATGAATCTCTAGGTCTTTCATGATGAAGAAACAGCAAGAAACAGCTAAGAACAAGGAAGAAATAGTTTTATTCATATGAAAGTTTGAGGGATAATAATATATTGATAGCAGAGAAAGGGGAACCCTCCTACATTGCTGGTGGGAATGTAAGCTAGTTCAACCATTGTGGAAAGCAATATGGAGGTTCCTCAAAAAACTAAAAATACAAATACCATTTGACCTGGGAATCCCACTCCTTGGAATTTACCCAAAGAATACAACTTCTCAGATTCAAAAAGACATATGCACCTCTATGTTTATCACAGCACTATTTACAATAGCCAAGATATGGAAGCAACCTAAGTGTCCATCAGTAGATGAATGGATAAAGAGGTGGTACATATACACAATGGAATACTATTCAGCCATAAGAAAGAAACAAATCCTACCATTCGCAACAACATGGATGGAGCTGGAGGATATTATGCTCAGTGAAATAAGCCAGGTGGAAAAAGACAAGTGCCAAATGATTTCCCTCATTTGTGGAGTATAACAACAAAGCAAAACTGAAGGAACAAAATAGCAGCAGAATCAGAGACTCCAAGAAGGAACTAGTCGTTACCAAAGAGGAGGGGTGTGGGAGGGTGGG
>JAVSCE010020224.1:0-111185 GCA_032199065.1 Smutsia gigantea
AAACATAGGGGTGCATATGTCTTTTTGAATCTGAGAAGTTGTATTCTTTGGGTAAATTCCAAGGAGTGGGATTCCCGGGTCAAATGGTATTTGTACTTTTAGTTTTTTGAGGAACCTCCATATTGCTTTCCACAATGGTTGAACTAGCTTCCATTCCCACCAGCAGTGTAGGAGGTTTCCCCTTTCTCCGCAACCTCGCCAGCATTTGTTGTTCTTAGTCTTTTGGATGCTGGCAATCCTTGCTGGTATAAGGTGATATCTCATTGTGGTTTTAATTTGCATTTCCCTCATGATTAGTGATGTGGAGCATCTTTTCATGTGTCTGTTGGCCATATGAATTTCTTCTTTGGGAATTGTCTCTTCATAACCTCTGCCCATTTCTTAATTGGGTTATTTGCTTTTTGGGTGTTGAGGTATGTGAGTTCTTTATATATTTTGGATGTTAAACCCTGTCGTATATGTCATTTACAAATATATTCTCCCATACTGTAGGACGCCTTTTTGTTCTGTTAATGGTGTCCTTTGCCATACAGAAACTTTTTAGTTTGATGTAGTTCCATGTGTTCATTTTTGATTTTGTATCCCTTGTTCAAGGAGATGCGTTCAGGAAGAAGTTGCTCATAATTATATTCAGGAGATTTTTACCTATGTTGTCTTCTAAGAGTTTTATGGTATCATGACTTACATTAAGGTCCTTGATCCATTTTGACTTTAGTTTGTGTATGGGGTTAAACCATAATCCAGTTTCATTCTCTTGCATGTAGCTGTCCAGTTTTGCCAATACCAGTTGTTTCAGAGGCTGTCATTTCCCCATTGTATGTCCATGGCTCCTCTATCGTATATTAATTGACCATATGTTTGGGTTTATATCCGGGCTCTCTAGTCTGTTCCATTGGTCTATGGGTCTGTTCTTGTGCCAGTACCACACTGTCTTAATTACTGTGGCTTTGTAGTGGAGCTTGAAGGTGGGGAGCATAATCCCCCAGCTTTATTCTGCCTTCTCAGGATTGCTTTGGCTATTCAGGCACTTTTGTGGTACCATATAAATTTTAGAACGATTTGCTCTAGTTCATTGAAGAATGCTTTTGGTAGTTTGATAGGAATTGCATTGAATCTCTAGTTTGCTTTAGGCAGGATGGCCATTTTGACAATATTTATTCTTCCTATCCATGAGCATAGGATGTGTTTCCATTTATTGGTATCTTCTTTAATTTCTCTCATGAGTGTCTTGTAGTTATCAGAGTACAGGTCTTTCACTTCCTTGGTTAGGTTTATTCCTAGGTAGTTTATTCTTTTTGATGTATCTGTGAATGGAATTGTTTTCCTGATTTCTCTTTCTGCTAATTCATCATTAGTGTATAGGAATGCAACAGATTTCTGTGTACTAATTTTGTATCTTGCAACTTTGCTGAATTCAGATATTAGATCTAGCAGTTTTGGAGTGGAATTTTTAGGGTTTTTTATGTACAATATCATGTCATCTGCAAACAGGGACAGTTTAACTTCTTCCTTGTCAATCTGGATGCCTTTTATTTCTTTGTGTTGTCTGATTGCCATGGCAAGGACCTCCAGTACTATATTGAATAGAAGTGGGGAGAGTGGGCATCCTTGTCTTGTTCCCGATCTTAAAGGAAAAGCTTTCAGCTTGTGGCTGTTAAGTATAATGTTGGGAGTAGGTTCGTCATATACGACCCATATTATGTTGAGGTACTTGCCCTCTATACCCATTTTGTTGAGAGTTTTTATGATGAATGGATGTTGAATTTTGTCAAATGCTTTTTCAACATCTATGGAGATAATAATGTGGATTTTGTCCTTTTTGTAGATGTTGTGGATGGTGTTGATGGATTTTTGAATGTTGCACCATCCTTCAATCCTTGGAATAAATCCTGCTTGATCATCATGGATGATCCTTTGGATATATTTTTGAATTCGGTTTGATAATACTTTGTTGAGTATTTTTGTATCTATGTTCATCAGGGTGTTGGTCTGTAATTTTCTTTTTTTGTGGTGTCTTTGCCCAGTTTTTGTATTAGAGTGATGTTGGCCTCATAGAATGAGCTTGGAAGTATTCCCTCTTCTTCTACTCTTTGGAAAACTTTAAGGAGGTGGGTATTAGTTCTTCACTAAATGTTTGATGAAATTCAGTGGTGAAGCCGTCTGCACCAGGGAATTTGTTCTTAGATAGTTTTTTGAATAGCAGTTCAGTGTCGTTGCTGGTAATTGGTCTGTTCAGATTTTCTGTTTCTTTCTGGGTCAGTCTTCGAAGGTTGTATTTTTCTAGAAAGTTGTCCATTTCTTCTACGTTATCCAGTTTGTTGGCATATAATTTTTTATAGTATTCTCTCATAATTCTTTGTATTTCTGTGGTGTCCATAGTGATTTTTCCTTTCTCATTTCTGATTCTGTTTATGTGTGTTGACTCTCTTTTATTCTTGATAAGTCTGGCTAGGGGTTTGTCTATTTTGTTTATTTTCTCAAAGAACCTGCTTCTGCTTTCATTGATTCTTTCTGTTGTTTTATTCTTCTCGATTTTATTTATTTCTGCTCTAATCTTTATTATGTCCCTCCTTCTACTGACTCTGGGCCTCATTTGTTCTTCTTTTCCTAGTTTCATTAATTGTGAATTTAGACTGTTCATTTGGGATTGTTCTTCTTTCCTGAGGTAGGCCTGTATTGCAATATACTTTCCACTTAGCATGGCCTTCACTGCATCCCACAGATTTTACAGTTTTGAATTATTGTTGTCATTTTTCTCCATATATTGCTTGATCTCTATTTTTATTTGGTCATTGATCCATTGGTTATTTAGGAGCATGTTGTGAAGCCTCCATATGTTTGTGGGATTTTTCATTTTCTTTGTGTAATTTATTTCTAGTTTCATACCTTTGTTATCTGAGAATCTGGTTGGTACAATTTCAATCTTTTTGAATTTATTGAGGCTCTTTTTGTGGCCTAGGATATGATCTATTCTTGAAAGTGTTCCATGTGCACTTGAGAAGAATGTGTATATTTGCTGCTTTTAGGTGTAGAGTTCTGTAAATGTCTGTTAGGTTCATCTGTTCTAATGTGTTGTTCAGTGCCTCTGTCTCCTTACTTATTTTCTGTCTGGTTGATGTGTCCTTCAGATTGAGTGGAGTGTTGAAGTCTCCTAGAATGAATGCAGTGTATTCTATTACCCCTTTTAATTATCTTAGTATTTGTTTCACATATGTAGGTGCTCCTGTGTTGGGTGCATAGGTATTTATAATGGTTATATATTCTTGTTAGATTGACCTCTTAATCATTATGTAATGTCCTTTTTTGTCTCTTGTGACTTTCTTTGTTTTGAAGTCTATTTTTTCTGATACAAGTACTGCAACTCCTGCCTTTTTCGCCCTATTAGTTGCATGAAATATCTTTTTCCTTCCCTTCACTTTTAGTCTGTGTATGTGTTTGGGTTTGAAGTGAGTCTATTATAGGCAGCATATAGATGGGTCTTGTTTTTTTATCCATTCAGTGACTCTATGTCTTTTGATTGGTGCATTCAGTCCGTTTACATTTAGGGTGATTATGGATAGGTATGTAGTTATTGCCATTGCAGGCTTTAGATTCGTTGTTACCAAAGGTTGAAGGTTAACTTCCTTATTATCTAAGAGTCTAACTTAACTCACTTAATATGCTATTATGAACACAATCTAAAGGTTCTTTTTTTCTCCTCCTTTGTCTTCTTCCTCCATTCTTTATATATTAGGTATCATATTCTGTACTCTTTGTCTATCCCTTGATTGACTTTGAGGGTAGTTGATTTAATTTCACATTTGCTTAGTAATTCACTTTTGTACTTTCTTTACTGTGGTTTTATTACCTCTCATGACAGCTATTAAACCTTAGGAGCACTTCCATCTATTGCATTTCCTCCAAAATACACTGTAGAGACAGTTTGTAGGAGGTAAATTCTCTCAGCTTTGCTAATCTGGAAATCGTTTAATCCCTCCTTCAAATTTAAGTGATAACCTTGCCAGATAAAGTGTTCTTGGTTTGAGGCCCTTCTGCTTCATTGCATTAAATACATCATGCCACTGTCTTCTGGCCTGTAAGGTTTCTGCTGAGAAGTCTGATGATAGCCTGATGGGCTTTCCTTTGTATGTGATCTTATTTCTCTCTCTGGCTGCTTTTAATAGTCTGTTCTTATCCTTGCTCTTTGCCAATTTAAGTACTATATGTCTTGGTATTGTCTTCCTTGAGTCCCTTGTATTGGGAGATCTGTGCACCTCCATGGCCTGAGAGACTATCTCCTTCCCCAGATTGGGGAAGTTTTCAGCAATCACCTCCTCAAAGACACTCTCTATCCCTTTTTCTCTCTCTTCTTCTTCTGGTAGCCCTATAATGCAAATATTGTTCTGTTTGGATTGGTCACACAGTTCTCTCAATATTCTTTCATTCTTAGAGATCCTTTTTTCTCTCTGTGCCTCAGCTTCTTTGTATTCCTCTTCTCTAATTTCTATTTCACTTATCATCTCCTCCACAGTATCTAATCTGCTTTTAATACTCTCCATTGTACTCTTCTATGATTGGATCTATGACCGGAATTCGTTCCTGGGTTCTTGAATATTTTTCTGTACCTCCATGATCATGTTAATTATTTTTAGTTTGAAATCCCTTTCGGGAAAATTCTTGAGGTTGATTTCATTTGAATCTTTCTCAGGTGTTGTGTTCATAATTTTACTTTGAACTAGGTTTCTTTGGCATTTCATATTTTTATATGGCACCCTCTAGTGCCCAGAAGCTCTACTCTCTGGAACTGCTCATCCCCTGAAACAAAATCAGGGGTCGCAGGGGAGCAGTATTGGTGCCTGGGGGGGAGGAAAGAGCTGTTTCCTGATTCTTGGCTGCTATGCCTGCCTCCACTTTCAGAACCAGTGGGCCAAGCACACACATATAAGCCTCTATGCTTTGTGTTTGTAGCTCCTGTAGATGGGGCTTCCCTCTGGATGGTCTAATGCCAGGGGAGTGTTTGCCAGTTTGCGAGCAGGTGGGGCTGGTTAGGAGAAAGGCACAGTAGGCTGCGTATGACAGAGGGGGTCCTTCCAGCTGTGTATCCAGCCAGGGAACTGGAGCACCTGAAGTTCAAGAAAGTTCCCAACCTGGTGGGCAGAGTGCACCCAGACAATTTTGTCTATCTGTCCTTTCTCCTGAGCAGTAAACTCTGTGCAACCCTTACCCCTTTAGCATCCCTCTTGCTGTTAGGATGTCCCTCAGACTACCCACCTTTCTTTTGTCCCAGAGCAGCCAAATATGGATCCCTGCTTTCCACAAGTGGCTAGAATCTCAGTCTCTCCAGGTATTCTGCTTGTCTTAGCTTTCCAACCCCCTAATCATGACAGTACCATAAAAGCACCATGAAATGTAGGTTTGTGCTCCCAGAGCAGATCTGTGGAGTTAGGTATTCAGCAGTCCCAGGCCTCCACTCCCTCCCTGCTCCATTTATCTTCCTCCCATGTGTGAGCTGGGATCGGGGAAGGGCTTGGGGCCAGTCGGGCCCCAGCTTTGGTAGGTTACCCTTTTCCATGAGGTTTATTCTTTTCTCCAGGTGTATGCAGTTTGGTGTAGCTCTCTTTCCTATTGCTCTTTCAGGATTAGTCGTATTAATTACATTTTCGTATTATATGTGGTTTTAGGAGAAAGCCTTTGTCTCACCTCTCAGGCCGCCATCTTTAATCCTCTCTCTGTCTTGCCTTCTAGTTTTCAACACATCGTTATTTTCTAGTGTGAGGTGAATGAGGACAATGCAGATAACTTGATGAATCAACACATATTCATCAACTCCAGGTACCTTAATCATTTCTCTTTTTATTTTCTAAATCACTTCTTTAATTCACCAGTTTTATGAATGTCCTGTCAGTGGACTTCTTAATTGTAAGCATCTGATAAACTATTCTTTGTACATAATATCTAGTGTTAATGAGAATCTGTTGGTTGCATTGAACAGCAACATGCTTAGGAATCTCTAAGGTCAATGATTTATTATAAGGATGCAAGAGCTACAGCTGCAGCCAACAAATATAAGCTAGGCCTAATGGCTGATATTTTCCAAAGTGTATAGCTGAGAAATATGGAATTAATTTAAAGTTGTCAGCAACATACTGCCACTACTGTTTCTGTTTCTTAGAAGAAGCAAATCAGTTTTTGTGAGGTGGGGAGACAAAAACTCTAACAGGCTTCTTGACTAAAGATAAATCTTCAGTGTCCTTTTGAAATCACTATGTTCAGGGCAATCAGGTATCACATTACTTTGCACAGCAAGGTAGCCTCTGTGCTCAGTGTGGGCTTAGGTAGTATCTCTGGATTTTGTGCTGCATCTGGTTCAGGGCTTGTACTCTGGGTGGAGGTCACAGATATCAGTCCCGGAACATCTTGGCTGGTGGGTCCAAACCTGAACAAATACTACTTGGAGTGGTGTGCTCAGTGACTGTGGGAGCAGTCCTATCAAATGTCCTCTCTGAGGTTGTTCTCTGGCATTCATGTCTCTAAGAATTCTTTGTTAAAGCATTGCCTGATTTAACCAGCCTTTCAAGAATTAATGTGGGAGAAGCAGTGTGAAAAAGAAAACAGCAAAAAGCCTGATGGACCTAGTTATGATATGATAAATGATTCTGTTTTTGCCATCACTCATGTCTACTTGTAGAGCACTCAGGGAAAATCACAGGTCTAGAGAAGTGACCATTTTGAACAAGGTTTCTTGAAGGTCAAAACAACTTTCTTGTGGACTAATGTAATTCATTTTCAAGGATTTCCAAAAATTATTTGCTGAAGAAACTTAGTAGAGAGTGTGTTTCCTGCATGTTATATGATGGGACCTCTAGGGCCATTGCATTTTGATATCAAGAACGACATGACAAATAGGACTTTATGTTGGAGTCACAGTTTGTGACATCAGGGGATGATTGAATTAAAGTTTGAGTTTATCTAATGTACTATTTACCCAAACAATTTAATTTAAGTATTAGTGTAACAATGCCTCAAAATATGCTTCAGTTTGCTTTATATTAATGGAACTGCTTCAGTATATTATGTTTCAATATTCATGCTAGTTTAACCATTGGAGGATTTCTCTTTCTACCATATTACTAATAGTTAAGAGGAACTACTGTTGGCTTTGAAACTGAAGTGTGATTATTGCAATGAAAAAGATTTTCATGACATGTTTTTGTGAGTTTTTCTTTTTTGCTTTCTTGAGTAAGAAATCATTTTATTTTCTTGGTGTCTTGCTTAACATGAATGTTCCCAGCATCTAGTCTTCCATTTCTCTTGGGGATTTTTTTTTTTATGTAAACATCTAGCTAATTTTCTCTCACCAATGGATATTATGTCAGAGAATCCACAGATCTTTTAAATAAGCAAGAGAGACACTTTAATCATGGAAACATATTTTAGTATTATGTCCTTTATAAGAAATATATAACTTTATAATTTATATATTTTTTCTTTTTTACATTTATTAAGGTGTCATTAATATACCATATTATGTTGGCTTCAAATGTACCTCACATTGGTTCAATAGTCCCCATGATCAGCTTATATTGTGATTGTGAATTACTGTACCTCTTTATCCTCCTCCCCCTTCCCAACCCCTGCACCATCCAAACCCCTCCCCATTGGTGACCACTAGTCACTTCTCAGTGTCTATGAGTGTACTGCTATTTTGTTCCTTCTGTTTTGCTTTGTTTTTATATTCCACAAATAAGTGAAATCATGGGATATTTGACTTTCTTTGCCTGGCTTATTTCACTAAGTATAATACCCTCTAGATCCATCCATGTTGTTGCAAATGGCAGGATTTCTTTTCTTTTTGTGGTTGAATAATATTCCATTATATATATGTACCACATCTTCTTTATCCATTCATCTATTGATGGGCACTGTATTCTTATATATATTTTGACTCAGTTCTTTTGATTTAATGGGAGGATTTAATATTTTTTACTGTATATTAGAGCAGGTTCTGAAATGTAAAATTTCATTGTTACATGGACATTAGCATGATTGGATAACCAAAGATGTATTCTGAAAATAAATATGTATTAACTATCTATTCAAAAGTAGTGTTCAAAATTAGGAATACCTATCTTCATTGTCACTTAGGATTATTAATGGTCCTCATATTTCAGCTATTAGAATCATGGCAGCAATTTCCCATTGAGAAAAAGGATTTTAAAGGAAAATTGTGAAGGAAAAGAAAGAAATTATCATACTCAATGACATATTTTAAATTTTTTATTAGAAATACTTATTCCTTCATTTTCACTTTGAGAGTGTCTCATTCTAATCAATCCCCACAGGACCACCAAAGTAAATGTCAGCTGTTTTTTTTTTTTTAAAAAAAAGCTATTGAATTTGTTTAGCTTTCCCTGAGCTCCAGCGTGGGAATGGTTATTGAAGGTGGCAAGGTTACTGAGACTCTTTGCAGGGGCAGGGATGGCTCCAGGCTGGCAGGTAGAGCTTTGAAAGGCAGCACAGTGAGTGTCTGGGCATTCTGGGAGGAACTGATGCCTGAGACATTGGAGTGAGACCACAGAACTGCAATGAGGGAGGGAAGTTTGATGCTTCTGTTGTCTCTTTATGGAGAAAAGGCACCAGTTAATTTAGTTAATAAAAATGCTGGGTTCCTCATCGTAAGCCCACAACTTAGGAAGCCCTTTCCCAAACTGTCTTACTAACTAGACCTAGTTCAAAGAACTCATCCTGGTATCCTGAACTTATCTGCAACTGAGTTTGACTCTGTCATGCTAGAGGCAGAGATATTGGGCAGTAAAATTAGTGGAGGAAAGTCTAGATTTTGTAGGCAAACAGATAGTAGTTTACATACTATCTCTGTATGTACTCAGTGTGTACAAATTGCTTATGTGTTTAGAGGTTCTGTTCTTTATGTGAAAATACCTGTATCTTAAGTGTATTTTGGATTTTGAAATTCTGAATTTAATGATCCAATGGACTACTTAGTACATAAAGGTTCTCAGTAAGTGATAGCTGTCTTTATGTCCCAAAGAATCTTCAAACTTAATGTCTCAGCTTGCAGCCCAAGTTGCTCCAACCTATTCTTCTGAAGGCTGCTGTACCAATATTTAGCTAATTTTCAAGGCTCAAATGTAAAGGTGAATGTGAATATGTTTTGTACATAGTAGAATGTCATATCAGCAAATCTCAAAATGGGCTGCATGGAATTGTTAAGAAGGTGACTAATAGTTCCTCCTCAAAAGAAGATTTTGTAATTAGATAAGCCAGGAAACACGTACTTTAAGACATTTTAGAGACGTTCTTATGTCACTACGATTTCTGGAGATCTTAGCAGAGGATGGGTAGAACACATAGCATTTCCCAAAGTTTTTTGACCATGAAGCTTTTGTTCTCTTGAGGCTTCTTATAACTGCTCTCTAGGAAAGAAGACGCTGAAGTAAATGTGTTTATAATTACTGTGAAAATAAGAAACAATTCTTTACAAATGGGCTTAAATCATGTCTTTCTCCTGCTAGGAGCACTGTGATCCATTAAGAAGAGCACTATAGATAAACCAGACTTTAACACAGAGACTCTAATGTTCATTTAAACATAAGTTTTTAAAATATTATTGAAATGCTGTATGTCACTATTATGGCAGAATAAAAAGAACATCTTTATCCAGGTTTGCGAATTTTTGGTGGAATTAGATTTCATTCCATTGCCTCCTATAAGAATATTCCTGTTGATTATAGGGAGAAAAGAGGCAAAAGATGATTGAAATCTATTTCTAAATGACAAGGTCATTTTCTTAAGCACATCATTATTCTCATTGTCATGGCGAAGAGTAATATATTTTTTTAGTGCTTTGGAATAATGTATCTTACATGTTTCTACTTATATTTTGTGTCTTAGCACAGTTTACATTTGCTGTCATCTGAATGTAATAATCTGTATTCTTATGGAGAGGTAGGGAAAATTTGGTCACTACATAATTTTAAAAACCACTCTTCAGACACCCATTGTTTTTCTAGGGAAGTCAGGAACAGAATTTGATTCTTAATTCTGCATGTTATGTGTTATCTATTAAATCAGGATATTGGATTTGACACTTTAGAGGTTCTGTCCACACTTGCATGGGACTCCAGAGAGCAACGAATATTACTAAGAGTTCTTCAAATACATTGTGATAATCACAATTGTGTGTATTGGTGGTACCAGGGCCTCTGGGGATGTTTAATACTTTGGACAGGAAAAGCAGCAAAGGAAGATAGCCTCAAGACATAAAAACAAAAAAATCCCCCCTTCAACAAGGAAACAGGGACATCGGTCATTTCAGGGTTATAGCCTATTGAATTCATGCAGATCAACACAATAGTCCAGCTGGGAACTATTTTTTCCACACGGTCCCTCTCAATGAATAGCCTTTTCTATCCTGGGATTGATAGTTTATTTTATAATAATTCATTCTATCACAATGGTTATGTTATTCTTTACAATAATCACTCTATTAGCACAAAATGATAGCCTGGGAAAAGGGATACCATGGAAGCTATGGTTACGGGTATACATATCTGCCTTAAATCCTAATCTGGTCAGTATTATAAACGTAGCCCTAAAACAAATTTAGGGCTCTAAAAATCTTCCCTATTTAGATTCCTCTGATGTCTGACTCATCATATAGTTATACAGCTGTAACACTCTTGGTAGCAAGGATATTTCCTTATTTGTGTTTCAAAAGTTCTAGCTCTTCATTTTGAAGATGCAGAACATAAACTTTGGATTGGGGCAAAACCAAAGCAAAACAGATGGTTCAGAAGACACAGTTAATTTTCCTGAGATTTTAACCTTGTTAAATGAGCAAAAAAACAAAACAAAACAAAACAAACAAACAAACAAACAAACAAAGCCAGGCCTAGAAACAGGCCTCCTGTGGGATTTAGTTGAGAACTGTCATAACAAGAGAACACGGGCCAAGCCCAGTGCCATTTAACATCTGCACCAGTTCTTCCAGTGTAGAAGAGAAGCAAGAGGAAACACAACCGGTTAGGAGAATAAATCTGTGAATAGCTGAAGAACAATAGCCATCCATAAACGTGGAGACATTGAGGCTGATATCTTAAATCATTTTCATATCAATATATATGATGTCTAAGATAAGCAGGATCTTTTAAAGAAAATTAATGAGGCAGAATGATTTCCCATAGATACTTCATTAGAAGTCTCTTGTCATGAATGTCCAATAAATGCTAACTCCTCCCTGGGCACCAAGGTAATAATTTGTGAGGTAATTGGATCCATTAGATTAATTAGATTAATCACTAGATCTCATTATTTGCACTCATATATTTCCATATCCATTTATTTCTGGTTAAAAATGCTTTCAAGAAATTCCTTAAGACCTAAATGAAATATGCAAAGGATTTATGTAAAAGAACGAAACCATAATTGTGACTTTATTAACTTAGCTTGACCATGTATGTCTGGGTATATTTCTATTAGTATACAAATCTTGGGTATACTACTGATGAAGACACATTTTGCTGTCAATGTTGCATTATTATAGATAAATTTTGTTTCTGGGCTTTTAGGCATTTGCATTTGTCTTAGTCTATTCTGGGTGTGATAACAAAATACTGCAGACTGGGTAGCTTCTAACCAAAAATTTATTTCTGAAAGTTCTGAAACCTGGAAGTCCCAGATCAGGGTGCGAGTGTGGTTTGGTGAGTGACTTCTTCCCAACTGCAGTCTTGACCATGTATCCTTACATGGTGGAAGGGACAGGAAAGCTCTCTGGGTTCTCTTTTATAAGGGCATTTATCTCATTCATGAGAGCTCTGCCCTCATGACCTCCGAAGACCCCAACTCCTGATACCATCATATTGGGTATTAAGATTTTAACATATGAATTTGTGGGGAGGGGACACAATCCTTTAGACCATAATAGCATCAAACACTCAGGACAAACTCATATCCTCTTGCTTGCCTGATTCCTCTCTATGGTATCCTGGTATTATAGTATCTCATTTTGCTTTTTTATTTTGTGCTACGTGATCATGTGTTAAATGTCCTCGATCTCCAGTACTGAGAAAGAAGACCATTTACCTTCCTTACAGAACAAAATGAATAGTCTCAAAACTTATAATATTGAAAAAAATAAGCCTGGGGGATATATGGGGGAGGGGGGAATGAATGAACTAGAATTTGTTTTGCTTTATCCTTGGCTTTCTCTTCCTCTACCACAGTCAAAACCAGGCTGTCCCCAAGAAGTTGAACCACCTTCCTTCTTAAGCTCTTAGCCACGTGTGGTCTAGAGCTCCTACTATTTTTGGTTCCCCTTAGTGCTACTGAAAAAGGCTACAACTTCCAAGAAAACATTGTTAAATTCCATAGGAAAGCAAAAATACTGAACTTGAAGAACTTGAAAAACATGAAACATCTTACCAAGTAGAGGTTCATGAATTTTCTAAGCTAGGTATTTTCAGGTAGCTGTGTAAATTTGTTCATTATTTGACTGGGAACTCTGTTATTGATGTGAACTATTTTCTCCAGAAAAGTAAGCATATTTTGACCTAGCATTTGGGAGTTATCTCTCAGATAGCTCAACACTTTTATTTAAAGCAGAGAGTTACCAACTCTATCAGCTACCAAAGATTATTTTCTGCTCTTACATAAATTTCTCTCAGACACATCTTAATGAGAAGTAATTATGTAATAAGCACTGAAAATATATTAGTTAGGTCCAATACACACACAGACACACAGACACACAGACACATTACTGATTTAAAGTTGAGAGTCTGTTGAGGGGGGTTGAAAATTAATTGTGCTTTCTTAAATGTGCATTATGAAAAAAGTGTGATACAGTGGGACACAGCAGGGGAATTACTAAATCTAGTATAGATCCTCTTTTTCTTTCTCATTTTGATAATTTGTATTTACACTTTCTTTTTTTTCTTGCCCATCTTGTTTGGGATTTATCAGTTGTATTTCTTCTTTAGAAAACCTCAACTTTTTGGCTTCATTAATTTTCCATATTGCTTTTCTCCATTGTATTTAATTCATTTTATATGGTTTTGTTTTTTCTTTTCTCTACTTACCATAAGTTTAATTTACTCTTCATAGTTTAATTTTTAAGCTTTATTCTCGGTTTATTTTAAAACATTTTTTCTCATCTAATATTTAAGGCAGTAAATTTCTCTGTAAACACTGCTTACATTGTTTCCCACAAATTATGACATTAGGTTATCATTATCTTTAGTTAAAATACTGTCTAATTTCCCTTGTAATTTCTTTGTTTTTTATTTCTAATAAGGACATAGCTTCATTCCCAAATAATTAGTTAGGAATTTTGTAGTTGTATATTTGTTATTGTTATTGATTTCTAATTTATTTTTGCCTTTGCTGAATGATTTTCTCACTTACTATATAGAATTCTTTTTTTAATCTGCACTGTTTCCCTTTCTTTTTTCATTAAGGTATCATTGATATACACTCTTATGAAGGTTTCACATGAAAAACGATGTGGTTACTACATTCACCCATATTATTGAATTCTTCAATACCCCATTGCAGTCACTGTCAATCAGTGTTGTAAGATGCCACAGAGTCCCTATTTGTCTTCTCTGAGCTACACTGTCTTCCCCGTGACCCCACACACACCATGTGCACCAATCATGCATGATACCCCCCAATCCCCTTCTCCCTCCCTCCTCACCCAACCACCCCCACCCTTCACCTTTGGTAACCACTAGTCCCTTCTTGGAATCTGAGTCTGCTGTTATTTTTTTTTTTCAGTTTTGCTTCATTGTTATACTCCACAAATGAGGGAAATCACTTGGTATTTGTTTTTCTCTGCCTGACTTATTTCACTGAGCATAATACCCTCTAGCTCCATCCATGTTGTTGCAAATGCTAGGATTTGTTTCTTTCTTATGGCTGAATAGTATTCCATTGTGTATATGTACTACCACTTCTTTATCCATTCATCTACTGATGGACACTTAGGTTGCTTCCATGTCTTGGCTATTGTAAATAGTGCTGCAATAAACATAGGGATGCATATGTCTTTTTGACTCTGAGAAGTTGTTTTCTTTGGGTAAATTCCTAGGAGTGGAGTTCCAGGTCAAATGGTATTTGTATTTTTAGTTTTTTGAGGAACCTCCATATTGCTTTACACAATGGTTGAATTAGTTTACATTCCCACCAGCAATGTAGCAGTGTTCTCCTTTCTCCACATCCTCACCCGCATTTGTTGTTCCTAGTCTTTTCTATGTTGGCCATCCTAACTGGTGTGAGGTGATATCTCATTGCAGTTTTAATTTGCATTTCCCTGATAATTAGCGATGTGGAGCATCTTTTCATGTGCCTATTTGCCATCTGAATTTCTTCTTTGGAGAAGTGTTTGTTCAAATCCTCCACCCATTTTTTAATAGGGTTATTTATTTTCTTGTTGGGTATTGCAGCATGTGAGTTCTTTATATATTTTGGATGTTAACCCCTTGTTGGATATGTCATTTACAAATATATTCTCCCATACTGTAGGGTGCCTTTTTGTTCTGTTGATGGTGTCCTTTGCTGTACAGAAGTTTTTAGTTTGATGTAGTCCCATGTGTCCATTTTTGCTTTTGTGTCCCTTGCTCTAGGAGATAAGTTCAGGAAGAAGTTGCTTATATTTATATTCAGGAGATTTTTGCCTACGTTGTCTTCTAAGAGTTTTATGGTTTCATGACTTACATTCAGGTCCTTGATCCATTTTGAGTTTACTCTTGTGTATGGGGTTAAACAGTAATCCATTTTCCTTCTCCTGCATGTAGCTGTCCAGTTTTGCTAACACCAGTTATTGAAGAGGCTGTCATTTCCCACTGTATGTCCATGGCTCCTTTATCGTATATTAATTGACCATATATGGTTGGGTTTATATCTGGGCTCTCTGGTCTGTTCCATTGGTCTATGGTTCTGTTCTTGTGCCAGTACCCAACTGTCTTGAGTACTGTGGCTTTGTAGTAGAGCTTGAAGGTGGGAAGCATAACCCTCCAGCTTTATTCTTCCTTCTCAGGATTGCTTTGGCGCTTCAGGGTCTTTTGTAGTTCCATATAAATTTTGGAATGATTTGCTCTAGTTCGTTGAAGAATGCTGTTGGTATTTTGACAGGAACTGCATTGAATCTGCAGTTTGCTTTAGGCAGGATGGCCATTTAGACAATATTAATTCTTCCTATCCATGAGCATGGGATGTGTTTCCATTTACTGGTATCTTCTTTAATTTCTCTCTTGAGTGTCTTGTAGTTTTCAAAGTATAGGTCTTTCACTTCCTTGGTTAGGCCTATTCCTAGGTATTTTATTCTTTTTGATGCAGTTGTGAATGGAATTGTTTTCCTGATTTCTTTTTCTGCTAGTTCATCGTTAGTGTATAGGAATGAAACAGATTTCTGTGTATCAATTTTTTATCCTGCAACTTTGCTGAATTCAGATATTAGATCTAGTAGTTTTGGAGTGGAATTTTTGGGGTTTTTTTATGTACAACATCAAGTCATCTGCAAACAGGAACAGTTTAACTTCTTCCTTGTCAATCTGGATGCATTTTATTTCTTTGTGTTGTCTGATTGCCATGGCTAGGACCTTCAGAACTATGTTGAATAAAAGTGGGAGAGTGGGCATCCTTGTCTTGTTCCTGATCTTAAAGGAAAAGTTTTCAGCTTCTTGCTGTTAAGTATAATGTTGGCTGTGGGTTTGTCATATAAAGCCTTTATTATGTTGAGGTACTTGCCCTCTATACCCATTTTGTTGAGAGTTTTTATCATGAATGGATGTTGAATTTTGTTAAATGCATTTTCAGCATCTATGGAGATCATGATGTCGTTTTTGTCCTGCTATTTGTTGATGTGGTGAATGATGTTGATGGATTTTCAAATGTTGTACCATCTTTGCATCCCTTGAATAAATCCCACTTGATCATGATGCATGATATTTTTCATGTATTTTTGAATTCAGTTTGCTAATATTTTGTTGTGTATCTTTGCATCTATATTCATCAGGAATATTGGTCTGTAGTTTTCTTTTTTGTGGTGTCTTTGCCTTATTTTGATATTAGAATGAGTTTGGGAGTATCTCCACCTCTTCTACTTTTACCAAACTTTAAGGAGAATGAGTATTAGGTCCTCACTAAGTATTTGGTAAAATTCAGTGGTAAAGCCATGCGGCCCAGGAGTTTTGTTCTTAGGTAGTTTTTTGATTACCAATTCAATTACCTTGCTGATAATTGGTCAGTTTAGATATTTTTGTTTCTTCCTGTGTCAGCATTGGAAGGTTGTTTTTTTCTAGAAAGTTGTCCTTTCTTCTAGGTTATTCAGTGTGTTAGCACTATATAGAATTCTTAGTTGGTAGTTTTTTAGTTTCTTTTATTTTTCCTTTCAAACCTCAATATATATATATATATATATATATATATATATATATATATATATATATATATTTTTTTTTACTTATTACCTTCATTCTTTCAATTGAGAAATCAACAGTCATTATTTTTGCTTTTTCTACATCACATATCTAGGTTCTCATTGCTGTTAGGAATTTTTCTTAAGTTTTGACTTCAGGCAGATTAATTATGATGTATCAATGTTTTATTTCTTCTGCTTAGGTTTTATTGCTTTTTTCCTGGCATTTTTTAAAAATTAAATTTGGAAATATTTTGTCTAATATGTATTTGAATATTTTTGCTGCTCCTACCATTCTATTTTCCCTTTACAGTCACCAGTTATGTCAGACAATATGATATTGTCCAACATTAATGTTGATTTTTTTCTATTTTCTTTCTCTTTACTTCAGTTTGGGTTTTTTTGATCTGTTATCAAGTTCACTGATACTTTTGTCATCCCATCTCTGCTATATTTAGAAGATTACATTTCAATTCTATAATTTCTGTATGGGTCTATTTTTATAGTTTCCATTTCTGTGCTAATATTCCCTATCTGTATATCCTTTATGGCCATATTTTTATTAATGTTTTTGAACATTTCAAAAGTAGCCACTCTAAAGTCCTTGTATATTTATTATAATATCTCTTTTATCTCAAGATATGTTTCTTTTGACTGATTTTAATTTTTAACATACTTCCATTCTCTTACTTCTTCACATGCTTTGTGATTTTGATTGGATTATCTACATTGTGGACAATATGTTGTAGATCCTCTGGATTCTGTCTTCTCTTGTATCATGTTTTATTGTTTTCAAGCAATCAGTTATGTTACTGGCTGATTATTATCAATCTGTAGAGTTTTGCTTTCACACCTTGTTAAGGCAGGTATGCCTCAGTATTGCCATAAGGGTAAGGAAAAGCACTTAGCACTAGTACACAACGTTTACTTTGAAGATGTAGCTCTTTTAGAATTTCAGTAGAAAACATGAGAAACTTAGTAAGCCTCTCTAAGTCAGTATGACTCAAAATCTGCAGTTTCATTTGTAGGGAATAGCATCTGAGATAACTGTTCATTCTTTCAGACTTCTTGGTTGCTTTCTAGTAGATACCTTGAAGTCCCCCTTAAACAAATTCATGTCAGGAATTAGCCAACGATAAGAGGGATATGCAGATACACAGCTGGGAGTGCCATTCTCTGAAGTTCCCTTATTTATTGTATTTTTTATTTTTACTTCAGTCACTCTGGCAAAATTTCATCCATGACACCTCAGCTACCAAAATTGCAGCTTTTTGCTTTCATTCTCCATGAATCAATGTCTTGGAATTACCCTCAGGGAAAAAAGAACATATATATGACTATTATTCAGGAGAATTCCATTTTTCAAGTTGAATGTTGAATTCAATCTAGTTTCTGCCTATTTTGTTTATTTTCCAGTGCTTTTAGGCCTTAACTCCCACTCCCATCTAAGATTATATATATTTTATTAGTGGGAATCTGAGTCTACTAGAAGCCACTGCACAATTACTGGAGCCAGAAGACAGTTAAGGAATTTATTTTTGTGCTTGAGCTTCTTCAACATGCCAGTGTTTCCCAGCAACCCTCACTTGCATCAGAGGCTTCACTTTTTCTTCTCACTGTTCACATCCTTCCAAACTGTGTCAGGCCTGTTTCTTCTTTAGCTTGTGCCTTAGTCAGGTATCTGACTTTCAGGTATGGAAGTTGCATATTGTCTACCTGTTCATGAGAGGCTTGCTCATGAAAGGCTTATTTTAGTTTAAAATTCAGCTCATCAAGTCTTTCTTGCATTCACCACTCATTGATAGCTCCAAAGAAAAGTATGATTTATACTTTATCCATTTTTCCTTGTACTTAATAGAAGAGTGAAGTTCTTTCACATTGTTTTACATTCTAACTAGAAGGAGAAATGCTATGCCTTCATTTTAAAGAATATTTTTACAGATATAGAAATTCAGGTTGGCAGCATTTTCAATTAGCATCTTAAAGAAATGATTATATTGTCTCCAGATTTTCATATATTTAGAGAAGAGTCATCTGTCCCTCTTTGGTTTCATGGCAGGAAATGTTGGGATGTTTTTCCTGTTTATTCAGATTGTCCTCTTCCTTTCTGATTTTCAGAAGTTTCACTATGAAGTGTTTCGATGTGGTTTTCTCTGTTATATTTGATTTTATAGCATCACTTGATTCATGGCTTCATGTCTTCCATGGTTATGGAAATCCCTGACCTTTATCTCATTATGTACTATTCTGATACCTTCACATTTGTGAACTTCAATGACACTTCATTCGATTTTTCTAGTATATTACATATATTTTTCAGACTCTGCTATGTTTTCCATACCCTTTTTTCTTTATATTGAAGTAGATATTTTCTGTTTCTGTTTTATCCAGTTCCAGTTCAGTAATGTTTCTTTTGGTTTTTACTTAGTTGTTTCTTAATGTACAATTGGGGATCCCAGTAACTATTTTCTTGCTCTTGATCCTCAATAACATTTTGTTTTGTTTTGTTTTGGTTGCTCATACCAATAATTCTACCAAGTATACAAGCTGAAATCATTTTTGTAATCCTTATACCTCATATCTAGTTCAATATTTTTTGCATCTTTTCAGTTGGTCTCTGTGTTCCTCCTTTCCATTTCTATTACTTTATTAAATATCCTTATTTTACATATTTCTATTAAAATAGCTCAATGGGTGTTATTCATTATTCAGACCAATTATTTCACCCCCTCCAATCTATTCTACATAAGCCAACATATTTATTTTATTAATCTATGTCACTTGTTCAAAAACCTCAAAATTTTCCCAGAGACTAAATCTACATATTTAAAACATTTTTCCTCCTTGAGCATCCTTTTGTTAAAGAATGACTAATGAAGAAGTCCAATGTATAAAATAGATAAAATATGCCTGCTGCAGTGAGATTGGATATCAGAAGTTCTCTTCTCTAGGGCTCATTAAGGCACCAGTTAAAATCATCCAATCTTGGTGATAGAGGAAAAATTCTTTAGCATGGTTTTAGTATTGTCTGCAACCTGCTTACATGCTATCTGGCTATCTTATTTCCCAATATTTCTTTATATAAGCAGGCTTGGCATCACCAGGATGTAAGGCTTTAAATTAGACCTGCTGAGTAAGAGTCTTCATTTTAACATTGTTGTGTGAGAAGCGTTGTGAATGACCCCTATACTTTAGATAAGGTTTGCTCCTATTTCCTAAGTGTTTATAATTTATCCTATTTGTCACAGTGACCTAATTATTTTTCTGCCTATCAAGAGCCCTTAGTTTATACAACCCATAATACTCATTATATATGTTATATTTTGATTATGTATATTCATATTAAAACTAGTAGACTACGATCTTCTTTAGTTAAGAATCACATCCCTTCCAAGTTGTTGTCACCCATAATGTCCAACACAAAGTCCTCTACAAAGATTCACTAATTTTTTTGAATGAATGGGACACTGGTCAGGTTCAGAGCTGAGTATTAATTATATAACATGCATTAGTTCATATTTTACTACAGTGTTTTTAACTTAAATGAAGTATAGAATTTCATTGTGAGTATATAATATCATCCCATGGTTTCTACTAGCATTTTGATAAAAATCATTCCTAAATCCACATTTTTAATTCTCAGCCCCATGAATTCCAGACTCCTATTTTCAACAGTCTTCCCTATTGAAATCACTCCTGGTAAATAAGAGAAGTTAATTTGTTGCTTCCTTAATAATTCCTGACTATTGCTGCCACTGTATGCAGATACTAAACCAGGAAACGGAATGAAAAGAATCAAGATCTCACTTATATGAAAACTATACTCCAGTCTTGAGAATGGATTTATATACACTATTGTTTAAACATTTCCATTTAATTTTTTTACTGTAATCTTTTTAAGACTGAGATTTTATATTCACATCCTGTTTGTGATTGCAAAATTCCCAATTTTTTTGCTTTAATATGTTGAGCATAGGAACACAAGGATTGTCTTTCAAAAACATAGACTCTGCTGCATTTGTTAAGAAACCCATGAAGTCTCTTTATTACTTTTAGAAAACTCCTAAAATCTTCATTTTTCTTCATGATCTGGTCCTTAAATAGTTTCTCCTAAAACCATTCACATTTGCCTCCATCTTAGACAACGTGCACATCCTAAAAATTAGTCCTATGAAAATTAAGAGCAATTTTTAGAGTGTGCTATGCATTTTCAAATCTCCATTCCTTAGCAGTTTTTATTTCCTCCACCAAAAATATTCTTTCCTAAAAATTTTATCTATTAATATCCCTCCAACTTTCCAATATCCAGTTAAAATGCTTTGTGAAACCTTGGCCAATTTCTTAAGTTAAAATTACTCCCTCATCTATGTTATTTTTTAAAGCTTCCTCCTTGCAAGAAAGAAATTACTTTGATAAAGACTTTACAGTAGTATTAACTGAGAGCCACTTGAAGTTTTACAGAGCTTACCTCAAAAACAATAATGGATAGATATATTAAATTATCTAATTGGTGTCTTTGGGGAGGTGAAAACTAAGATTATTAAGTGCTTGCCAGGTAAAGTATATTGCATAGATTGCAGGTGTTTTACATTCATTATAAAATACTTATCCTTCTAATAACATTGTAAGGTAAATGTCTATTTTTTTTCAGATGAGAATATTAAAGGACTGAGAAATGTTTATTTCTGTTAATCAGTATTTTAATATATTAAGCAAGCAATCTGTTGAGTTATATCCTCTATTAACTGAAGTGTAACAAATGTATTTTGCCAGTTGAATACAGAACCATGTTTAATAACTAGCCAAGTATTTCCTTAATTACCTGGGATGAAAGTGGTTTAATAAATGGTGGCAGAGTCATGATTGAACAAATTATACCTGATGGCAAAAGCCATACTCTTCTGAGGAAAATCATTCTCTCTCTCTAAGCTGACATGAATCATAAATTCTTACAAGTCTCTGTAGTAAATGAGCTCTTTGTTTCTTTTTTTTATCAGTGTTTTCACAATTCCCTTTTATCTTCTGATTTTCTCCCATGGAGTTGTGTTAAACCCACCATTGTAAGTTTGAGTTTATTTTAAAGAATTTTACTGAGTTCATACCCAAACATTTTCATACTCATATAGCTATCTTCCATTTCTTGTCATCACTCATGTTTTTTGCTTTTATCTATGAATAGCTATTCTTCTTTCTACTCATACTTGTTTTCCTTGATATAGTCAAATACTGATTACATGTGAATTTTTTACAAAGCACAGAACTGAGGATAAAAAATAAAATTAAATGAGACTTCCAACTTTCAAGAGGTCTTTTTCAAGTTAGGATAAATGTGCATAAAGATTGTTGTTCAGGGGTCCTTAAGACCACACTCTGATCAATAATTAAATAAAAGCTATTCATACAGAGCTTGCCATAACAAGAGAGTCAGCCAGCTTCACTTACCTTTAATCAACCCTCATAGGTAGGGATAGAAGTCTAAGAGATTTATGGTGGAGAAAAGGGAAGGCTTGATTAAAGGTTTTGGCATGGGGAAGCTGGAAGCAGGCTATGTAGAAGATGCATCCTATGTGATTAGTTAGGGTCGCATATTTTGCTTTCTCTAGTTCATCCTCAGGTAGAAGTAGGGGCAAAAAATTAGGGAAGCTGGCAGTTACTGATAAAAGACCTAACCACTTTGCGATAGTTGCCATAGAGGTTGTGGTTTAGCTTCACTGGACTGTTTGCTTCAGACTGTGAGTCAGAGTTTTATTTTTCTATATGGGCCAACCATTGCTCTTTTGTATATTCAGCCTCTCTTACATTAATTTAAAGGCTTACAGAATGACTGATATATTGATAGTTTTAGTCCACACAGTAGTGAATCAAGCAAGGGACGTATTTTATAACAATGGAAATGTGACAAGGAGACTGTGACCACAGGATTTCATCTTACCATGCACTATACGACCCAGAAGCAGCCATCAGAGGCCAAATTAAAGTGCCAGATAGGGGACAATACGCAGTGGGATTATGTAATAAACCAACAGGTGATACCTATATTCTTCCTCTATCTGCAACAGCTAAAATCCTCAGGTCCAGCAACCAAGGAGTAGACTTAGCATTGACTCTTCTCATCATCCTTTCAGTGACTCAAAAGCAGAATTTGTGTTTCCCATCCTTGCAAAATTAATCTGTCAGATTAATTAGAAGTCTGGTTTCTCTGACCTGTGAAAAACTGGATTTATTGGATAAATTGCTCCCCAACCCCAACCCCTTTTCCTGCTGGATAAATGATCTTGAAATGCAGTTTATATGACCATTAAAAGGACTTGTCTGGAAGATGGAGCAATTAGTGGCACGTAGTGTGCATCTTCATACTGGTTCTCCATCCGTTCTGCCGCGCGTCTTCTGCCTTTCACTGCAGCCCCATGTGAATGCCCTCACAGGTGAAGCAGTGTCACCAGCTCTTTACTTTGGGCTCTGCATTGTTTGGAACCCAGGCTAAGACACAAGGCTGCCAAGAAAAACTCCTAGGCTTCTACTCTGTGGAATACAATTCACTTATTTGGAATAATTGAACAGGTTAGACTTGGGACCAAAAGATCCTTCATTCAGTTGGACTTGGTAACTAATTTATGCATACAAAAGACAGCACTAGGGAGGAATTTAGATATAGATACATACAGCTCAGGAAAGGTAATATTACATGTTTTATTTGAAATGTAGTAAATGAAATTGTATAGAAGCAGAGAAGCAGCTGAGGAGGTGGAACAAAATATAAACCAAGAAAAGAAAGTAGTTCAAATTTAGGGATATTGGCAAAAACACTGAATACTACTGCAGAGTCAAGTAAAATAAACATCATTAGCTGTAGAATCGTGGAGGTGGGGAACTATTTCCTAGAAGTCAGGGGTGAATGAGGGGCCTATTAGGCATTTGAAATGGCAGAGAGGAAAGCAAAAGCCAGAATGTCCCATAAATTTCCTATAATTTGGGGTCTTAAAATATAGCAATAAGACAAGAATACTACACATGGACACAAGTTTTGTCTAAGAAGACACTGCATTATTAAAAAAGTTCTCAAAATGGAAGGTACAGAGAGAGAAGTTTATTTTTTTATTACCTGAAATATAATTAGTGAAGTAGTTTTGTAATAGTCTGTGGTTTCTAGATTAAATAAGAAAGTAAATAAAACTTTAACTGTGTATAAAAATGTGTCTGTGTGCACATGTGTTTTACTAGGGAAACAGACATTTATCCAATTTTAAGAGAGGTCCAAAAAGCCCAAGAGATAAATAGCCATTTAGGTAGGGTGTGTGCCAGGATCTCTGTTTGCAAAAGATTCATTGCTCTTAGACATTTTTTAAATTGCTGAACAAAAATACAAGACTGCAATTATAATCTTAAGTATGCTCATATATATCTGAAGTGTGGGAGACCATGTCAACTCTGATAGGGCAGGATAATTATAAGCAGCATGCAGAATATTATTCTAGGTGTGAATGCCAAGAACTGAGAGAAGCATGTACAAATAAAGAATCTGAAAAGGAAATTAGTTTAAAGAATGAATGTGCTTAAAATAACAGGTAAGAGGGATTAGATTCCCCAGAGACATTTCTACAAGATGGGTAAGGAATCAATCTGATGAACTATCAGTTATACTGGAAAACTAAAAATTGAAAATACTGATAATAAGCAGGTTATTTCCTTGGGATGAAGGGATCTATATCTTCCTCCACCTATATCCTGTGTTAACAGAAGCAGCAAAAAATGATAATTTGAGAGTCATCATAATAAGAAATATAACTTCCAAATCAAAGACTTCTTTTGCTATGGAAACTTAGATTTGCAAATATTACCAAATTTAAGAGACGTCAAAAATTATGTATGATTTCCTCTCTTTTATGCCATTAGAAATAGATGCTTGATATACCTCTAAAGAGTAAACATCGATGGACTAGTCATTGCTAGGAAACTCACAGACAGCGGCGTTCTATATTTGATCCATGACTTTTTTTGTAATTTTCTTTCACATATTTAGCTTAATTGAGCTGGATTGCAATCGCTAGAATAGGGGTTTGAATTAAATGCAAGATGTAGGCTTAGCTCTCAACCTGTGGCTTATTTTTCTGTTTCCTATCAATTCTATTCTAAATGTTTCAAATTTATTGACCAAAGCCTTCCTAATACTGTCTAATTTTTGTACTTCTTTTTCTTTAAACTGTTTGGGTTCTTCTTCACTCCTTCCATCATTACCTTGGAGTTCCCCTGTTAAACCTTGGGCCCTAATTCTCCCCTTTATAAAGAGTCCAGTAGATTACATTTTTAAAATGTTGTCCCTGGACTCTGACAAAAACTCAGAGCAGATATGTAACAAGGCATTTCCCTAAAAGCCCAGCTATTACTGTTTAAGTAGTTTATTTAGAAAACTTGCTTTCAATTTTAAAAAATTAATTTGATTTATATATTTAAATCTGATTTTTATCTTTACTGGTTGAATATAATTAGAAGTATTTATTATTACTACAAAGTTAATATTTTTTGTTAAACACTGAGTCCTTTGGGAGGTATAATAGTGAGGAAAAAGTTTAATTTTATCTCCTTAATACACAGAAACTAGAGTAAACCCTTTTCTTAATATCTGGGAAAATTTATATTGATCATATCTCTTCCCATTCTCATTTGCCTACTTGACTGGATAATACATGAAGAAATATGTCTCACTACCTTGGGGATAGAAGGGGAAAAAAGATTATTTTCTATCCAATGTGTGGATGAAATCTTTCTCTGATTGCTGTTCAACAAGTATTAACCATTTCTTTACAATTCTAATATAAAATGTAGCTCTTTATAACTGTGTAACACAGAAAAGCTAATTAGATAATTAGAGTAAAAACTTCTGGGAATACTCATTAGCAAAAGTCAATATGTGGAATTCTTTATAAATTTTTTAAAAAGTGTATCAAATTGTCTATTTTCTTTCCATAGAGGTTATTTGGCTGATACTTTAGAAAAGTCCAACATGGGATGAAAACATCTTTATATTCATCATGAAATATGTTTTTCTAATTGATGAATAGGCTAGTAATAAACCAAGGCTATTGTTTTTTGTGATACCAACCTTTGTCAAGGTGTTCTTTCTTACCTGGAAG
Organism: Smutsia gigantea; assembly: GCA_032199065.1. NCBI lineage: Eukaryota > Metazoa > Chordata > Mammalia > Pholidota > Manidae > Smutsia > Smutsia gigantea. Next base: position 25,546 of record JAVSCE010020224.1, read on the forward strand.
ATAGCCTCATGTAGATACTGAGGGGAGTTAGAGCTATGTGCAAATCCTCTGCTTGAAGCACTTTCTGTATGTATGTCTCCATGATCCGTTTTGGGAGATAACTTTCTCTTTGTTTCCTTAATAAGGTAAAAGAAAAGTCTTCATGAGAATAAGGTCTTAGAGGCTTTGCTCCTGATATCAGCTTAATGCCTGAGAAGTTTGTTGGAAAAGAGTCAGAACACCATCTGTTTGATGGAAGGGTCATCCCAGTTAGTCCTGCATGATCTCAGCACTGAGCCTGGAAAACACTCTTACTGTCTGCTTCAAGCTTGGAGAGACACCCTTCTGGTTCTGGGGATTAGGATATTTGGAAGATTGAAGCTGTTCTGGAAGAAAACTGAAAGCAAGGAGAATAATAGTTCAATATAAATTGGACATTGGACTGTAAAAGAAGGAGTCTGGTGAAACCGTTTTTCTCCTCTCACTCCCCACAATACACATACACTTTCTCTCCTGTTATTCAGAAATTTCCATTGCAAAGCAATTCAATAATCAGTGTACAGTCAAATTCAGAGGATGAAGCATGTCTACTTTGGAGACATCCTAAAGCAGAAGTATAGCAAGTAAACATGTAGATTATGTTATTCAGGAGTCAAAAAAATTCATCTCAGAAAAATATTTTCAGCTTTTGCTTAGAATGTTTATGTTAATACAGCATTAAATCCAAGAGTTGGTGAATTAATATCCCACAGGTGTTTTATGAAACAACATATTATTCACCAGTATGCTCTGTGGATCCTTTTGTAGTGAACTGTGGCCCTTTTTTATTCTTTCCGCTTCTCTGTAGGATGCTCCAAACACCAGATAGAATGGATCCCAGTGGTATGTAGGTCAGCTGTACTAGCAAGAAAATCACAGTGAAGGTCAAGTAGGGAGTTTTGCAATCTGAAAATCATTTCTTCTCATCACATCAACTCTTGCAGAGTCACCAGCCCTGTGTTGATAATAAGTCTCAATACCATCTTCAGTCCTTTATTTTGGTAGCCTTGACAACGACACGTATGAGGAAGTGGGTGTGGACATGGTAAGGGGAGCGGACCTCGGCTTCTCAGGTCGGGAATATGGTGCGAGTCTCTTGCTTACCCTCCACGTACTGAGTGCATCGTGGCTTGGAGCTTGCAAGGGGGTTTCATCTGTCTGCCTTGGTTTGGGCACTGAGCGGATGGGAAAAGGAGACTGACTTACCAGCCAGGGCGCAGCATGTTGGTTTGATGGTTGCTGAGAAAGGGAACCCGGCAGCTGGCAGACACGTGGACTGGGCTGCAGTACGGCACCCAGGGGGCTGTGAAGGTTTATACTCTCCTACCAAGCAAATAGAAAACATCATGTCAGTTTGAGAGAAACTGCAAAAAAAAAGGAAAGTGTTTTATATTTCAGTGACTGTAGCACTTTTTCTTGCTTTTTGAACAAGAAGCCCTGAATTTTCATTTTGTACTGGGACCCATAAATTACACAACCAGCCATGGGCATGGTTGTCAAGTTTCAAGCATGGTTTAACATTTAATATCTTTTATTGTATATTAGGTCATTATAGTAACTCGCCAGCTTTACCCAATACTTTAATATTTTCTTCTTTACCTCACTCAATCCAGAGTATGAAAATGAACTATGCTGCATGGAGGGGGAAGCTGAAATCATAATGGAGAAAGAACTGGTAAACAGTGTCATGATTGAAAATGAGGGGGTACCTGGAACTGGCTTACCATGGTGTTTATATATGTGGTTAATACTGGGGTCATTAATAAGTGAACGGGGCAAGCCAATGGCCAACTCTCAAAGCAGATCCACAATAGTATGTCACGGAAGAATATGTAATAATGTTAGCGAAAAGTCTGGGTTTGGAGAAAGGAATAGTTATTTCTTTTGCCTAGAGATATTTTTTAAATTTTGCCAGGTCATCATTGGGAGTGACCCTTCACATCTGGAGTGGCAAAGAAAGAATTACAGAAATTAGAAATCAGTTGAGACCTAGGGTACATTAATTAGACCTGCAGACTGGGGCACCATAAAATGTCTTCCCTTAAAACTTTTTCTTTTTTCTTTCTTTTTTTTTTTTGTGAGAATGGTTGGAATAGGTACCTTGAGAGGGAAAGAATTGTATTAGATTCACTATAGTGTTGCCCAACACAAATGTAAAGATATTGCTTTTGAAATCTAATAAAAGCTTTAGGGACCCCAGGGATTTGAGGGTCTTGATTATTTCCAAAGAGGAGACCCTTGAGCTTCTGGCTTCATCCTTGGCCTGCTTGCACACTGAATGTATCTTTCTCCATCTCTCCATCATATGAGAGACTTGAATAAACATATTTTTATTTAGGCAATTTTTAAATATTTTTGTCTATTTGCTTTCTTTTTATGTTTTATGTTTCTTTTTGAATGATTTGTGTTTCTGTACCTAGTTAGGCCTTGGGAGATTTAAAATTTTTAATACTCTACAGATAGTAAAGCTTCAAAAATATTCGCTGAATTTAAAGAAGTTGCAGAAAAATACATGTTGTTAACTCCAAATGTCACAGGAGATATCAAATCAGATTTTAATAACTAAGACAAAAGACAACTTTAAAAATGTAAATTTTATACATGTCATAAAATAGATATCACTAGATAAAAGAATTCGTTTGTTTAATTGACTTATTTTAGCTAAATAAAATGTGATCTCTCTATAGATGAAATTGTAAGTTTTAGCCTACACTGATAGCTACACAATTTTTTTTAATCAATATAAATCAATATATATGTTTGGCAGGACCAGTATTGCATGCTGTCAGACTAGGTAGCCCCAAAAATACCTCCAGCTCTTTGAACATTTCTTCACCCTGTTTTTAGGCTTAAAATATATAACAGCAGGAAAGTAAGAACAACTTGAACAATATGTACTGGAGAAAAACACACATTGCTTGAATTCATGTTCTGTGTACACTTTTGGCAGATTTTGGTAGGTGATGCATGAAAACTGGGCAGATGGAATTTGGGACACAAAAGGGGAAGAAGAATAGAGCAAGTGACCTTAAGGGTGACTGAAGACAATCTGCTTACTTATAATTTCTCTCTGACTCCTGAATTCAGAAAGTCAGGTGACAGGACCTTAATGGAGTGTTCATTCTTATCCCTGAGAGAAGAAATATTATAATTCACCAGGGGCCCTCTTAATCACTACCTGATATACTTTATGAAGGAAATCCTCTAATCTCTCTCTAAAGGGCTAGAATAAATAACACACCAAATCTATGTCGAGATTAGTGGCCTTTTAGTTTTTAATTAAAAATGTCTTGTGGAGTGAGATTATATGAACCTCCTTCTCAATTAAAATGTACAAATATTATCTAATTAGGTAAGGATGACTTTAATATCCCACAAAGCACTCCTGTCCTCAGATCAATAGGCGGCTCATGAATCTGGTTTTCTGGTTTAATAACAGGAGTCCCAGAACATATCTTGTAGTGATTGATGTCTCTGAGGAGTTGTAGAAAACAAAGTCCATTCAGTGGAAGTCTTTGGGACCTTTTGTTTGCTTCGCTCTGTAGACTGAGCTTTCCTACCATGTGGTCTATGAAGATACTTCAAGTCAGTAAACATCCAGAAAGAGCATGCAATATTCACATGCTTTGGGAAGTTGCATAGATTTCATGAGCCATTTGCATGATCCATAGGTGAACCTGTTGCAGCAGGGTTTCTCAATCTTAGCACTATTGGCATTTTGAGTTGGATAAATTTTTGGTGGTTGGGGCTCTTCTCTGCAGTGTGAGATCGATATTTAGCAGCACCCCTGGCCTCTAACCATTAAGTATCAGTAGCAGCTTTTCCTATATTCATCATTTTTGGAAACCAAAAGGGTCTCCAGACGTGGCTAAATTTCACCTTGGGGGCAAAATCACCTTAGGTTCAGAACTACTACACCACAGTACAGACATTGTATAGAGGTGGCTATGGTTATCTCTAAAGTAAACATAGTAAAAAGGCAGTCTTTTAATTGTCTTCTGCCTTAGAGTAGAGAAGGCAAATGCATCATTAGGGCCCACCCATCTGAGCCCTGGATTATGAAGCATTCAGTTTTGAGAGAAAAGACCTGGACATCAGCCTCAGTTCCACCATTTTAAACTATGTGACCTTGAAAATGTCCTGGCTGAACCTTAGTATCCTCATCTATGAGAGATTATTAGTATTAACTAAGCCTATTCTCAGAGAGTATTGGAGCATTTATTATGACAATGAATATGAAAATAGTCTGTAAACTGTAGAGTGCTGTTGAAATATAAGGGGGCATCACAAACAAACTATGGAAAGTGGCAAAAAAGGTGGATCATGTTCTTCTTCAATAAATATTAGTGGAGGGAAACCCAAAGTAGAGTATACCCCCTTCTTAATCATGATTCATTCTCAAATGATTCATTCACTGCTAAGTATATTCATTTTATCTTGTGCTTTTAAATTTCTCCTTTGTGTATGCTTTGTAATACTACAATATACTAATAAAATATTTCAAATATATAATTTATTAATAAGACAAATCACATATTGCCAGTGTATGCTCTGTTTAATAGTAGAGCTGTGAGCAAAAAATTTGGAGACCTCTTTTCTGGAAAATCGTGCTCTGGACCAGTGCTAGCATTGTGACTTAGAGGAGAACCCTTTTTTCTTTATGTGACTACAAATTACCGTGTCAGCTGCTAAGGAATTAAACTCAAGGTTTTCAGGCTGGATGATGAAAAGATCACCCGCAGAAGTCTTTGAAAATTTGGCTCACCAAGCACAGTTCCAGATTTGCTGAATCAGAATCTCCAGGGGTGGAGATTCACAACATCCATGGGTGATTCTGACATGCAAATATGCTGAGAATTAACTTAAATCTGTCGCAGTTAATAAGCTAGCTATTAATAAATGTCTTTATAAGCTTAGCAAATTAGGCCAATGTATATAGGAAGACTTCTAGGACAGAGGAAAGAGATGCAGATGGGGAAGTGGAAAGAAATTTTACATGTCTTTGGGGGTTTTTCTAGGACAAGCCCTGACCTAGGTATTTCTCTTCATATATAATTTAAACCTCTATGTCTGTAAAAACAAAAAAACAACTAATGTGTGATTTTCATACTTATGCTATAGATTTCCAAATATCAGAGAATTAGAAAATGCTGTGAATTATAGTTTCTATTTTGTTATTCTTTGTCGTGTTTTATCTTTCCTGAGAACTATTTTCTATAGCAGGTCACAGATCCTACCGTATAAGCATCAATGTTCAACAAAAGAGAAATAGACTACTAAGCCTGGGTACCCACAGGAAACCTGCTGTTCTTCAGTATTTGCAAAGAACTGATCAAAAACGTCTCTTGAAAAGCTCTCTCTTCTCTCAATCTCTATTCCTTCTTCTCATTTATAAAATAGACACTATATCTTCTTTTGAGCCTCATAAGATGTATGTGATTTTATGGATATGAAACCTGCTGCTATTTAGCTTCCTACCTCTGGGGACAGGTGAACAATGTCACCTTTGATACAAGAGCCAGGCCATTTCACAGTGATGCATAAAAAGACTTCCTCGGTAATTGCAATTCAAAGGCAGGATTTTCATACATCTGGCAGAACTGCTAAAAATCTGTAGGTCATCAAGTTCCTATATGTTTGCATTATTGTAGAGATGAAACCATTTGACCTCATGATTTGTGTTTGCTGCACTGTTTAAGGATGTTCTGTTTTATCTATTGAAATAAGAGGAATAAGGAAGACAGGTGAAATGGATTATAGAAGCAAGTAGCTTTGTGAGTTGTGCTGACAAAGATAAAAGTAAACAGTACAGGTGTAGGATAAGGGATGGAAGTTGCTGTGAGTTGAATTGTACTACTCAACTCTGTCAGAGCTCTGCAGAGAAATAGTATCAGTAGAATATTGTATACTGTATATCCATAATATGTGTATAACATATATTTGTTATCTATGCATTTATTAAATACATGTATATACATTTGGAGAGAGAGAGAGTGAGAGATAAGGAATTGACTCACACAATTATGGAGGCTGAGTCCTTTGATCTGCTGTCTGCAAAATGGAGGCCCAGGAAAGCTGGTGGTGTAAGTCCTAGTCTGAAATCTGAATGCCTGACAATCAGGTATAGTCCAAATCAGGGGTAGTAAAAGGCTTGTGTCTCAGGTCTAGCAGTCAGGCGTAGAGAAACAATTCAAACTTCTTTCCACCTTTGTGTTCTATTTGGGCCCTCCCATGGGTTGGATCTGTTTTATTCAGTCCACAAGTTCAAATACTAATCATTTCTGGTAACACCCTCACTGATACAGAAATAATGTTTCCACCAGCTATCTGAGCATCCTAGGGCCTACTCAAGTTGACACACAAAATTAACTCTCACACTCCTCAAATTCATATGCTGGAGTCCTAACCCCATGTACCTCAGACTGTAGCCTTTCTGGAAATTGGATCATTTCGGTTGTAGTTAGTTAAGATGAGGTCCTACGCAGTAGGGTGAGCACTTAATCTGATATGGCTCATGTCCTTATAAAAAGGGGAAATTTGGTCCCAGACCTGCACACAGGGAGAACGCCACAGGAGGGTGAAGGCAGAGATCGGAGTCATGCAGAAACCAAGGAATGCCAAAGATTGCCAGCCAACCACTAAACGGGGGGACACACACATGTTCTCTTATAGTCTTAGGAAAGAACCAACCTGACCACCTTAATCTAGCCTCCAGAACTGAGAAAATAAATCTCTGTTGTTTAAGCCACAGGGTTTTGGTACCTTATTATTGCATCCCTAGCAAACTGATACAGAAGGGCTTAGACATCAAATATTCACGAGGCATGCAGAACAAATGAGCACAAAGAAAGATTCAGGAAGTGCTTGCACGCTATGCTAGGTAAGTTAACGTATTCAATCTCTTTCTATTTGCTTCTTGCTGTATGTTTAAGATTTAGTCAATGAGGTGTATGATTCAAACATTTTAATTTGGTCTGCAGGCTTTTCTTTTTCATTACATCTGGATTAGCTTGCCTGTACCCAAAGGCTTCTTATTACATCAATGTAATTTTCAAGACTGACAAACCCTTTAGCACTGAGAGACCCGTTTTTTGCACTCGTCAGAGTACTGAGTATGAAGATAAGTGTAAACTCTTTCTGCTGTTCAGGTTTTGGTACACTAGAAAATGGGCCTTCCTGATGAGTTTTCTTTGGAAATGTGAACATCATCTGCTTTGGGCAATTTTTAATTTTACTGGTTGTATGATTATTTCCCATAGCCCCTTCCATGCTTGTTTCTCATTTCTATTTCTGGACTGTGATTTTATTTTAGGAAATATTAGAAGTGTGTCTGAAAGCATTGATTCAGCACCAGGAAGTCTGTGTTTTTCCAAAAAGTCATCTTAGGTGATGATAAAAAAATCTGTTCAAAGTCTTAACTCCACTTTAGATTTTTATGCTTACTAAAACACTTTTAAAGTCTTAAAACGCAGTCACAAAGAAGCCCCAAAGTCCTTAGGAATAGGTTTTGTGAAACAGTCTATATTTGCTTACACTAACTGGTATTTTTAGAGGCGGTCCTGATTGAATTGATTTTAAAGGCTTGCCGTTGTAAATGTAAAGTGTACATTTCTCCACTTCTACAGTTTTTTTATTATACCTGCAGATCCCCTCCAGGGAAGTTTAGGTTTATGTTTGCCTCTGCTCTTTTGTATTTAACTGCTTACAGAAGCCAAGAGAGGTATCATTTGGTGGTTGCCTTACGATTTATAATTGGAATTCCTTTGAGGCAGGGGTCAAATTAACAGATGGGTTTAATCCTAGCAATTTACCTTTCTCCTGTTTATTTCTTTCTATAAGGAGGAATTGACTATTCAAGCATGCTATTTCAATAAGGGATAATAGAAGCAAACTGCCTGATTGTTGGTGAAACTGAGCATGATTAAATAGTAGAGGGTCAATATACCCTTCCTCAGCGGTGAAAAGGCCTTGCATTATAAAAATAAAACAGTGTTTGATTCATATTCTAAATTTTCACATTGGGGTGGGCAGCCTCCCTCCTCTGTACCAATGGTGTACCCCTACGTGCTTTATCTTACTACAGTGAAATAATTTCTTAGGTGTTTTCTCCCTAACTACATTGTGAGAGCCTCTATTGAAGGGCCAATGTTTGATATCTTTCTAATTCAAGTGACTGTCAACAAGAGCAATAGATAAAATGCAAAACGGAACCAAATATTAGAAAGTGAAAATTGGCTGTAGGAGAATTCAACTCATGAATGTGTAGACTAGTCATTTCCAGAAGAGAATTTTGCACATCAGCTAGTAACATGCTGGTTGAGCGCTTAAGGCCGAGTCAGATGGTTTGAAATCCTGGATTTAGTCAAAGCTCCCGTGTGACCTTAGGCCAATTACTTAAGCCCACCGGCCTTGTACTCCCCATCTGTGGAATAAAGATAAAAAGAGCACCCACCTTACAAAGATGTTATAAAAATTAAATGAGATAACACATATAAACCTCCGCACAATGTCTGGCATGTCAAGAGGACTTTCTACCAGCTACCTGTGTTAATTTTCACTTTCTAAAATTTGGTTCCGTTTTGCATTTTATCTATTGCTCTTGTTGACAGTCACTTGAATTAGAAAGATATCAAACACTGGCCCTTCAATAGAGGCTCTCACAATGTAGTTAGGGAGAAAACACATAAGAAATGATTTCACTGTAGTAAGTTAAAGCACGTAGTGGGTACACCATTGGTACAGAGGAGGGAGGCTGCCCACCCCAATGTGACGAGTCATGGGATCACAAATTCTAAGTAAAATGGAGTCACAAGTTAGAAGGAAAGAGCTTGAGCAAAGCCAAAGAGCCACATAACATCATGAACAAGTAGCCAGGAATTACCAAATTCTAGAGAGTAAGTTATAAAATGGAGAGAACGGGAAATGGATTGAGAGAGGCACCCTCCTGGTGACACCAGTCCTCACGAACTTGGCCCTCAGGCTTTAAGTGACAGAGACTAAATAAGCCCTTAAGTACGGTTGTGCCACAGAGCAGTCTGGGTAGGTGTGGAGGACGGAGGTAAGGAAGCCAAACTGAGACAGAGACGTACTCGTTAAAGGAGACGGTGTCCATTTGTACTGAGGCAGCTACCACAGAAGTGGAGAGGAGCTGGTTTAGGAGGTAAATAAAGCAGGCAGCCCTGGACAACTGGCTGGAGTGTGGGGAGTGCGCAACAAGATTTAGGGTGGATCCAGTTTTCTGGGTTGAGGAACAGGGTGGACAGTGCTGCTGTTTAGTAGGGTAGGGAATATAGGAGCAGAATGAGGATGGAGTGACGGGTGGGGAAATGGTGACGACATGTTGGCTTCAGCACCTTTGTTTGTGTGACATCCAGGAGGATATAAGGCTCTGAGGATGAGAGTGGTCGGCTTAAACCAGTACAAAGGAAGAACCTCTTACACCATGGGTCAATTTACCAGAGTCTAAGGGGACATCATACTTGAGTCTGTGTACAGTATTTAAAACTCAAAGTAGAGAAAAATGTTGAACTTTATAGTGAAAAGAACTATCATTTACTGATGATAGGGTTTATGCTAAACTTGTCTGCTAATCCTGTTAGTTTTATGTACTTGTTTTTTTATCTACTAGTACATCTATAGTACTCACTTTATCTAAAGATTCTCTTGGTTACTCTTAGTTTTGTTTAGATCTCTCATTTTTATCTTAAGTGGAAAACCTGAACAATTTCATGTAAATATCCTTTTTAAATAAATTTTACATTCAGTTAAACTCAGTATATTTTTATGACATACTTAAGCTTTACCACATATTGAAAGGAATGATATAAAAACGAAATATGAAATTTTATACCCTTACAAGAAACTTACATATGTTCAGTTACCTTCAATTATATTAAATCTCTCTTTCTCTTCCAATTCTGTTACTTTTATGAAAAGTTCAATCTAGTTAATCTCAGAAGTTTTCTCATTTACTGGCTGGATTTGTGTTTTAAGAAACATGGGAAGTAGAGGTGCAAAATCTGCTTTTTCTCCTCTCCTTTTTCTGGATCTAGCTTCCTGGTGTTTGGGATAGGAAAGAAGGATTGGGTGTGGAGGCAGGGGTGTACGCTTCATAACTGGTTTTCTATTCTTGTTCTTGATCTCGGTCTGCTTTAGTCTTGCTCTGCTCTGCTCTCTCTCTGTCTGCTTTTGTAAGACTGTGGTAAAGTGGCCCTAAAGTAGTTTGCATTATTCTCTTGGGGTAGGGTTCAGCTTTCCTTTGCCCCCTCCGTGAGATACCCATGGTCTTCCTTCAGCCTCCATACAGTCTCTGGGTGGGATTATTTCACTTGGGCTGTTATCTACTGAGAAAAATGCAACTTTCTCCCCCTCCTTTAACTTGCATGATGATCATTCACATGAAAACATGTTAATGCTGAGTTTCTTTTCTGTGTCCTGCAAAACAGAAGTTGTGTGGTACTCCCATTTTATTTTCATGTTTTCTTCATTATGATTTCTTCTTTGCCTTCTGGCATCAGCTGCTCAGTGGGCTTTCTGTCTCCTGGAAGACATGCACCAGGCCCTAGTGTTATGTTCACCTACACCCCAAACCACAGGAAACTCAATGCAAAGGTTCCCAAGACTTTTCCTGTTCTTTCCTTTTGCTCCAATGATGCAGCAGGATGAACATACAAAGTCTGCAGCTAAGAGAGCAGACAGCTAGGGAGGAATACAAGGCTTCTCTTTTGGTAGTCTCTCTTATCTTTTCAAGTGCTTCTCTCAGATATCCCTTTCAGTGTAGCTCTGGAAAGGCAAACACCACCATAGACAATGACCTCCATGTGTGTCACTTTATTAAGGTCTCCATTCTCTCATCTCACCCCTTATTCATGTAGTTTCTCTGTTCACTTTTTACTTACTAATAAGAAGGGAATGGTTGATGGCAGTAGTACCAGTTCTGCTACATCTTAAAATGACCTTGGGAGATGTCTGGCTCCATTACTGGCTGCTTATTTTAGAATGTAGGGTATTTACTTTAGAATGTATGTTTCTTTATCCTAAGCTTTGAGCCTTAGCCACAATTCCAGGATGACAGGAAATGTTCCATTCAATTCCATGTTACCAAATTTAAACTAAAACAAACTCAGTAGGATTTGAGGAAAGAGCTATTTAAGGATCTTCACACAGAAGATACATCTCTAGCTCTGCAAAAGATATCCTTTCTGAGGAAACCACACCCACTTGACAAGACATCAGATGCTTCTAGGGGGCTCTGTTAATGACAAGGTTAGAAAACACTCCTAGAGACAGCAGAAAATCAGAGGCGTTTTAGTGGAAAGATGAATAGCCTGGAAATTGGTCTGTTAATCTTGTTTCATTAATTCAATTGCCTTGTAAGCAAGTCAGTTTAACTCCTGGATCTCTGTGGTCTTTCTCTGGGAATGAAAGAAGATTTTAAGGTGATCTTAAAATACTATAGCTCTATGGCTCATATTTATGATTCTAATAACTTTTCAAATGGAATATGGGAGATGAAGGTAGACTTTGTTGGTGTCTGCCTCTAAATAGCCACGTGAGGCAATTCTTGAGATCCTTTCAAAGCTGAATTTCATCATATTTATTTGGCTAAACTTGGAATAAAATTGTTCCAGACCGGATTTGCCCAAGGACACAGAGACATTGATAGTCACTTTAAGTATCACTAAAGAGCTGAAACAGCGTTGAGACGTGGCTAATCTATACCTAGGGGTGGACCAGGTACTAAAAATCTCTGGCTTAGTAATTAAGTATCCAGCAGTAACAACAAATGTTCCTAAAAGTCAAGTGAGATTAAAAGAGAGAGTACCTCAGGGTTGTACCAATTTTTATACCTATGTCTACATCCACACAGATACACTATATTCAGCTATATGTTTATGTCTACCTATATTTATATATGCCATGAATTTGGGGTTTTAGCCTTTCAAAGTAACTAATTTTACTGTCTCCACAACCTTTCTTTCTGAAAGAAAAAGATTTACCTTTACCAGTATGATATCTCCTGATACGGAGATTAGACTGAAGTGGGTGTTGGAAAAGATATGTATATTATGTCAATAAAAATATTTTGGCAAAGAAGATAAAACAGAGTTTATGGGGCAAAAACACTGTATAGTCTAATTTAAAAGAAAAAATGGCTAGTTAGTATTTGTACTAATACAATATTTTTATATATTTCTGTATATATATATGTTGTGTGTATATACATATATATAGAGAGAGAGAGAGAGAGAGAAACACACACACACACACACACACACACACACACACACACACACACACGTTAGTAACTTTTCCCCTGTCAAATTGCCTACTCTGTTTTTAAGGCTTACAGAGTTTGGTAGTAATAAAAGGTAAATAGGCATTTTAAGACATAGCTAGTTAAAGTTATTATTTGTTTTAATCTTTTAGGAAAAAATTGGCAATAAATATCAAGGACCATAAACATGGCTTTGTACTTTGATCCAGCAATTTTCCTTCTAAAACATCATCTTAATACATTAGTCATGGAATGGCAAGTGTTTATCTTGAAGGCTGTTTACTTTGACATTATTTATAATATGTATAATTCTGAAAATGAAGAAATTATCTAAGTATGGTTATCTATATAATTACATATATGCAACTGCTACTATGTTGTAAAATATTTACATGAGTTAGTCCTAAGATTCTGAAAATTTTAAAAAGTTACAAACAATTTAAACATCTGATCCCAACCTTGTGTTAAAAGAACCTAAAAATAGATCCTTATGTCTGCAAAGAAAACAATGGAAGAAAATAAACACAAATGCTGATAGTCATTATCTATCAGTCGTAAGATTTGGGGTGAATTTTTATTTTCATTATCTGTGAAAACAAACAGTCTGCCCTGCATTAACAAGATAAAGATCATAGAGAAAACTTTGTTCATATAAAAACACTAGATATCTTATCCCAGAATCTAAACTGAAAATGTTACTTTCTCGTATGTTAATGACACCTCATATTTCTATAATGAATAACAGTTTAAAAGGACTCTCATTGTAATCATTTCATTTATTCTTCACAATATATACACTAGGGAAATGTAATATTCCTTGGTTTATAAATGACTAAAGAGAATCTGGGTGATTAAATGGGAAATTATGATTTAAGTTCTTTGGTAATATATCCACTGTAAAGGTGAGAAAAAGCATTCTTTCATTGGGCATTGATTTTTGAAATTGTTAACATTTCCATTCCAGGTGTAAATGCAAAATGGACTTTAGTACTAAAAGGAAAATATAAACAAGTTGTGAGAATTAATATGTATGTGTAATGTGTAAGCATGTGTGTGTGTGTATTTCCTAAATGACAGTCACACTGTAATCTTTTTTTACAAGCAGAGAACAAATATCTTTTTTTCCTGTGGTGTCAAGGATAATTTTAACAAGCACAGAATTTAAAACAGTAAATGTAGACTCTTTCACACTTCTCCATCTCCTTAATCATTCCCAGCATGCCTAACCCTAGCCACTCATTTCTCTTTCATGTCTAATCTCAGCCAAAAGGAGTCAGCTCAGAGACTGCTCTCTGATGTAAGAAGTAAAGGGGCTGACTTGCATTCCAGTTTGCTCTTCCTGCTAAGAAATATGTTCTCCTCTCTTTGACTTTCTGTGAAAACATCTTTCTGCACCTTCACATATACTCTGTTTTCTGGGAAGAAGGGTGGTGTGAAACATTTTCTTTAACAGGAGGGATTTGTCATTCATTCATTCATTCAATATGACAAGTATTTATTGAGCAGTATCAGGTGCCAGGTTTTGTTTCCCCCCAGGGGGTTGATCTGTGAAAAAGAGACCTAAATATCTACACTATGGAGCTTCACTGGGGGACAGACAATAAGCATGAAAATTCAGTAAAATATATAAGAAATTCGATAAGTAAAAAAGGAGGAAAATGCATCACCGTAGTGTTAAATAGTGTGAGTTTACATTTTATGTAAGATAGTCTGAGTGAATCTCACTAAAAATGTGAAATTTAAGTTAAGACTCAAGGGGCCTATGGGTGTAAGCCACAGGATAACTAGACAAAAGGCTTCAAAAACTTTATCCCACAATGTTTATTGAATGCTTACTGTATGTGAAAAATGTCACGTTAAACTACCTAACCTATAGCCTGTCCTCCCTGAGCTTGAAGTTTAGATTTTAATTCATTAGAAATGCCTTACCTTTCTGATCTCCTGGTTGATAGGGACAACTTACAATTTAATATCTGCTTACCTTTAGAACTGCCTAAGAAGTATATTTAAGGAGAAAACTAAGATTAGAATGAAATGAATAAGGATTTAACTGGTTTAACTTAACTAGCTATTGTGCACTACCAGAGTCAAAATGTTTCAGTGAAGGGGAAAAAGAAAAAAAAAAACAAAGCAAAAAACCAACAACAATAAATTCTGGGCTTGGAGTCGGTGGCCTTGGTTGGTAGAACCAGCTCCCCCTTTCATCAGGGGGGCTATGAAAATGCTGGGGGTCACTTTTGGAGGTTGGGTTTGTTAGCCTTGGTATCAACTTCAAAAAAAATCTAGAATTCTCTGATTTTGAAGTGAAGGATATGGATTGGAAAATACTTCATTCTTTGCAGTTAAGGAATTATTTTTATTGAGGTATAATTGACATATCACACTGATTTCAGGTATACAATGTAATGATTCAACACTTGTATATACTGTAAAATGATGTGACATCAAGTCTAGTTAACATCTGTCAGCATATAGTTACAATTTTTTTCTTGTCATGAGAACTTTTAACATCTAATCTCCAGCAACTTCGAATATGCAATAAAGTATTACTAACCGCGGTCACCATGCTCAATATTACATCCCCAGGACTTATTTTGAAACTGGAATTTTGTGTCTTTTGATCCTCGTCACGCATTTCACCCAATCCCTGTAAAAAAAATTCTTTAATTCTGCATCATTGTTAGGAAAACTTGGTGCTACAGTACAAGTTCGGTCAGCGTCAATCATAATGTACATATCAGTACTACAGGCCTTAGAAGCATTACCATACCTTTCTTCTGTTAATGCTTTCTTCTCCTTAAAAGTATTCTAAGTACTCAGCAACTGAGTTAAAAAAAAAAAAGATGTTTGGGAAATACTCCACTTTTCCCGTTACTGACCTTGGTGAATTTGTTCCATGTGGCTGGGGAAAACTTGTCTAGCAGTTACTGTAGACTGGGCAGGAAGCACCTGGCTGCTGTGTATCTCAGTGAAAGTAGGAAATCAGAGAGCTTAATGTTAACTCTTTCAACACTTCAGGTTTGCAGGAAATCTTCTAAAACCTTTCCTTTGCTCTTTATGAACTACAATTTTATCTTTTGCAAGACCAATTTTTTTTACACTCAGTAGATGGTAAATAAAATGTATTACCCTATTTCCATCTAATTGGAAGAAAATAACTTAGAGTTCAAGTGACTCTTTCTAAGGTCATACAATCAAAGGCAAAACTTACATTTTGTGTTTTCATTTGGGATAAACTTTATTCCAAGCAGGGAGCAGAAGAGTCAATAAAACAGACCCTTTGCTCCCTATGTCATGCAGCAATTGCAGGGTCCTGCTTGAAACTCTTCTGTTGACCAGTCAGTCTCCTAGACCCAATTTATCTCAGTTCTTTTCCTGCCTTGTCCACTCCTCCTCTATTTTGTTTGCTGGTTCTTCATGTCTCTAATCTTTACACATTGGAGTATCCTGAATCCTCAGACCTTTCATTCTTTTCTCCTCTCATGAATTCCCTGACTTACAACTCTTTTCCATGGTGTTTAAATACCATCTATACATTGCAACACCAAGTCCTGACCTCGCTCCTGGACTTCAGACTTCGAGATCCAACTCCACACTTTTTGTCTAATAGGCACCTTAACAGAATCAAAACCAAATTCCTAAGAACGGACTAACAGTTACCAAAGGGAAAGGGACTGGGGAGGATGGGTGGGAAGGGAGGGACAAGGGGGAAAAAGGGTCATTACGATTAGCAGATGTAATGTTGGGGGGGCACGGGGAGGGCAGTACAACTCAGAGAAGACAAGTAGTGACTCTATAGCATCTCACTATGCTGATGGACAGTGACTGTAATGGGGTTGGTGGGGGGCCCTGATGAAGGGGGTAGTTTAATCACCGTAATATTGCACATGTAATTGTAGATTAATGATACCAAAATAAATTATTAAAAAAATACCATTTATAAAAGCATCTAAAGTATATATACTTGAGGAACTTTTAATGAAATATGTGAAAAACATGTACACTGAAAACTATAAAACATTGCTGAGAGAAAATAAATGGAGATATACACCAGAAAAAAAACCAAACCAAATTCCTGATTTCATCTCCAGGTCTTGATCCTGCCAGTCTTCCCATCCCCATTTCAATAAATCACAATTCTGTTCTTCCAGTTGCCCTGGGGGGAGAAAACCTGGAAAAATCCTTGACGTCAATTTATTTTACAATCCACTTCTACTCAGTCAGAAATTCCTTTCAGCTTTAATGTCAAAATACATCCAAATTCTAATGACTCTCCTTGACTTTATCTCCATCACCATGCCACCATCCTATCTCCTAGAGGATGACTGCAATAAGAGAGGGCTTGTACTTTAATCCATATCTCCTGACTTTTAATCTAAGGCTTATTTTGAGCAATAAGAAAAGATAAGGGGAAGAACCATCTGGACTCAATACACTGGATTCTCATGGGGAGGTAGAGATCACCAGGAAAGTCTTACAACCCGTTCTCACCACATAATACATATTCCATGTCTTTAAACAAAGATTTCTTAGAGAGTCCAAATGAGTTGCATCATAACAATATAAAACACACAGTTTTTATGGAGAGAAAATGGATGACGTATGTAAGTAGTATCAGAAAACAGAACAGAGTGAATTGCTCAGGACTTTATGTTTCCAAGAATTCATTTGAAGTAAACTCTGTTGGAAAGCAAAACAAAGACAGAAGTAAGAATGGAGGAAATCCTCAGCTCTGCCATACATCCACAAGTATGAGAAGATTCCTGGCGGCTGAAGCATTTGGGGAATTCAGCCGCCTGGGATTATGAGCATTAAAACCCCTTGTCCTCAATCAACTCCGCTCCCATAAGAACTTAGAAAATTTAATACTAAAGATGTTTGTAGCAGCTGTGAAAATGCCCAGCCATTAGAAGGGAAAGTGAAGAAATAAGTGTCTGCATTTTTTTTACATCCTAGTTCCCCAATTATTTACCTGTTTTAATTGGTATTTAAAAAACCCTCATTGAATATTCAGGTGCATAATCTGTATAGATGTAAGATGCTTTGGGAATTAAGGTTTTAACATAGCTATGGCTATATTCTATGAACGGAATGTTAAATTCTCTAACAACTCTATCATTTCCTCTTACCCCATTAGCCCAGAATTTTCATTATACTGAAGTGGAGTAGGAGAGTACCTGGGAAGATGACTGATTCTGCTGGGCTTCCATATGCCAAATGAGATAGAGAAATAGTGGATGGTAAAAATACAGTCCACGGGTGGAGTGGAGTGCAGGGGATGTAGCTAGAGATATTATGTTGATTAAATGAAATGCCAAAATGCTCCACAGCCATTGTATCCTTTTTACTTGTCAGTTCTGTTTTCTTTTTTGCAAGTCCCATACTTAGTCATTTTTTAAATGTGTCAGAAATAGGTGGACAAATCTCTATCCTGTCTCCTATTCCTTGGTTTTTGTAATTCTGATCTGAGACTGTTTCTTGAAGACACTAGTCTTATTAGCATTTGAGGAATTTCTACTATATGTTATTCTCTATATTCAACTATTTATATAAGCACAACCTAATTTAATCCTCCCAATTGTGTGAGGTAAATCTTAAAGCCCTCATTTTGTAATTGAGGAAACGGAGACACTGAGAATCCAGTCTTACAGTTAGTGACAGATAAAATGTTCTTCCCCTGACAAACCTTTGCTTAGTAAGGAAGAAAATCAGAGATGTCCAGGGAAGCAGGAAAAATACAAGACCCCATTTTCCCTTTCATTCTTCAGGGGAAATCTCAAAGATTTTTCCTTTGATAATTTTTAAAGGCAAGTTCATAGAATGAAAAATTGGTCTACAATTAGTGAAAATGAAGGATGTTTCCCCTAGTCTATTTATCTGGTGTGTGTATAAAATTTGCAAAGCCACATAATATTTTTCTTTTCACACAATCTGAGTCACTCATCTTCTCTATTGGTTCAAGATGACAGTGAAATGATGAATCACTGGATTTAGGTCCATCAGCCTTGTAAGACTCTAAATTGTTTTGTGCTTTTCCTCTCCTGTCTCCCTTTTCTCCCAGGCTCTTCAATCACCTAAGTTGTAGAATGGTGTGTAGGCTTTCCCCTGTACCACAGTGTTTATCATCTCTTGTTGTAGTTATCTATTCCAGATGAGCTGTCAATTCATTTAGAAGTTGTTAGTAGACACATTTATAAATGCTGTCTTTATATAGATGATGCAATCAGCGATAATGTTTTCTAGAGTGTTCACCTGCTGAAAGTCCTGATTACAGGAGACGGATTCGGGTGTGGTATTCTGGTGTCAACAACTTTGGTTTACAACTCTGTAGTTACAATGCCACCCTCTAGTGGCACACTGAGGTATGCCCCCAGGACGTATCAAAAGAATTTTGGTAATTTTGTGGGGGAATGTCTGAAAAGCAAATTAGAAAAAAACATTCTTTGGAAGTCTGTTGCATTATTTAAGAAAAAAATTTATTGATGAATTTCTCAAGAATAGATATAATATGTGCTCATCCTTAGTCAGCTATATATTTTCCAACATCACTTGGGATTATTTTGGCCAATGTAGGAAATAATCATTATTAAAAACAAAACAAAAAAAAAGGGAAACTTGGCTTATTGGAACTTTAATTTCCTAAATGTTGGCTAGACTTTGTTTTCTGAATTGAAGAATTCTTTTCAGTGCATTTATATTTAATTGAATATGGAAATGTGAAAAATATGAACTTTAAACTGTTTTAAATAGCAGCCCATATTTGAAACATTTCCCAACGTGAGTGACAGGCAATTAAATCTACTTTGCATAAACTTGAACATGAAGTGGAAACCAACTGATTCTTTGAAGACCGAGAAGAAAGAGAAATGAACTACTTAATCCTTTTGTTGAGTGCCGGGGTTCTGTAGAGCAGAGAAGAAAATTGATGGGAATTAGGAGAACATAAATGTTCATTTTTGCAACACTGTTAATAGTACCTAAATACTAATTAAAAAAAAAGAAGATTAGAAAAGGAAACCTCAGGAATAGTGTGACTCACAATTTGTCATTGCAGATTAGCAACAGTGAACGTTTTGAGTATTTAAATAGGTTTGTCTGATGTGGCATACTCTGTATTTATATAAATACTATATGATGTAATATTACAGTACTTTGCATTTTACATTTGTTATAGCTTGATACAAAAAATTCACATATAGAATCAATTTTTACTTCTATAGGTATTATGATATCACAAACTTAAAAGGACTTGTTTTATTAGCTTATTACATCTAGGCCCCTTCCTTAATAATAATGATGGCTTGATTCACCAGCAGTTCTTTCCAAATATCTATTTCTTACATCATATATTCCACTGTAAAACTTTCAGCTTTGAGTCCATTATCCTTCCCAAGACATTTTCTGCCATAAATTCATTCCCTGGATAAGAGAAGAAAAAGTTGAGTGCCAAAAACTGATAAAGTTAATGAAATGTACTAAAACAAAAAAGGATCTTAAGTTTAAAAATGTTGCAGTTTCAAAAACCTTGCAGTTACTTGACTACAAGGAACTTGTAATTTAAGATTAATTTATACACCTTTTTCTGCAAAACATGTCTCTTTAAATTACATTTTTTAACATGAGCTTTTTATTTATTTGTATATTAATATGGCAGGCATTTATCTAGAACCTATAGACCCCATTCATGTAAATAGTTTATGCCTTTAAAAAATTTGGAATATAGCTGGGGGTGAGGCTGGGCTAAACAGATAAAATAACTGATATGCAATCTGGTAAGTAAGGGCTATATTAGAGGTAAATATAAGGTGCTATATTAGTTTTTAGAGCTGTCATAATAAATTGCCACAAGCTGCATGGCTTAACACAACAGCAATTTATTCTTTACTGGTTCAGGAGGCCTAAAGTCCAAAATCAAGGTGTCAGTGGGATTGGTTTCTTCTGAAGGCACTGAGGGAGAAAAGGTCCATGCTTCTCTTCTAGATTCTGGTGGCTTCTGGCAATCCTTGGTCTTCCTTGGCTTGTACATGCATCAAATCACTCAGATCTCTCTGTGTCCCAATCTCCCTCTCCTTTTTCTTATAAAGATGTGGACCATTGGCATTAGGACTCACCCTAAATCCAGTATGATTTCATTTCAAGATCTCTAATTACTGTATCTATGAAGACCCTATTTCCATATAAGGTCACATTTTGAGACCCTGGGTGAACATGAATTTGGGGGAGACCCTATTCAATCCTCTCCATGTGCTACAGGTAGAAAAAAGAGAGTTACCTAACTCAGACTGGTCTGGATGGGGATGGAAGATTCAGAAAAATTCTTGAAGCACGGGATGCCTAAGTTTACTTGGGGAAGATAGGGTTGAAAAGATGGGGAATTACTAGACTGTGGAGACTATATATATCGCTGTTTTAATAGTGTTATAGGTATAATAATGCCATATGTATATATTACATTACCTTGGGCTCAGGATGAAAGTAGACCACGAGAGAGTTACTAGAGTCAGAGAAACCAGTTAACAGACCATTAAAGTAGTCCATATTAGCAATTTATGAAGTTGTGAATATAGCAATGATTATGGAGATACAAAGATGCGAATAGATATAGGAACTACACATGAGATAAAATTTAGCAAGATTTTACAAAAGATTATGGAATAAAGCAGGTAGTGATAATTCTCAGGTTTCTCACTTGTACAAATACATGGCAAATTAACTTAAAAAAAGGAATAAAAAGGAAATATGCCTTAGAGGCAGAGGTAAACATTTTGGTTTTGGCCGTGGGGACTTTTCTGAATCTGTAGGATATTCAAGTAGAAATGTCAAGTAGTCAGACATGACTGTAAAGCAGAAGAGAAAAATAATATATGAAGTATCCAGCATATATATGGTAGTTGAAGTCATAGATGAGACTGAGATTTTCTATGAGAGAGTATGTATATCAGGAAATTAAAAAAAAAATCCAGACAGAATCCTGTGAATGCCAAAACATGAGCACAAATGAGGGGAAAGAAAGGAATCTCATGAAAGAGAGTAAGGAGGAGCCTAGGAGCAGCAAAGAATCCAAGCGGGTTAGTGTCCTGAAGTCAAGAGAAAGAGTGTCAAGAACGGGAATGTCTGTGGTGAAGTAATTGTTGCATCTGGAAATTAAGAGTCTGTGAATTTATGAAAAGCAACTTTTATAAACATGGGGGTCGAAGTCATGACAGGGGGTTGAAGAGTGACAAGAAGTGAAGTCTGTGTTTATCTGCAAATGCATAAGCATATTTGGTGTGTGTGTGTGTGTGTGTGTGTGAGTGTGTGTGTGTGTGTGTGAGAGTATGTTACATGTTAGGCCAATTCTTGGGGATATTTGAAAGGGAACAGCTATATTCTAAAGGTCTGTTGGTGAGGAGTTTATAACCATAATAGGAATAAAAGCCATTAGGTTTGAATTTACTCAGGCCTCCTTTTCAACTGCAGTTGACTCTATTTATACTTACAGTAAAATCTCACTCTACTGTATATAAAATGCACTTTAGCCAGTTTTGACATCAGTCGCTATAAACTGTTGGACATGTTTATGCTATTTTTATTCTTCTGTTATAGAAACAAAACAAAACTTTGCCCTGTGGAATAATGAGTAAGAAATAGATTTAGAGTGGTATTGATGTCTCTGAGAGTATAAAGTTTTAAAAGGGTAGTAGTACTCCCATAATTACTGCATTATATCTGTAAGTTTATGTTGATTTGTAAAAAGAACTGAAGTTGTTCAGGATACTCTAAGATTGTATTTATAATTGATCCAAACAATGCAGGCTGGATAATGCTAAGCTCCACTCTATGTCAGAAAAACAATATGTTGTACGAACATAATTTTTAGTATTAGGGTTTCTAATTTATTTATTTTGTGTTTGTTTTTGGCCATCATTTATCTATGACTTACAACATGTAGCTATTTCTAACCACTTCTCTCAGTGATCATAAAGGGCCCTTCTAGAATTACAGAGCAGGTGTGATAATAGATTTAGAGGTTGTTTTATATTATCGTGTGCACTTTACCCCATTTGTTCTCCAGGTACTTCAAATCCTTTAGACCTTTAATCATATTTATAGGTTGTCTACTTCCCTTATGATTGGCTGTGAGGCCTTGAAGAAGAATTGTGCCTGAGTGTGGTGACAGGTGGAACAGGTGGGAGGAGACCAGCTGTGCACATTAATTTTTGAGGGTCACCCTGAAAGAGACCACTAAATAAGCAGAAGCTTTTAGTTGATTAATATGTTGTGGCAGGATTGGGAGGTATGTGAGATTCTGGATTTATTCATTGGAATAGATTATCAGTGTGTTTTACAAAATACTGTGGGTACAGACTGCTTTACTGACACACTTTAGATGACAAAAGATTATGCTCGAGGATGATATTTTCTAGGAAAATCACTGATTTTGACACAGTTTGGTGTGCAAATATTCACCTCAAACATATTCATTTTCATCAATATTTTTTTATTTCTGTTCCATGTGTAATGAAATAACCACACCTCTTTTGTCCTCAGCTGGAGTCAGCATTAGTAGTTCAAGAAGCCTCAAGCATTCTCTCGTCTAGTGTGACATTTCTTAAATAATCTCTCCTTAATTAAGCACAGGTGTTTTTGTACAATTTTATTCTGCAAAACATTGCCTTGTTCTTTTAGTTCCTTTTAGCTATTTGTACACGGCTTAGCCACATGAATGAGAGATGGAAAAATCAGGGTACTGTGTGTGTGTTGTGCATAAAATCATTCAATACTTAATGTTAACTAAATGAAGGAAATAACATGGACAACTAGAAATTAAGAAATTTTAGGCATTCAATAAGCCTTGGAATGATGGATTTATCAATATGAAAGGCAAGATAACAGTGAAAAAGGCAGGTTCTTGTTTCTAAAGTCCTGAGTATGAATCACAAACTCATCTCCTAAGTGCCTAGGAAGAGGGGCAAATAACTAACTAGTTTCAGCTAGAGCTTTCTCTATGGCAAAATAAGGATAATAATTTCCATATTAAAGGATTTCATGTGGATTAAATTGGATGTTATAAATTTTTAGAGAAATTTCTTGTGCATGTTTAATATCAATATAATGTGATATCATTATCATTCATATTATTATTGACAGATATAAAATGGTATAACTTTCAAACATTTGTTTTCCATAAATTACTGATGATGTGGTACAGTAGTTTTGATTGTTTTATTTTCCAGTATGAGTTTTGCAGGTATTTAATATATTTTTCATATTTCTTGTAAACTTTTTAACCATTTTATTTAACTTATATATTGTAAAAGCATTATATTGTAGAGCAAATTTTGGAATCCAGAACAGGAAGAAATAATGCCACCATCCTTTTATTTTCAATATATGATTTTGTGGGAGTTCTTGCAATCTTTTGGAACAAAATTTCAGAAAATAAAACTCAAAAATATAAAGAATTATGCCACATCATGACCAAATGAAGTCTATTTGGCAGAGCAATGTTGGTGTAAATTTGTTAATGTAACTGGCCATATTAATGCACTAAAAAATAAGTGAAAAACTATCATCACAATAAACACATAAAAAGCATTTGAAAAAAATTCAGGATTCATATGTAATAAAAACTCTCAGTTGAGTAGATTTAAAATGTAAAATTCTCAACCTAATAAAAAATGTCTATGAAAAATCTACAGCTAACATCATACCTAAGGTGAAAGACTGAATGTTTTCCCTACATAATCAAAAATAAGAAAACAGTGACTATTCTCACATCATCTACTCAGCATTATACTGGAGATTGTTGCTGATGTTTTCAGATTGGAAAGGCAGAAACAAAAGATTTTTTATTTATGGGCAATAAACCTTTTATATAGAAATCTGATAAAATCTCCAAAGTCATTAGAATGCTTACAAAGGGTTAGCAAGGTTGCAGAATACAAGATCAATGTACAAAAATCAATGGAATTTCTGTTTACTACCAATAACCAATGCCAACTTGAAACTTTTAAAAGTTACATTTCATTAAAAATGTGAAAAACAGGAATAAATATGTCAAAAATTATAAACTGTACACTAGTAACTACAAAACATTGTTGGTAGGGATTAAAGATATAAATAAATGGAGAGATATATCATGAACATGGATTGGAGAACTCAATATAGTTAAGATGTCAGTTCCTCCCAAATTCATCTACACAGTCCTAACCAAAGCCCCAGGTTGTTTTTTTTCCTTTTTTTGGTAGAAACTGACAGACTAAAATTCATACAGCAATACAAAGGACATTGAGCAGTCAAGAAATGTTTTGAAAAAGAATGAAAGACTTGGATGACTAACGATACATGATTCCATGGCTTATGATTAACCTCCAGGAATCAAGACAGTATAGACTGGAGTAAAGTTAAACAAATGGATCAGTGGGATGTAATAGAGACTCCAGAAGTAGATCCACACTTACATGAACTGACTTTTGATAAGGGTGCAAAAGTAATTCACTGAAGAAAGGATAGTCTTTTTGAAAAATGATGCTGAATTGGTGAATATGTTCTGTATCTTGATCAGGGTAATGGTTACATGAATGTACACACATATAAAAATTCATCAAGCTGTACACTGACAGTTGTGAATTTTATTGTATGTACCTCAACAAAAAATTTTCTAATATAATGTTTTTCTAATAATTATAAGGCAGTTAGACCAGACAGAAAGGCTAATTGTGGATTATGAAAAGAATAATTTCTGATCCAAAGAGAATCATTGATTATGCTTACAGCTTGATAAAAATCAAAAGCAGCAGACAAAAAACAAAACCAAAATGCCAAAACAGTAGATATGTCCAAGCCAAAAACTAACCTGAACCTATAGTGCATGTCATATGCAAAAATTAATTCAAAGTGGATAATAAACTTTGAATGCAAACCTGAAAGTGGTAAAACATGTAGAAGGCAACATTGACGAAAAGCTTCATGATCGTTGACTAGAAAGAGAACTCTTAGATATGACACTGATAGCACAATACATAAAGGACAAACTTAAGAATTGTGATTTTCAATATTAAAAACTTCTGTTTGAAGATACTCTCAAGAGAATAAAAAGACAAATTTGAGACTATGAGAAAACATTTAAAATGCACATAGTGGCTGAAGTTTTATATTCCAAATATGTAAGGACCTCACAAAACTTAATAATAAAACAAATGACCCAATTAAGAAAAAAAGAGCAAAAGATTGAACAGATATTTCATGAAAAAAAAAAGACTGATGGCAAATAACCATATTAAAAGATGCTCAACAAAACTAATCATTGGGGAAATGAAAATTAAGACTACAGTGAGATAGTACTAAACATTTGTCAGAATAACTAAAATTAAAAAGACTGACAATAACAAGTGTTAGCAAGAATGTGGAGGAACTGGAATTTTCATGTACTTCTGGTGGAAATGTTAAGTTGACCACTTTGGAAAATAGCAGTTTTTTAAAAAAGTTATTTACACACATATACACACATCCCACTACTCATCTATTCTTTAAGTATTTATACAAGAGAAACAAAAGCATATGCCCATACAAAATTTTATATGGACATTCATGGCAAGTTTATTTATAGTAACGAATAACTGAATGCAATCCAAATGTCCATCACCAGATGAAGAGGTAAACAGATTGGAAAACCCTATAATGGAATACTCAGCACTTAAAGGAATGTTTCATGTTATAGCATTGGTGGGTCTCAAAATAATTCAGGGAGATAAAGAAGCCAGACAAAGTGAATAATACTGTATGCACAATTCTGTAAAATACTTGCAAACACAAACTAATTTTTAATGACAGAAAGTAGTGATATCTGGAGTCAGGTTTGGGTGTAGAGTGATAAAAGGAATGAATTACAAAGGGGGATGGGGCAACTTTTAAGGTCAGGGATATATATGGTCACTCAATCGTGATAATGGTTTCATGATTGAATACATATGTTAAAATGACTAAATTTTATAGTTTTAATGTACAGTTCATTTTTGTCAGTTACACTTTAATAGAGCTGTTAAAAATAACCCCCCAAAATGTAAATGGGAAAATTTTTCAGATTTCTTCAATCTGAAAAAATTTAACAATTAAAAAAAATACTGCATTAATGATTCTATTCTCAATCCTAGGCCAAAAGACAATGCCAGAAAATTAGGTTTGTTCATAAATTTCATGAATTTGTCTAGGATATAACTTACTAGTGGAAGCATATGTGAACATCTCTGAAGAAATATAACCTATGTCAAAAGTAATGAAATGCATTTCCTAATTCTTCAAATAAAGTACCATTAAAACATCACATCAGCTGCTAGAAGATATATTAAAATAGCTGAGACAATAGGATCCCTGGTTCCCTGATTTTTTTTTAATTTCACTTAATGTTGGCTAAAAGGGTAAAATTAAAGCAAAACAAGAAGAAGGTATGTACTATTCTTCTTAGAAATTATCTTATTCCCCTACACTTTCTATTTTGAATTTCTCAAAAATTATTGATTTTGCGAATGATGAAAAAGGGTATAACATGATGGTAAAGTCTTGGATTAGGGGTCTGTCAGTATAAACAATGAATTTTGAAGGAGTTACTTAAATTTCTGAGTTTCATTTTTTTCATCTATAAAATAGGATAAAAGTGCTGAGAAAGAGTGTGAATTTTTAAATGCAAATATCTGCATTATAAATTGTATTTTTAAATCCTAAAAAGAGTCTAGGCTTACATGTGCACATGTGTACATGCATGTTTATTTTAATTTGACCATAAAGATCTGGACTAAATAGACCCCAAAGTCTAGCCATCGATAGTAAGCTTAGAGCTAAAATGAAATAAAGATTACTATAAACATTTTCTGCCTTTGTTTATTGCTACAAACATTTATATTTTATAGATTTTGTTCTATATGAGCAAATGAATGCTCTACATTGTTTTGTATTCTATACCAAATTTGAATAATCTTTTTAATAAAAGCAACAGTATGTCCTGTTATTTAATGGTTAATAATCTTTAGGACATTGTAAAAATATTAAAAGATCTGAAGTAGAAAGAAGTATATTACTTTCATTTTCAAAATAATATTTCCCATATATTTTCCTTTCTGAACAGAAAATCATATTATTTTTTAAAAAGTAAACAACTATTCACAGCTGAAGGATAATCTGTAGGTTTGTTCATCTTTAAAGAGCTGAACCCATCAGAAAGCACTCAACTCAGTATGGGACAGCATCAGCATGCTGTGAACTGGACCAAGAATAATAAATAGCATTTGAATAACTACCTCTGATTTGTTCAAACAAAAAAATTTTTTAGAAGTGACACAAAGCAGTTTTCTTTCTATTGAGCTCCAGTCTGAGGGATATTACCCTGAGCTTATAGAGATGTAGTTTATAGTCTTTTATTTTTATCTTATATTCTTAAATTTCTAATTCAAGGATTACTAAAATAATGTAATTGACTTTTCAAAACAATCCTTAATTAACATACAATTTTTTGATGTAGAAATTCAAAACTACTCATACTGTTTGATAATGATAGGACTCCTTTATTTTGGGAATATGATTGAAAATGTCTTAAGTGGCACCCAGACAAGAATATACACAAGCTTGAAGCCTCTTAATTAAGGTATTTAGACATTCTGAAATAGATGCTCTCTGTTATTCAGATTTACAAAACACTCTTATCAAGCAAAATATTCCAAGGGCTCAGAGGTTATTTCCCAGGAGCTTGCCTAGTCATGAGACAAGCCTGTCTTTGGAATGTGCAGAGCTGGAGCCACATACATCTACTGAGAACCTTTCTCTGCACACTTGGAGTGTCTCCTTTTTGTGTGTGAGGTTTCTTCACTTCAGTATTATGTTTATGAGATTCATTCATGTTGGCATCCGTGTTTATAAATCCTTTTGTTCTTATTGTTCTAGCCTTCTGTTGCCACAGTATATCACAATTTATCGATCCATTTTCCTGCTGATGAATATTTGGTTAGTTTCAGTTTTTGCTTATTATGAATCATACAGCTACAAACATTCTGGTATAGAGTTTTTTTTTGGTGATGATACATATATATTTCGGTTGGAAGCATCCCCAGGAGTGAAATTGCTGGATTATAGCATTTACATATATTAAGCCTATGCAAATACTTCCAAGGTATTTTCCAAAATGTCTGTATTATTTTACATTTGCACAAGCAGCAGATTAGTTTTGGTTATTCCACATCCTTGTCAACATCTGCTGTTATCAATCTTTCACATTAGCCATTCTGGCAGGTGTTTAATAGTATTTCATTGTGCCTTTAATCTGTATTTTGTAATGAAGTTGGGCATTTTTGATAGTTTACTGATCATTTGGACATCATCTTTTGTGAAATGTCCATTCAGGTTTTTTTCTAAATATTCTATTAACTTGTTTTTCTTTTTCTTATGGTTTTTAGGATTTTTAAAAAATACATTCTGTATTTTTTTTAAAGCAATTACATCTCTTGCAAATACCTTCTTAAACTATGGATTTTCTCTGACTCTCTGAATGGTATTGTTTAATGAAAAGAAAAATTTAAGTTTAATATAGTCCAATATATTAAGATATTTTTATGGTTAGTGGTTTTATATCTAGTTGAAGAAATTTTGCTTACTCAGGGTCACAAAAATATTCTATGTTTTTATCTAAAAGTTTTGTATTACCTTTTACACTTAAGTTGGAGACCCATTAACAATTGATTTTTGCATTTTGGGGGAGATAAGGATCAAGATTCATTTTTTAAATAATTTATTTTGGTATCATTATTCTACAATTACATGTGCAATATTATGGTTATTAAACTACCCCCTTCATCAGGTCCCCCCCACCAACCCCATTACAGTCACTGTCCATCAGCGTAGTGAGATGCTATAGAATCACTACTTGTCTTCTCTGAGTTGTACAGCCCTCCCTGTGCCCCCCCAACATTACGTCTGCTAATCGTAATGCCCCTTTTTCCCTCTTATCCCTCCCTTCCCGCCCATTTTCCCCAGTCCCTTTCCCTTTAGTAACTATTAGTCCGTTCTTGGGTTCTGTGAGTCTGCTGCTGTTTTGTTCCTTCAGTTTTTTTCTTTGTTCTTATACTTGACATATGAGTGAAATCATTTGATACTTGTCTTTTTCGGCTTGGCTTATTTCACTGAGCATAATACCCTCTAGCTCCATCCATGTTGTTGCAAATGGTAGGATTTGTTTTCTTCTTATGGCTGAATAATATTCCATTGTGTATATGTACCACCTCTTCTTTATCCATTCATCTACTGATGGACACTTAGGTTGCTTCCATTTCTTGGCTATTGTAAATAGTGCTGCGATAAACATAGGGGTCCATATGTCTTTTTCAAACTTGGGCTGCTGCATTCTTAGGGTAAATTCCTAGGAGTGGAATTCCTGGGTCAAATGGTATTTCTATTTTGAGTTTTTTGAGGACCTCCATACTGCTTTCCACAATGGTTGAACTAATTTGCAGTCCCACCAGCAGTGTAGGAGGGTTCCCTTTTCTCCACATCCTCGCCAACATTTGTTGTTGTTTGTGTTTTGGATGTTGGCCATCCTCACTGGTGTGAGGTGATATCTCATTGTGGTTTTAATCTGCATTTCTCTGATGATTAGTGATGTGGAGCATCTTTTCATGTGCCTGTTGGCCATCTGAATTTCTTCTTTGGAGAAGTATCTATTCATGTCCTCTGCCCATTTCTTAATTGGATTATTTGCTTTTTGTTTGTTAAGGTGCGTGAGTTCTTTATATATTTTGGATATCAACCCTCTATCAGATAGGTCATTTATGAACATATTTTCCCATACTGTAGGATCTCTTTTTTTTCTACTGATGGTGTCCTTTGCTGTACAGAAGCTTTTCAGCTTGATATGGTCCCACTTGTTCATTTTTGCTTTTGTTTCCCTTTCCCAGGGAGATATGTTCATGAAGAAGTCACTCATGTTTATGTCCAAGAGATTTTTGCCTATGTTTTTTTCTAAGAGTTTTATGGTTTCATGACTTACATTCAGGTCTTTGATCCACCTTGAGTTTACCTTTGTCTGTGGGGCTAGACAGTAGTCCAGCTTCATTCTCTTACATGTAGCTGTCCAGTTTTTCCAACACCAGCTGCTGAAGAGGCTGTCATCTCCCCATTGTATATACAAGGCTCCTTTATCAAATATTAATTGACTGTATATGTTTGGGTTAATGTTTGGATTTTCTATTCTGTTCCACTGGTCTGTGGGTCTGTTTTTGTGCCAATACCAAATCGTCTTGATTACTGTGGCTTTGTAGTAGAGCTTGAAGTCAGGGAGCATAATTCCACCTGTTTTATTCCTCCTTCTTATGATTGCTTTGGCTATTTGGGGTCTTTTGTGGTTCCATTTGAATTTTAGAATTATTTGTTCCAGTTCATTGAAGAAAGCTGTTGGTAGTTTGATAGGGATTGCATTGAATCTGTAGATTGCTTTAGGTACGATAGCCATTGTGACAATATTTATTCTTCCTAGCCAAGAGCATGGGATGAGTTTCTATTTGTTAGTGTCCTCTTTAATTTCTCTTAAGAGTGTCTTGTAGTTTTCCGAGTATAGGTTTTTCACTTCCTTCGTTAGGTTTATTCCTAGGAATTTTATTCTTTTTGATGCAATTGTGAATGGAATTGTTTTTCTGATTTCTCTTTCTGTTACTTCATCGTTAGTGTATAGGAAAGCAACAGATTTCTGTGTGTTAATTTTGTATCCTGCAACTTTGCTGAATTCAGATATTAGTTCTAGTTTTGGAGTGGAGTCTTCAGGGTTTTTTATGTACAGTATCATGTCATCTGCAAACAGTGACAATTTGACTTCTTCTTTACCATTCTGGATGCCTTGTATTTCTTTGTTTTGTCTGATTGCAGTGGCTATGACCTCCAATACTATGTTGAATAACGGTGGGGAAAGTGGGCATCCCTGTCTCATTTGCAATCTTAGATGAAAAGCTTTCAGCTTCTTGCTGTTAAGTATGATGTTGGCTCTGGGTTTGTCATATATGGGCTTTATTATATTGAGGTACTTGCCCTGTATACCCATTTTGTTGAGAGTTTTTATCATGAATGGATGTTGAATTTTGTCAAATGCTTTTTCAGCATCTATGGAGATGATCATGTGGTTTTTGTTCGTCTTTTTGTTAATGTGGTGGATGATGTTGATGGATTTTTGAATGTTGTACCATCCTTGCATCCCTGAGATGAATCCCACTTGATCATGGTGTATGACTCTCTTGATGTATTTTTGAATTCGGTTTGCTAGTGTTTTGTTGTGTATTTTTGCATCTATGTTCATCAGGGATATTGGTCTGTAATTTTCTTTTTTGGTGAGGTCTTTGCCCGGTTTTGGTATTAGAGTGATGCTGGCTTCATAGAATGAGTTTGGAAGTATTCCCTCCTCTTCTATTTTTTGGAAAACTTTAAGGAGAATGGGTGTTATTTCTTCTCTATATTTCTGGTAAAATTCAGAAGTGAATCCATCTGTTCCGGGGTTTTTTTTCTTAGGTAGTTTTTTGATTACAGATTCAATTTCTTTGCTGGTAATTGGTCTGTTTAGGTTTTCTGTTTCTTGCTTGGTCAGTCTTGGAAGGTTGTATTTTTCTAAGAAGTTGTCCATTTCTTCTATGTTTTCCAGCTTGTTAGCATATAAATTTTTACAGTATTCTCTCATAATTCTTTGTATTTCTGTGGGGTCCTTCATGATTTTTCCTTTCTCATTTCTGATTCTATTTATGTGTGTAAATTCTCTTTTTCTCATAATAAGCCTGACTAGTGGTTCATCTATTTTGTTTATTTTTTTAAAAAACCAGCTCTTGGTTTCATTGATTTTTTTCTATTGTTTTATTCTTCTCAATATTATTTATTTCTTCTCTAATCTTTATTATGTCTCTCTTTCTGGTGACTTTGGGCTTCATCTGTTCTTCTTTTCACAATTTCAGTAATTGTGTCTTTAGACTATTCATTTGGGATTGTTCTTCCTTCTTTAAATAGGCCTGGATTGCAATACACTTTCCTCTTAGAACTGTCTTTGCTGTGTCCCACGGAAGTTGTGGCTTTGTGTTGCTGTCATTTGTCTCCATATATTGTTTGATCTCTGTTTTAATTTTTTAGTGGACCCATTGATTATATAGGAGCATGTTATTAAGCCTCCATGTATTTGTGAGCCTTTTTGTTTTCTTTCTACAATTTATTTCTAGTTTTATACCTTCGTGATCTGAAAAGTTGGTTGGTAGAATTTCAATGTATTTGAATTTACTGAGGTTCTTTTTGTGGCCTAGTATGTGGTCTATTCTGGAAAATGTTCCATGTGCACTTGAGAAGAATGTATCTCCTGCTGCTTTTGGGTGTAGAGTTCTGTAGATGTCTGTTAGGTCCATCTGTTCTAGTGTGTTGCTCAGTGCCTCTGTGTTTTTACTTATTTTCTGTCTGGTTGATCTGTCCTTTGGAGTGAGTGGTGTGTTGAAGTCTCCTAAAATGAATGCATTGCATTCTATTTCCTCCTTTAATTCTGTTAGTATTTGTTTCACATATGTCGGCGCTCCTGTGTTGGGTATATATATATTTATAATGGTTATATTCTCTTGTTGGACTGACCCTTTTACCATTATATAATGTCCTTCTTTATCTCTTGTTACTTTTTTCGTTTTGAAGTCTATTTTTTCTGATACAAGTACTGTAACACCTGCTTTTTTCTCCTTGTTGTTTGCATGAAATATCTTTTTCCATCCCTTCACTTTTAGTCTGTGTATGTCTTTGGGTTCGAAGTGAGTCTCTTATAAACAGCATATAGATGGGTCTTGCTTTTTATCCATTCTATTACTCTGTGTCATTTGATTGGTGCATTCAGTCCATTTATATTTAGGGTGATTATTCATAGATATGTACTTATTGCCATTGCTGGCTTTAGATTCGTGGTTACCAAAGGTTTAAGGGTAGCTTCTTTACTATATAAAATTCTAACTTACCTCTCTTGTTAAGCCATTATAAACACAGTCTGATGGTTCATTATTTCTCTCTTCTTCTTCCTCCTCCATTCTTTATATTCTAGGTATTTTATTCTGTACTCTTTTACATTTCCTTTGACTGTTTTTGTGGATAGTTGATTTTACTTTTTGCCTTTAGTTAGTATTTGGATGGTCTCCTTTCTTTGCTATGATTTTATTTTTTCTGGTGACATCTTTTAAACCTTAGGAGTGCTTCCATCTAGAGCAGTCCCTTTAAGATATCCTGTAGAGGTGGTTTGTGGGACCCAAATTCCCTCAGCTTTCGCTTGTCCGGGAATTGTTTATTCCCTCCCTCAAATTTAAATGATAATCATGCTGGATACAGTATTCTTGGTTCAAGGCCCTTGTTTCATTGCATTGAATATATCATGCCATTCCCTTCTGGCCTGTAAGGTTTCTGTTGGGAAGTCTGATGATGGGCTGATGGGTTTTCCTTTGTAGGTGATCTTTTTTCTCTCTCTAGCTGCCTTTAATTCTCTGTCCTTATCTTTGGTCTTTGCCATTTTAATTATTATATGTCTTGGTGTTGTCTTCCTTGGGTCCCTTGTGTTGGGAGATCTGTGGGCTTCTGTGGACTGAGAAACTATTTCCTTCCCAAGCTTGGGGAAGTTTTCAGCAATTAGTTCTTCAAAGACACTTTCTATCCCTTTTTGTCTCTCTTCTTCCTCTGGTACTCCTATAATGCGAATATTGTTCCGTTTGGATTGGTCACACAGTTCTCTTAATATTCTTTCATTCTCAGAGATCCTTTTATTTCTCTCTGCCTCAGCTTCTCTGTATTCCTGTTCTCTGGTTTCTATTCCATTAATAGTCTCTTGCACCTCGTCCATTTTGCTCTTAAGCCTGTTGATTGCTTGTCTTATTTCTGCATTGTCTTTCCTCACTTCCTCCCTTAGCTCCTGCATATTTCTCTGTAGAGACATCAGCATGGTTATGACTTTTATTCTGAATTCTTTTTCAGGAAGATTGTATAAATCTACCCCATCATGCCCTCTCTCTGGGGTTGTCTGGGTAATCGTTGTCTGTAACATATTCCTCTGTCTTTTCATGGTGATAGAAGTGATTGCTGGTAGGTGCCACGTGTGTCAGCTGGGCGAACAAAGTCCCTTCCTTCTGCTGTTCTCCTTGCCCTTCTCTGGGGCCTGAACTGGTTTCTTGCTCACCGGGGTTCAGTCTCTGGGATAATCCCCATAGCTGCTTTTGTGCGGGGTCACCTTCAGCCTAACCTAAAGCACTGCGGGAGTTTGAAGTATTGCTGGGTGCCTTCTGGTCCCCTTGGTGCTTTCCACCCCTTGATGTGGGTTCTGGGGTCCTTCTTGCTTAGCTGCATGCCTGCTGGAAGTAGATTCTGTGAGGATGCTGTGGGCGGGGCCGCTCCTTCGCTGCTCTACCTCAGTGGAGGCTCCCGGACCCTTTGTGGCACTGGCCGGGGTGGGGGAAATGAATGGGAGGCTGCTGATCACTGTGGGGAGCCTCAGTGCAGCTGCTTTGCCTGGCCTCTGGCCAGGGGGTCCGAAAGTCCCCAAGACTCCCAGCGTGCTGGGCTGAGTGCGCTGGGACGATTTCGTTCCAATGTTGGACCCTGGTCTCTTTAAGACTTTAACCAAACCAAACAAACAAACAAAACAAAACGAAACAACCTAATAAAAACAAAAAAAAAAACAAAAAAACAACAACATCAAAAAATAGCGCCCATTTTTCTTTTGTCCCAGGGAGCCGGCTGAGGGGACCCACTTGTTGTCTCTGTCTCGAATCCTGCACTTCTGTTTCTCTAATCTCTGATACACCACACCATGTGTGTCAGTGCTCCCAGCACAGATCACCAGGGCTGGTTATTTGGCGGGCCTGTGCTTCCACTCGCTTCCTGCTCTGAATCTTTTCCTCCCGCTGGTGCGCTGGGGTGGGGAGTGCTCGGGTCCCACCAGGTCGTGGCTTTGTATCTTACACACTTCGTGAGGCACTGAGTTCTTGCTGGTGTAGCTGTAGCCTGGCTGTTGTACTGTCTTCTGGTCTCTTTTAGGAATAGTTGTATTTGTTGTATTTTCACAAATATATATGGTTTTGGGAGGAGATTTCCACTGCCATGCTCACACTGACATCTTCCTAGTATCCAGAAACTCAGTTTCTTAATTTCTTTTGTATATCTTAGGCAGTTTTTTGAGCAAGGAATTAACTAGCGCATGGAAAGCTTTTCTAAAGGATATAAAATACTGCAAAATCCTTGGAGGCAGCTTAACATGGTGGTAGTTTAACAGTCTTGGTTCTAGTGAGAGAGTGACAGGGATTCGAAGCTCTGCTTTGTCACTTCCTAGCCATGTGACTATGTGCTTTATCCTCTCTAGGTTATGGTTTCCATATTCAAAGTCAGTATGTTAGCAAACCTATCTTCTCAGGATGTTTCTGTGATTCAGGAAAACTGCACTGGGGAAGCATTCAGGTCAGAACTAGTAGTAAGTGCTTAGAAAATACTGGTTGCTGTTAAAAAAAATGTGAAGCTTTTCTTAATTGGTTATTGGTATGTTTAGAAAGCCCAGTAATTATATCAGAAATTATAATGACTATAGTCATTCACTAAAACAAGTATTTCTAGGAAATGCCCCTTTTTAATATGATTTATTTTATTCTGATATAAATCATCACAGAAAATAAAGTGTACCATAGTTTCTTGATTACATAAAAATTCTAGAAAATAAAAATTTTCTAGAACATCCCTTTTTTAGTTTATATTATGTTCTCACCTTTGTGTTCTTACCACCACAAGGCTTTTGCATTAGCTGTGTGGAACTCTCAAAGAGAGGAAATGCGTATTTTTATTAATATCTGTTGGTCAATTAGTCTTAGAAACACCTCAGAGGAAGTTCAAGACATTTTCTCTGTTTAAGTTAACTGGAAAGCTCCTATAAATTCTGGTCTGCTAACACATGTGTGCTGGTGGGAAAGCCCAGGTTCTGAAGTCAGGTTGTCTGGAGGTGAGTCCTGGCTCAACCTGTTGTTGGCTGTGTGACTTTGGGCAAGTTGATAAACTTTTCTGTGCTTCACTTTACACACTCAGAAAGACTAAATAAGAGAATGGGTGTTAAGTGCCCAGTATGGTGATTGTTATATTTTAAAATCCCTGTGGGAAAAAGCAAAAACTGTTAGTCATTATTATTTATCATCATAAGCAATCCATTAAAATCTACATAACTGACCATTTTAGAAGGCATTACAGCATGAACCATCAGGAGAGATGGCCCATCTGGAACTAAGCATTTTAAAATTCATTCTTATGTGAATCTCCATATGTAATCTTAGGTAACTATGAAATGTTATGATAATTCTAAAGGTACTGATACTAAAAATTCTCACAGTGAGATTTTATTACCTATTTTATACAGTAATCAGTTTGGAGGTCCTCTCTATTATCTTGGAAAAAATTCTAACAGAGAATAAAATCCTACTACATATTTATGACTCAATATATTTCTTTCAGTTTTTCAGTTGATATACAAAGAGAATTTCTTTTTAATGCCTACAAAGTGAAAAATAGCAGATGAAACCAGGCTGCCAACAACTGCCCTCTCCCTTACTCTTATATCTCTTTTTCCTTTAGATCTGAAAAATAAAAATAAAATTATTTTATTGCTATTTTAATGAATAGTCTATACATCAAAAACAGCAGGACTTATCCTGCCTTTGTAGAATCCAGAACCCACAGACAATATGGAACAATATAGTGGACCCTTGGGTTCATAGGAAAATATCCCAGAAATTTCTGTACAGCCATAGCATAACATTTCCCAATAAAATAGAGCAGAAATATGACTGGCTATATATAACCTTGAAGGCTCATCATACTCTAATATATAATAATAGACAGCATGTGTGGGGCACTGACTATGCACCACACCATTTCAAGCCTTTTATAGTTCTCCTAACAATACCCATAAGGTGGGTATTATTGTTATTTTTCCCATCTTAAAGT
This sequence comes from Smutsia gigantea, assembly GCA_032199065.1. Lineage (NCBI taxonomy): Eukaryota > Metazoa > Chordata > Mammalia > Pholidota > Manidae > Smutsia > Smutsia gigantea. Next base: position 62,819 of record JAVSCE010020224.1, read on the forward strand.
TGAAAAAACTGAAGTACAGAGAAGTTATGGAATTCACTCTTGGTGGTTACTTAGTGGTGGCAGTGAAGTATTTACCCCAGCAGTCAGCTACTCTCCCTGCAATAATAACACTATGAAAATCTTTAGAAAGCTATTGTCATACATAAGCGCCACATGCCTGTTGATATACAAAGTTTTGTATGATGATTTATCATCTTATGCATATTATCCTGTCAACCACTTACTAAGAAGTGCTTCTCTCATGTAATTCTAATTAATGACTCAGCAAAGTTGCATATTGTTACGGGTCAATGAGCCATTGGGCACTTGCAGAACACAACTGGGGGATTGTCTTTGTGATTCTCAAGTGTCTTCCATATAATGGTGAGTTTACAGCTAGTTAGGATAGCTATATTTTGGTGAAAGCAACTTATTTAACCTGTTTTTAAAGAAAAAGAAAACTTAATGTCAAATAATAAAATCATCCATACTTTGTAGAGGTTTTTATTTCTCTCTTCTTTTTTTTTGGTGGAGTATAGATGAAGATAAATGTTATCCTCTCCTCTTTTTTTGTGTTTCCTAATCATACTTATGGACCATGACAAGCCTCTAGAACTGTATGAACAGCATAGGGCCACTGTGTGGATAAATGAAGCCATTTCTATTTCTCTGTTTTTCCTCTCAGGTCCTTTTAAACCTATGTTGGGGAGCTTTTCTCTTTTGAATGCACTAAGCATATTATAAATTGATCAGGTTTGGGTGGGGTTCATGGAAAAAGTAGATGAAGTACAGGCTACTTAGGACGACTCTCTTCTCTGGATATCAGAAGAGAAGGTTAAGAGTGGCAGCCACGGTGGCTGTGAACAAAGCTTCACAGAGGATGGGGGATTTTAAGGCTCATTTCTAGAAATAAGTTAAAATTCTAGATTGAGGCTAGAATTTCCATTTCTTACCATTTTGCTAATCGTAATCAATGTAATCCAATAAGCTCTCACTGGCTGTTAACGCAGGGGAAAAAGCAGTGTTCTTGGTGGTGGGAGGACTTTGCCTTGGATCAGGGTAGATAGTTTTCAATTTTAGTTCCCAGCAAAAGACCACAGTGAATATTTACCTATCTGTGGAAAACTTTGTGGAAAAATATAATTCATGCTCTTTTTGGATTATCAGTGTTTCTTTTTTTTCCTCTTATCTTAATTGAGAGCAACCTCTTATTTCCTCCTCTTTATAAAACTCAAATCCTAATCTGTTCTGATTTTTACCTTCTTCCCCAAAGGCCAGGTGATGTGAAGTTAAAAACGTGTATAACTGACCAGAACTGTTCTTTATTTGTTTAGTAGATATATTTTGACATGTATTTGGAATGGGAAAGAGTGAAAAGCCATGCTCAAGAGTGAAAATGAACTGTAAAATACCCCAAAGAGACCAGGAGTAGAATTTGTTCCTAAGAGGGTTGGCTGAGGGAAGAGAGGGAGGAAACAGGAAAGGGGGTGGAGAGGGAGAGGGCCAGACAAGAGCAAGAAGTTCCTTGATAAACGCCTGTCAAGTGACTGGGAAACATGACCCTTGGCACAATCTGTAAAACTGGTAAAGTCAAACCCATAAAATGCTTATGAGTATGTGTGTATATATGTGTAGGTATTTAAGACAATGAAGAGACAGAATCTCTATTGGAGTAGACAGGGAAATCCATGAAAGCAAATTTATATATACAAGAGCCTCAGATGGAAGATTGTGGGTATGTGAGAATCTTTGCACTTTGACCCTCATAAAACTGAATATAGAACTAAATATTAGTTGTAGAACTAAATCTGGAAGAAGAAATTAACCCATATTTGCCCTCATTCCCAAGGTTTCAAAATTGTGGCAGTAGCCAGCACACTTTCCAATATGACTGTTGTTTTCCAATGCCCACTGTGGTTAAAGGATTTAAAGACAGGAGAGAAAGAAGTAGATGTGTGGTCTTAAGAAATGCCATTAGACATCACCTAGTGGAGGAACTAGAGGCAGTGGCAACTTATCAGCAACCAGACAAATTCAGGAGAGACTGGGGACTGAAGGGGTTGATTGCTGTCCCCAGTATATAGTTGGCAGTGGAAACCTGTGACATGGGTGAACATATGCACATAGTATGTGTGTATATACTAAGTGAGTCTTTACACAGGAGCTGTGGAGAGGCAAGGCAATAAGAACTCTGGGTAACAGGAACACTCACTGATGTTTCTCATATGTAAGAGATTATGTGATAAAAAAAATTATTTTCACTTCTGAAGAAAGCTAAACTCTGTTCTTACCAATCTAATTTGCTAATTTCTTCTAATTTCTCAGAAGGCATAGTAAAACAGGTCAATGAGATTTAAGATGTTTTTGCCCATTTTCAGAGACTTAAAAACCAGCTTTCTGAAAAGTGTCAAGTAGCATCTTCAAGTAAACAAACACACAATTTCTAGGGTTAAGAATAAATCATTTGGAGTTATATTTGTTTTGAAAAAGATTACTAGTTCACAGTAAAAGAGTGAAAAAGAATCCTTTCTTTGCAATGTTGGAGTTATTTTAAGGCCTCTAATAACAAAAAAATTATCATCAATGAAAAGTACATCTATTCCATCTATTCTCATTCATATTTCTGGAAAATTAAACCACTTTCATAAAAATGTATGAAACATTATGTTGCAATATAATTCTTGTGAAAATATTTTCTCCCTTATACATTCAAGAAAGTTTTAATTGCAGGAAATTAACAGTGTCTATTATAGAATATGAATTTTGGCTTTCACCAAGTTTCTTAGCAGGTTCTGAAAGTAAGCATCATGGACCATGTCCAAATAACACCACAGAAGATTAGATAGACTTAAAAATATGGTATGATCCTTTCTACAATGTGATGTGTTCTTTTTGCTTCTGAATTTTGTTGTAAAACTTTAGTAACTATTCTAGGAAAAACAGAATGAAAAACAATAAACCAATAAATAGAACAAATGCAAATTACATTGCAATCTATTGGAAGGGATTGATATATTTTAAGAGTTGGTGGGTGTTCGTGATGATTATTTTAAACAGAAGCAAGGGAAGCATTTTGAGCATGTCAGGCAGAGGAAAGCATTTGAACAAAAACCCTCAGTTTGGTATTTTTTGAAAGAGAAGTGGGACCACTGTGGATGTAAATCAATGAGTAAAACAGCTGAGATTAGAGAGACTAGCACAAGCTATATAGCACATCCTAGACCATAGCAATAAGAAGGATTGTTTTCCTAAATTTAATAGGAATTGAATGGTGTTCATCAGGTGAGTAACATGTTAAAATTTGTGTGTATGTGTTCTTTAAACACCACCTTGCTCTCTCTGTAGAGGAGTGGAAAACTACAAAAATTTTTAATTAAAGAAAAATAAGTGCATTAATTATTTGTGTCACACATCCTAAACTCTTCCACATGCATTATTTTGCATGTTCCCACAAGCCTGATACAAGTAACATAAGCTAGAGATATGAGCTCTATACCACAGACAAAGAAGCTGGATCAGAGTAGGTGAGAGAATGGTCCATGGTCAATTGTTAGAGTCAAGACTAGAACTTATGTGTCCTCAGTATCTATCATACCAAAATGTACTCTTTCATACTTCACTATGTATCCACTAATCCATTCTAAATGAGATATTATAAAAGACTATGATAAATCAGTGTTGCTTCCTTAATAGCTCTTCCAAATACTTCAAAAGGACAAAATACATCATATCCTTGCATGATTGTATAGCATTTTCAGATTTTGAAATCCCTATAAGTTAAATGAAAATATTCCATAGTCCTTATCTTTTAATAGTTTATAATCAAGCTAATAGCATGGGTGGACAACAATTAAATATCCAAAACTCATGTGTTGAAATAAATTACTGATGTGTAACAATCTTCATTTTTAGAGATTAAATAAAAATAACCTTGAGTCAAATTTATTTTTCATCTACTATGAAATGTTATATAAGTGAGTAAATAAATAAGTAAATGATGTTAAGAAATGGGAAACCGTACCTGGGGAAATATAAGAATAAATGGAGAAGAAAAATTAGCTATAAACTAAAAGGAAAAAGATGGAAAGGAGAATGATGCAACAAATATTTTTACTGAAAGAACACTTTGTGCTTCCTTAGTGGGCTGGTGGTATGGCTAATTGTCTGTGTAACCACTGGTTTCTTTCTCTTGCTTTAATCATGGCTTCTAATTCAGCTTTCAAGAAAAGATAAACATAACAATGTTCATTAACCTGTCGCTGCCTTGTTCTGCAGGCCATTTGGTAGGATGAGAGCACCTGACCATACCAACTGAAATGCCAAAATATGATGTGTGCTTGGGAGTTAGGGGAAAAGAGAACAGGTCAGCACTGCCATGACCTCTTACTGACCTTTTTCTATCCATTCTGGTCAATGTTTTCAAACACCCTATTCCACCTTCCCGTCTGTTCCCAGGAGCATAAAGTAACTAAAGGATGCTTGTGTCACAGAGGCAAATCTTATACATAACTGATTATTGAGCTGCACGTAGGAGTCCCAAATGCCATGGTGAGAAAGGAGAAAGTTACTGACAGTATAATAATGGAGGTGTTAGAAGATAGAAAAAATACAAACAATTTTCTGGTTTATTATAACATTTGCTTTCACACACAAGCCATACCAAATATGGCTCCTGGTTGGATACAGAACACATTTTGAAAACACCTATTTGGCATGTTTCAAACAAAATATGTGCCAAAAAGCCAAAAACGCTGTAAACATCTATGGTTTTGGAGATATTTTGTACTTTCCTGCAGTATAATCACTCAAAAATCACAAAATAGAAGCTTTTTGGATAAAGTTTCCTTTTTTGAAAATAAAGAATAATGTGCCAATTTTTACTTCCTAGTATAAATTTTTAAACTCATTATTAAGGAAAATAAAAATGAACATTTTAGTTTTTGTTTTTTAAAAATCAGAGATATTATTGTCTAAACTTCTTTTCCTTGAAATGCTTATGACAGACACTATTTTGAGAGTTACAATTGTTTTACACAAATTGCAATTGCTTATACATACCTTTTCATGGTCTTTTACTGATATTTTGTTCTAAAAATGTTTATTCCTTTAGTGGTGACTCATGGAAAAAAATAGTAAGTCATATGTATGAAGAATATATATTTGCAACTAGGTTTTCATGTGACATATGATTTAATCAACTATAATAAATATTAGAAAACAATATTGATGTCTTTAAGACCACACTTTCAATGAGGCATAGAGTCATGTACTTACCATTTTATTGGTATAATCCAGGTATACTGTTCTATAGATGTGGTATGGGGACAGTTAAAAATAAGTCTTTATTGCATGCCTTCATTACATGACAGGGACTGACTTGGAGCCATCCTCAACCTTTGAACCTCTAGAGCCTTGGGAACAGTTGACACATTGCAATTATCAATAAATGTTTGTGGAATGGGTAAATGAATGGTCTAAACATTTGGGAATAATGAAGCCATGAGCCTGGATATCCTTCCCGAAGGTAGACCTTAGTTGGGAATACATAAGGGATTTGAAAGACGGTGTTATACATTATAGCCAGTATGGTACTAATATTACAAAGTTACTAACAGTACTAACATAGCTAAGGAAGTTTAAAAAAAAGTGTCCGTTATCTCTGTTGAGTAATGTGCCATTGTGCTTATAATCAGGAATAATAATGTAATAAGTATCATTTAATGAGCACATATTACAGGTTAGGCATTTTACCAAGTGATTCATTGAAACTGTCTATATCTGTACAAATATTCTACTTTAAGTTTTGAACTTCAAATCTCAGATTTGTCTAAGGATTATACCTAACAAAGATCTGAATCAGAAATCTGAGCCAAGTTTTGTTTCATTTCACAGCCTGTAGAACTTCTATCTATACAGCTACCTCTCCTACGAAGATATATTACATGTAAATGCCTCACATGTGTATAGGATCACATAAATCATGGATCTCTTTGAGTCTTTAAAGATTGATTTAACTGATTTGGCATTATTTTTACAGTTACTACTGAAAATAATGTCCACATGATTAGATTTTACAAAGCTCAAGATCTGGTGTTCAGGAATGGAGAGGTCTCAGAGACATCTGTGAGCATTTGAGATGAAATCAGTTAGTTATAAGCTTTTCCAAGGATAACATCTCAAAGCAGCAAAATGCCCTTCTTTCTCTCTGGTGAGCCTCCCCTGTATTTACATATATATATACATATATATAATATACATATTTGTATATAGATATTACAGGTAACATAAACCATGTGAGTATTGACTTCTTTGAAAGCAATATTCTTTTGTATTATAAATTTTCTGCTCTTTATCAGATAACGAGAGTGAGAAGTATATCAAATATTTCAAACGACTAGTTCTCACTTTAATGGATTTGATATAAATACTGAGAATAACTCAGGAGAAACTCAATAATGTTTAGATTAGAATTTCTCACATATTAATGGCCAGCAGAGCAATCTGGAGGGCTTATTAAAGCTCCCATTGCTGGCCCTCCACCAGGGCATCCTTATTGCCTGAAATTGAGGTAAGCCTCAAAATTTACCTTTCTAACATGTTCCCAGAGGACTGCCAGGAGACCACACTTTGAGTAGCAATTTTTGAATGATAGTTAATTTGCATTTCTTCTTGTATAAATTTAATATAAGCAAATAAAAGGAAATAAAGTGTCCAAGATAAATACTGACTGCCAAATTTTCATAGATATCATCAAACACATATCAACACTATTTTTACTTCACACAAACTTTGGAAATGTTAAAGATTCTCAATAAGTGAATGAAACCCTTAACATGTGTTTGAATCAAGGCTTGTGAGTAAAGTTTTCTTCTCATTAACAACCATGCCAAGTCCAGAAATACTTCTACCCTGTTCAAAATTAAAAAAAAAAACAATTTTTGTACTCAATGCAAAGCCAGTCTGTACATTACTATCATAAATCTTTCTTCAAACAACTAAATAAATTCCCTTTGGATGACAATAAATATTCCATAGAAAATAGAATTTGTTTTTATGTGACTACATCCACACTTTTTTTCTTTCCCTATAACAGACAATTCTTTGGGACACAGATATTGAAAAATTGTGCAAAATATAGCTCATATTTAGAGTAGAAAGAAGTCAAAAGAAAAAATAGGTTTTTATAGCATCTGTAATTTCCTTTAATATATTTCAGTATAAACAGCATAAACTTAAAGTACAGGTTAGTTCAAGTTTACTTCTTGGAGCTGTTCTAACAGCACATCTACTTTACATTTTGTTAGCATTATTTTAGAATGGCTAACCCTCTAAGCTATTTAATAGACACCCTGTAGCTCTCTGCCTTGGGTAACGTTGGAGGCTTTTTTCTAAAAGGCACACAGAATCAACATACTGAGTATTGGGTTGCTATTATCAAGAATGCTCTCATTGGTAAAGTTAAAGGCATTTAAGATATTGGTAAAGTTAAAGGCATTTAGTACAGGTATTACTGAAATATAAAAATCGAAAGAGATCAGTAGCTGGCATTTTTAGGCTGGTCTCCTTTAAGGATCTTGTAACAAGGACTTGGTTTCTGGAAGGTTTTTTCTGTCTAATTCTCCAAGGTCACAGAATATTGCAGCAAGAAGATTGTTATGTCTGTTTCAAAATAGTAGAATTCATGGAATTTACAGATGAGGAGGTAGAAACTGTTTGGGGCTTGCTTGATAATGAATGTTTTGTAAATATGTATGTTATAAGCCTTGCTTTCATTGTATTCTGATAGAATAATTTTAATGGGATGCCTAATCTCCTCCAAAAGAGCTTTGTCTGGCAGCTTATTATAAAAAGGAAAAATGTAAGTATTGTGCATGACCAAAACAGTTCAGGTAAAACTGCAATATTCAGTGCACCTGGTCTGTTTACAGCAGGTATACATGTCTGCTTGCGGTTGCCTATCTCTCTCATTGCCTTCTTGTATGTATAAGGCAATTTCTTTTCCAGTTTCTCAAGAATCCAACTGAATCAAATTACAGCTGAGGAAGTGAAAAGTTTTATATCAGAACTAGATAGAACATGCTAATTTTTAAATCATCTGCAGTTTTCAATAATTTGTAATCACTGAAAGTAAGAGAACTTTGCAATTTTTTTCATAAACGTGGTCTAACTGGGTGATTGTGTAAAAATAATTTCTGCCAGACTAGGGACATAGCCTAAGTAGTCATTAAAATAACAGGTAAATAAAAAGAAAGCAAAATTCAGTGAGAAACCATCTCTTGTATTTTAAAAATTCATGCAAGTTGTGTATACGACTTTATATTTTTTATACATAAATGTTTTAAAATCCTATCCAGTGCAAACACATTTTTGTTTTCTACAAAGCTTTCAGCCTAAGTAACGTTGCAAGATACGCCATCAGTGACCTTAAGCTCCTGTACATCAGGGCTGCAAGAGGGTGTGGAGAGGGGGCGTGCCCAGAGCAAGGCTTCCTTGTCGTGGACGTCTTTCACCTGATGATCTTCTTTCTGAGAAAAGTGAACCACAGATAGTAAATTCTAGGTTCGATACCAAACGTAGCCTCTAAGGTAACCCCACACATAGAGTGAGTTTTGGTTTTTGCTTAGTATTGGATGATGGAAATGGAATCTTAAAGAGTATGAATTTGCTTAGATTCAATTTTAGGATTTAGAGAACCTTCCTTTGTCCCACAGGAGTGGCATGATGGCAGCTTTCCATTAGGTCCACAGAACTTAGACTTTGATGGGTCTAAAGTTCTGATTAATGAGCACTCTTTCAGTATTCTGTGTCATGTATGAGTTTTGTGGAGGAAGGAATGTGGTAGGAGTTGAAAAATTGAAAAGGCCTCGCTAACAGTCATTGTGAGGAGGCGGGAGTGGTCTCATTCACTCCAAGAGCTGTCTCCCGAACAAGGCTCCGGTAGAGGGTGGAGGGATACATACAGCACATTTTACTCTTCCTGGTTTACAAAATGTTAGTTTTCATTGTACTTATCAAAATTGGCCACTTTCTTATCCACTTGAGGTTTCCAGGCAGAAACGATATATGGTCATTGTATTGTTATCATAATATTATTAAACATTCTTTTTAGTTGCTGCTGCTGGCTTGCAGTTGGTACATCTTGTGCTTCGTCTGGGTTCACCTGGACAGAAGCTGTGATTTCACAACACAGCATCATTATAGTATTTCCTTCCTGAGAAAAGCCTAGTGGTTTGGTACTATATTCATTTTAAGACACTGAGGTAAGCTTTTATCTTTGTGAACGGTGGAATTTGTCTTCTGCAATGTGAATGTGATGTTGGGTCTGACTTTCCCAGATTTCTCTTTCTAGTTATCCTTCCTGCTTTTCAACATTCTCTAAGTTGACATAGACATAAGACTATACAGATTGTCTATTGATGAAGTTGCAATTAAAAAAAATAGGAACCACTGTAATATTTCTAACAGAGGGGAATAAATACAAGAAATCTGTCATAAAGGTGTTGGAAGAATCAAACTAAAGAAACCTGTGTCATCCTACAGTTGGGGAGCTTTATCAAGCTTTGGTCTGGAGGCTGTGGGCTCACTGCCCTGCCCTCACTGCTCCTTGAGTAATGAGCTGCTGCAGATGCCTGACCTCAATGCTTCTCCTTCTGTCCTGCTCCATATCCACCTCCAGTGTTGGAAGAAAGCAAGGGAAACACAACTGGCAAAGGAGTTGGAGAAATATAATTTCAGGATAGAAAAACAAGAATTAGGGAGCAGAATATAGAAGGGCAGATGTGAAGCTAAGAAGCATAGTTCATGCTTCCTGCCCCAGTGATGAAAGTTAGAGTACAGTAGCACTTCCAGTCATTATCATTCTCCACTTTCTGATAACTGTCTTCTTCATCTGAACCTGTTTATGCCACTTCTTGACTGTACCACTTACTATATTTATCACTATTCATATGTAGAGTCCCTTTGGGTGTGACAGTGCATCATACATTATGAGAGCTTTTTGTTATACCAAAACATATAAAATAAAGATTAGTGAATACTGATGTTTAGGGAAAATAACATATTTAAATTTTTTAGTTAATTTGCATGATCCTTTCCTAAAAATATAGAACATTGTATTTAAGAAAAACAGTAGCCTTTCTTATATTGCTTGTCATGTTAATATTGGTTGGCCCTCTCTTGGTAGTTTATGGCATATGCTGAGGATGCCATTATAGAATGTTCCTAGGAATGGCTCACTGTCTTGGGGACAAAACATGAGTCTCTCATACAGAATGAGTTATTCAACTGACATGATGTGATGGAGAACATACCTGATGGCAGTTTTGGCAGTACCATTTTTGGAGGGCGTTTCCAAAATTCGGAGTTGGCTTGTCAGAAGATGTACTCTAAAGTGCCAAATTTTCAAATTGGAATACCAAACCTTCCAGCATTAAGTATTTCGAATAGTTCACCAGTTTGATCACAAATGATCCCTGTCATATATTGAATGCTCATTACAGTCTGGGCAGTTTGAAAGGCTCTCTACTTGCAAAGTATTGTCAACATACATGCAATGTGGTATTTAATCATCATAGAAAACTTGCAAGTTAAGTGTTATCCGGTTCTGTCGATGACGTTAAAGACTTTTCCCTGGTCGCAGAGCTTGTGGAATTGATATTCAGAACCAAGTTTGCATAACTTCAAATCAATCTTCTTCCCAGTGTATCATGCCAGATGAGAGATCAGCTATTGATGCTTAACAGAAGAAATCTCACTAATCGTTATCTTTGCACCCATCTCCTTTGTCTTACACTGTGAATCAGTGGAAGGCCAGTGCTGTCTTAGACTTCCTCATGTCTCCTTAGCACTGGCCCTGGTGCCCTTTACCACATTGTATTTCATGGCGTGAAATGAATGATTTCAGCAATTCCTCAGAAAAAAACAGCTCCTAAAGTGACTTGTTTGTGTTTATCATTTTAATTTTATGATCAAAATTTGGAATTTTGGAGGCTGAGATAAAGTCTCACTTTCCAAAATTTCAAAAGGTGAGGAAGGAAAGGAACCTGTTTTTGTTTTAAGCTATATACCACAGTCGTTGCATTTCCTTTGTTCCTCTGTGCCTTTGTTCCCCTCAGTGCATGGGCTCTGTGCTGCTACCAAAGTCACGAGTATTGTCACAAGTCTTCGCATGACTGCACTGGAGTCAAGGAGTCTGCTCTATTTCACATACATAGAGAAAGTCATATCTATTAATAATCATTTTCAGGCAGGGCTACAGTAGCTGTCATATATTTGTTGGTGGGTTTTTTTTTAATTTGGGGGGGGGCCCATACTCAAAGTTTTTTCCAAAATGCATGAAAAGAAATCAGCATTGGTTAAGAATCTTTGGAATGATATCCAACATCTTGCAGTTAGCAACTAATGTTTTTCATTCTTATGAGACGGCAGGGTATTTAGAAAGGCAGTTTTTGGTATGCAATGATCCTTAAATGAAATGAGGACAGTGTTGTTCAGCTGCTGACAGCTTTAGCAACTCTGCTCTGGAAATAAAACTTCAACAAAGAAATTGAAAGGGGAGACAGCCATTAGTTGAGCACACCATATTTGATATTGATGTTGTTTTCCTTTTCCCAAGTCACAGATTTTGTATGAAAATTACATTTTACCCCTTTCAGTCAACAAAGAAGTATCCTTTTTATCTGGAAGATTAAAGGGTAAAACTGCTAATATTTTCTTATAACATTTCATGCAAAGACTTGTGACAACGCAAGCCTTCTTGTAGTCAAGCTATCTAAATATGGGCATTTGCATGTAAATACACCCCCCCACACACATAAATAAAGACTCTGCTATACTTGTTCCTTGATATTGGCTATGATAAGTTGTAAATGGGATTCTAAACAAACCATGTTGACTGATCTTCAGAACCCCCATCAGAGCTCAAATCAGCTGTTTTCTTGTTTCATTTCCTTAATTATTGATACTGTGGCTGAAACAGGAATTGTACATCTCGCATAATGGAGAGAAACAGTTTGAGAGGAGGAAGACCAGGAGGAGGAGGAGGAGGAAAATATGAAGGGAAGGGTAGTGAGGAAAGGAGGAGAAGATGGGGAGGGAGAGGGAAGAGGAGGAAGAAGAGGAGGAAGAAAAGCTGGAGGAGAAGGAAGGGAAGGAAGAGCATAAGCGTTTCCCTTGTATTTCAAAGACATCAGTAGTCCTTGAGAGAGGATAGGGAAAACAAAACAAAACACACTGAAAAGAAGATGGATGGTACTGAAATGTGCTTGAACCTGAACTCAGATCAAATTACAATAGAAGATAAATAAGCTTTTTATAATGATCTGAGCAATGGATATATATTTAAAATGATAGCTGGCATTCAAGAAATGACATGTATATAGAGAATTGGTTTTGTTGGTTTTGTTTAAAAAGCTATTTAAATTTCACCTTTAGATTTTTTTTTATTAAGGTATCATTGATATACACTCTCATGGAGGTTTCACAAGAAAACCCTTTAGATTTTGATATAAATATTTCTATTTTAACATCATAAACTGAAAAAAAATTAAAAAAGTGGATGAGTCCTGAGGCTAGAAATACACTACATTTTCCAGCAGGCCATAGTGATTTAACAAATCAGCTCAGAGCTGATGTAAATTCTGAGCTTGTGTCACATGTTGATGAAACTCAGCTATCTCATACTATTTTTTTTTAAAAAGACTTCAGGAAAAGATTTTGACTAACACAGAGGAAGAAAAAACTGTTCTGAAACAAACATAAGGCTTGGTAAATTACATAATACATCTTTTCTTTTCCTTTCTTTTCTCTTTCCTTAATTTTTGGTTTCTAAGTTTTTAGATAGAATATGTAATTCGTCGCTCAAACATCTGTGCATATAAATAGCTAAGCCTATTTTTTAGCTTCATGAATATATGATTCCTTGAATGTCCCAATTCCATCTTCATCTGTACTTTCTTTGGCAGCAACTTATAAAACTCAAAGAAAAGTCTTTAGTACTACCTTGAAAGGAGGAAATTTGACTTGTGTTAAACCTCATTTTAATTTTGACACCCTAATTGAACTATATGAAAGTGAGAACAAAATGAGCCCCCCTTTCGTGTGCTTTTATTAGATTGGAGCTTTTATAGAACTTGTTTTCACTTGTAAAGCTTTTCACATCTGAGCTTTTTTTTCACCTGTAAACCTTCAAAAACCAAATTACTCAGTGCATTCTGTTAAGATTTAGCTAATGGTCAGCCTGAATAGAATTGAGTCATTTTAACTCTTTGTTCTGATATTCTTACTGGTCATATATGGCTGCATCTCACATTTCAACTTTTTTCTTTGAAAATGCAGTGAAAGAGTACTACATAAATGTACAGTTACATATGGCAGGAGTATAGACATTGATAGTTTGGATTTTTTAATTTTTTGAATATGAGAATATGACTTCATGGAAACAATCTATTTCAACAAAACTTTGTGTTGTAGATGTTGTCTGGAGTGTTGTAGTTACAGAGGGAACTCAAGGGCTCATCACAAGATGCTGACAAATTGCTCGGACAGGATCAAGTGATTATGAGTCTGATCTTGAGATCTGTAGACCTAAAATCATACTCCGAAGGCATCAGTCTTGCAGGAACTGATTGACTAATGCTGTCTCCTCGGCATTTGTTTTTTGTAATTGATTTTGAAAGATGACTAATGAGGAAATTAGGCACTCAAGTCCATTCATCAGTCCATTATCTCCAAGTCTGTGTATATTTCCAGGCAGCAATTTTTGTTTCTTTGGAGTAGAACTTAAATTGCTAGAGTCATCAAATCATCATGAGAAAGATTTGTGCAAATCTGCCTTAGGGTAAACCCTGGAGTCTTCACTTTTGAGAATGTTACTCTCTGGTCAGAGCTAAAATCCTATTGTCAATAAATGCTCCTCTGTCCTGCCTTTTCTATTTCTTTCTGATGTTGCACACCAAATATGGGTCATCAGAGAGCTTGCTTTCTAAGATAGTTTATGTACTAGGGTGATGGAAATTGGTTTTTCTGTTTGTTTCTTTGGGGTTTCTTTGGTATCATTAATATACAATCACATGAGTAACATTGTGGTTAGTAGACTCCCCCCATTATCAAGTCCCCACCACATACCCCATTACAGTCACTGTCCATCAGTGCAGTAAGATGCTATAGAGTCACTACTTGTATTCTCTGTGCTATACTGCCTTCCCCATGCCCACCCCAACATTATGTGTGCTAATTGTAATGCCCCTTATTCCCCTTCTCCCTATCTTCCCACCCCACCTCCCCAGGCACTTTCCCTTTTGTAACTGTTAGTCCATTCTTGGGTTCTGTGAGTCTGCTGCAGTTTTGTTCCTTCAGTTTTTTCTTTGTTCTTATACTCCACATATGAGTAAAATCATTTGGTACTTGTCTTTCTCCACCTGGCTTATTTCACTGAGCATAATACCCTCTAGCTCCATCCATGTTGTTGCAAATGATAGGATTTGTTTTCTTCTTATGGCTGCATACTATTCCATTGTGTATGTGTATCACATCTTCTTTATCCATTCATCTACTGGTGGACATTTAGGTTGCTTCCATTTCTTGGATATTGTAAATAGTGCTGTGTTAAACATAGGGGTACATATGTCTTTTTGAAACTGATCCTGCATTCTTAGGGTAAATTCCAAGGAGTGGAATTCCTGGGTCAAACGGGATTTCTATTTTTAATTTTTTGAGGAACCTCCATACTGCTTTCCACAATGGTTGAACTAGTTTACATTCCCACCAGCAGTGTAGGAGGGTTCCCCTTTTTTGGCATCCTCACCAGCATTTGTTGTTCTAGATATCCTAACTGGTGTGAGGTGATATCTCATCGTGGTTTTAATTTGCATTTCCCTGATAATTAGCGATGTGGAGTGTCTTTTCATGTGCCTGTTGGCCATCTGAATTTCTTCTTTGGAGAAGTGTCTGTTCAGCTCCTCTGCCCATTTTTTAATTGGGTTATTTGCTTTTTGGGTGTTGAGGCCTGTGAGTTCTTTATATATTTTGGATGTTAACCCCTTGTCAGATATGTCATTTACAAATATATTCTCCCATACTATAAGATGCCTTTTTGTTCTGCTTAAGGTCCTTTGCTGTACAGAAGCTTTTTAGCATGATATAGTCCCATTTGTTCATTTTTTATTTTGTTTCCCTTGCCCAAGGAGATGCGTTCAGGAAAACGTTGCTCATGTTTATATTCAAGAGATTTTTGCCTATTTTTTTTTTCTAAGAGTTTTATGGTTTCATGACTTACATTCAGGTCTTTGATCCATTTTGAGTTTACTTTTGTGTATGGGGTTAGATAATAATCCAGTTTTGTTCTCTTGTATGTAGCTGTCCAGTTTTGCCGAAACCAGTGTTGAAGAGGCTGTCATTTCCCCGTTGTATGTCCATGGCTCCTTTATCACATATTAATTGACCATATATGCTTGGGTTTATATCAGGGCTCTCTAGTCTGTTCCATTGGTCTATGGTTCTGTTCTTGTGCCAGTACCAAATTATCTTGATTACTGTGGCTTTGTAGTAGAGCTTGACGTTGGGGAGCATAATCCCCCCCAGCTTTATTCTTCCTTCTCAGGATTTCTTTAGCTGTTCGGGGTCTTTTGTGGTTCCATATGAATTTTAGAACTATTTGCTCTAGTTCGTTGAATAATGCCATTGGTATTTTGATAGGGATTACGTTGAATCTGTAGATTGCTTTAGGTAGGATGGCCATTTTGACAATATTAAATTTTCCTATCCATGAGCATGGGATGTGTTTCCATTCATTTCTATCTTCTTTAATTTCTCTCATGCGTGTCTTGTAGTTTTCAGAGTATAGGTCTTTCACTTCCTTGGTTAGGTTTATTCCTAGGTATTTTATTCTTTTTGATGCAGTTGTGAATAGAATTGTTTTCCTGATTTCTCCTTCTGTTAATTCATTGTTAGAATATAGGAATGCAACAGATTTCTGTGTATTAATTTTGTAGGAAATAGTTTTTAATATAGGCTTCCAAAATAATTTCAGCAAGGGAAAGGCAATTAAACGTCTTTGCTCAGAAGTGACACTTCCCTTCCATTTATATGTTATTACCTAAATAAGGGCATATAATCTCTCACCTAGTTTCAATAAGGGAAGCAAAATGTGGCTCTACCATAGATGGGGAAGAAGGAGAATCAGAATATTTATGGGCATCCCTAATGACTACCACAAAAACCAAAGTGGATCTTGAGAAAGTTAGATGATCACATGCATCTCTAGCCTCATAAATAAATAAATAAATAGCAATGGTAAAGTAGATTAAAATTGAAAACTAATTTATTTATAAATTTTTATTTTATTTTTGACTAGTAGCACATTCAGTTGGTGTAAATATTACAATGAAATTAAAAAGGTATGCAGTGGTAAGTTTCATTTTCACTGTGTCGTTGTCCATCTTATTCCTAGTTTTGCCCTCACAGGTAAATATTCTTACTACTTTATTGTATATCCTTACAGTATGCTTGTCTGTAAATACAGGCAAATATTTTTACATATTTTATATTTTTTATATCGCTTTCTTTCTTAACCAAAATATACTATATATATATATATATATTGCAATACACTTTGGTTATTTCACTTTAGAACATATGCTGGAGATTTTTTCATATCCCAACAGAGAATCTTCATTCCCTTTTAGAGAAACATGGCATCCTATAGATTGAATATTCCACATGGGACACTTGATTGTTTCTACTCTTTGTTTACAAAGATGTCACAAAATCTTACAAACTTCATTTCCTGTATGTGAGGGTGTACCTGAGGGGTAAATACCATGAAGGGGAATTGCTATTAAAAGGATAAATGGATTTTTATGTTTAGTAGATATTTCCAAGTTTTTCTCCGTGTGAGAAATTCTCTGCAACTTCCCATCAAAGTATACTGGAAAACTTTCTAACTGTTGCCAGTATTATACATAAGAATTGTCAATTTCATCAGAAATCAATTGATTAAAGGGCCACTGATAAACTGGAAATCCAAGAAATATTCTTAGACATATATACTAAATGACTCTAACATTGGAAATTCCTGGGCAATTTCTCTCCACTCTACCAACAACCTAATATTGAATTCAGAGTTAGCCTTTACGCTTTCTCAAGCTTCTGCCATTGCTCAGGTAAACCATTCTGACATATGTTGGAATATTATTATCTTTACCCATGACTCCGTTAAAGAATGCACATTACTTATTTCCTTGAAGTTTTCAAATAAATGTCAGTGACCCTAGAGCAGCAGAGAACAGGAGTTACTGGTACCAGCCTGAGGTGATAGTCAAGGGAATGGAGGCAAGGACTCCCTTCACCCTGCCCTCCCTCCCTCCCAGATGCCGCTCGTCCTTTCTCTGTGCTAGGGCTCCAAATAAAATTCTCCTGCATTTAAAGCTGCACAGCCTCTCTTTTTCTCCTCTCAACAAATCCTCCTGGACTTTGCAATATTCACAAGCTTTGATCTCTTGTAAGACTTTACTAGACTATGCACCCTTGTTTATCATTATGTGGGAGGCCACAAATAAGGACCCCAAAGTTCTCTGACACTCAACTGCTACCACATTGTCTTTTCACAGAATAGAAGGGTTAAGATGTTTGATGTGGACTTTACTTTCTGATACAATTCTTCTTGTGTTTAGGTAACCATTGTCAGTAAAAGGCATCCCAGCAGCAAAAGAAATCACAGATACCATGTTTTAATTGGCAAATCATTCACTGGCACCTTGTCAGTTTTACCAAGGTAACAAGAAATACCTACCCTTTGCTTTGCTAGTGAGAACCCTGAATGAAAGCAGATTTCTATGGTCAAACACATCTCTGGAAGAATAAAAATTTCACAATGGAGCAAAGTTTTCTTCCTTCATTTGATCCTCCGATCCAAAAGAGACAGTGATCTCTGAGTCTTCCTAACTAAGGAATTTGTTTGATGTTTAATGTGCATAATCTGTATTATAGTATTTATTTTTCACTGTTTTATGAAGGTAAAAAATTAATACTTTTTTTAACTTAGAAGTAGATTTAATATAAAATATTTACATTGAATCTATTTGAATCATAATGATGCATATTTTATTGAAATAGTTATGCTGGAAAATACCAACAAATGTAAAGGTGAAAATTAAATTCTATCTCAGCAGTTATTTTTGTTGTTCTCCTTCCTATCGTGTGTGTGTGTGTGTGTGTGTGTGTGTGTGTGTGTGTGTGTGTATCACTTATTCAAAATCTGGTTTTTTTACTGAGGTACATATAATAAAATGCACAAATCATAATGTACAGCTTGATGAATTTTGACATATGTAAACATTCATGTAACCATCGCTTTGATCAAGATCCCAAACATTCTCATTAACTTTTTCCCCTTCATCTGTTTTACCTATCCCCCTATTTTCCTACTCTATGGTAACCATTAGTCTGTTCTCTGTGTGTGTGAGTGAAATCATATGCTATTTGTCTTTCTCTCCTTTCTCTGTCTGAATTATTTCACTTAGCATAATACCCTCTAGGCCCATCCATGTTGTTGCAAATGGAAAGATTTCATTCTATTTGGAATCTTATTTGTGAGAGTATTCTAGTCATTATGGTTTAAAAATCACTTAATGCATCTAAAATATTGTAGAGATAAATTACAGTTTAAGTAATTGCACATTTAAAGCCACAATTTTTAAAATATTAAGTAACAAGTCTTTGAAAAAAATCTTTGGGATTTCTGGCTATTTCTATAAGATAATTTATTGTATTTGGGATTATTTGGTCAAAGGACATTATAATTGACAGATCGTGATAAATGCTATCTAATTATTCTTTGAAAGGGCTTACTAAGCTGCAGTAGTAGGATATTAGTTTCTATTTAACTGCACCTTTGATGTCATTGAGATACATACAGGTGATACTGAGAATAATTCCCAACTGGTATGACATGGGCACTGGGCAATGAAACTGACATTGGCCATCAACAGTATGCACGCACATACTCACTGCATATCCTTCCTGTCTCTGTCCTTCCTGTGTAATGTATTAACCTCACACAAATATATTTCAATCTAACTTCTTTGGTTTCTGATGTTAAACACTCCTTCATATGTTATTAGTGTTTTCTTCTTCCACGAGGAAGTTTCATAGGAATAAAATTTTAAGGGAAAAAGAAAAGAAAGTGCCCCTTTTAAATAGTTAACTATGGTTGAAAAATACAAAGTAAATATCAAAGCATCTTACTTTCTTCATTTTCGCGCTTCACTTCCCTAATCTCTATTGCCAGCTTACTAATATTTTAAGAAGCCAAGAGGGATTTTGTGACCTCATGATGTGGTTTGGGCTTGGAGATCTTTTGAACTAGGTAATCAACACAGGAAACGTTGAATTGTGGGTTCGTAAGAGGCACACTAGAAGGTAGAATGAAGGCCAGTAATTTTACCACAATTGTTGTAATGTTAATCTTGAAAGAGCAATATTTATTTCTATTCTATCCACATCACTATTATAGAAAATCATTGCACAAAACATTTGCAATCTCAGATTGTGGTAAATTTTATATTTTTATTACTTCCATTAAAGTAAAATATTGCTTGGGTTGTTATGTGGAAGATTGCTGTCCAAATGATTCTTGGCAAAAATATTATAAATATATGTAAAAATGGCATACATTAGATATTAATATATTCTAAGTCATTTACTCTTGCTCATGGGGAATTTTTGAAAAGAATAAAATATATCTTAGAAAGGC
This sequence comes from Smutsia gigantea, assembly GCA_032199065.1. Classification (NCBI taxonomy): domain Eukaryota; kingdom Metazoa; phylum Chordata; class Mammalia; order Pholidota; family Manidae; genus Smutsia; species Smutsia gigantea. Next base: position 82,548 of record JAVSCE010020224.1, read on the forward strand.
AAAGGCATGTCGAGAAGAGATAAATTATGAGATTTTTAAATAGTCAAAATACTAAAACAAGCAAAATTCTTGAAGACCACGCTACGTTTTACTGGGAAGTAATAGCATGCTTTCTATATGCTTATTACACTAGGAAAATACTCTGAAATAGCAACCTTTAGCGGTTTCTTACTTCCCACGCCTGCCACAGGAATTGTCGAGCAAGATTATAGTTTTATTTATGAAAACTGATACTTGCTACTGGCAAAAGTAACTGGAACATAATGAAACCGACAGAGTAATTTCATAGAATATTCTTGGGAGAGCAAACCAATGTACTCTACCAGTACTTACTCAATTTTATATAAACTGTGGATTTATCGTTTGGTGGAAAGAGATTTAGAATAAGAGCTGGGTCTGTGCCTTGCTAGCTGTGAGGTCTTAATTAAATTCCATAAATGCTCTGTGGCTCAATTTCCTGAGCTTTAAAGTCGGGATAAATGCACTTCCATCATACAGCACTTTTAGATTCCAATGCACTGCCTAACTTTGTTTGCTTATACTCACTAAATTTACCTAACTTAACTTGACTAGTAGAGTGCAAGTTGTGTCTGTGAAATGTGCAAGGTATGTCAAATGATTTTTTAGGTCCCTTCTAATTCTGATGTTTATGTTTCTCTCATGTGGGTGGATCTCATTTTTTTGTTTCTCTGATTGGGACCCATCCCTTGATGTTCATGCCTTATCCAGGTACTCACTGATCACATATCCTCCATTTCTGCTGCTGCAAGACTTTGTGCACTAGACAGATATTTAATCACTTCTCAAAGGGCCCTGTGCCCTAAACTAGTGTATCTCAAACTGTCTGTGAAGAAGGACCAGTTAATTTTGCCTTGATATAGCACATAACGATACATTTATGAAATATAACAAAAATTTCTAGAAAAGAAAAATTGTTAACTAAAAGACATTTAAAATAGATCTTCAAGTTGTATATTGTTGAATATGGCAGACATTGAATTACACTATCAGACTGTTATAAACTTTTCTAAGTTCTTATTCTGAATGTCTGTAACTATCTCATTGTAGATAAGTAATAACATTTCACAGACTGGCACATTCAGTGGACCACAATTTGAATGGCATTGCTCTGGTGCATTCAAATTCTGATTCCTAGGCCAGCAACATCGCACCACCTGGGAACTTGTTGGAAATGCACATTTCCAGGCCCCTCGTAGACCAATTGAGTCAGAATTCTGGGCCAAGTACCCAGGCCAGCTGCCTCTGTTGAACAAGTCCTCCAGGTAATCCTGGTGCAGGTTAATGACTGAGAAACATGGTTCTCCATTTTCTCTTCTAATCCAAATTTCTTCCATTAAAACCATGAAAACTGCACTGTAATCCTCTGGGACTTGACTCCTGATAACATGGTAATAGTTTACTGCATTGTTCTAGGAGGTGAGAGTGGGTGAAGGATGCAATTGAGCATTTTGGCCACAATCCCAGTACAAGAGTTAATTTTAACTTTGAGAACTTGGGTCACTGTGTTAGTATCTCAGATATAATCGAATTAGTATAGGCAGTTGCTTTATTCAGCAGCCGTCCTCATTTTAGGTATGCCATTTTATTCTTAGTTTGAAATTAATTTGAATTTCTTAATCTAGGGAATATTGAAATATTAAGTTTATAATTAGTGATTATACTTCCCTGGAAAGTAGAAATATACATAGTTGAAAGTGGGAAGGGACTATGATGAGGTGTAAGTCTTTCACCTATTATTTTATATATTTTTATCATTGTCTGCTTTTATATTTAAAGTGAGATATACATCTTTGATAATTAAAATTAATAATTTAAAAATATTTAAGATTAATTTCTCCTTTCTCCTATGGAAGTAAGAGGAAAAAACATGCTTCATTTTTAACCTATACTTACTAAAACTGGTAGGTGATATGTGTATGTACACACACACAGGAAAAACAAAGGCTGGTTTAAAAAAAAAAGGAGGGAACTTATCCGAAACCAAAACAAGCAAAAGAAAGAATTTAAAAAGTGGGTGTCAAAAATCCTCTAAAGGCCAAATTCAGAACTGTATAAAATATTCTCCCCAAAAATGGATGAAATTTATTCTTTTGAAGGATATGACTCATTTACAAACATTGAACTTGTACCATGACATGAATTAAGTCCCAAAAACATTTCAAAGAATTTATATCAGTCAGATAATTTGTGCAAATGTAAAACAATAAATAACCATATTAAAAAAAAAACCTTGTGTGATTGTATGACTAGCATATGTTGCCCAGAAAGCTGAGACTGAGACAGAGGCCAAACTGCCTATCGCTTATCTGGAAGAATGACGGAAATAGCAAGAATGGATTAGTCCTACATACTAGTTCTCCCTCCCAGGGAACCTGGTGAGAAGTCTCATAAAATGCGTTTCAAACCTATGCTCTTTGCAGGTATTCACACTTGTGGGTGGCATCACCAGGGGACCTCTTTTTCTACTCCAGGCAGTGATGTCACATCCGCATGAAGCTTGACAAAGCCTCCTTTGTACTGCTCGCGTCTCTTGTGGCTGTAGTAAGAGGTGAGGTAGAGAGGATTTGCAATGGTGACTAAGATAGTTTGACAGTGAACATGTTGAAATTTTTAAAAATTGCTTGAAAAACCTCATGAATCAAAGATAAGATCACAACAGAAAGTTGACAGTGCTTACAACTAGATAATAAAATTCTACATATAAAAATTTGTAGGATGAAGTTTAAATATTTCTCAGATATATTAGCCTGGAATATTTAAAAAATGAGTCTGGGCAATAATGAAGTATATCATAAGAACTTGATAAGACAAAAGATATAACTTCAGAGCAAGTAGAAGAATAAAACATCGGAGGCAAAAATTAAAAGTGAGACACAAGAGATATGATAAAGTTTGATGTAGGCTAAACAGAGATAAAAGACAGACAAACCTTCCACATTTTGATCAAGAGAGAAAAAGGAAAATGTACAAATATATTATGAGTTCAAACACGGGCGTAATTACAGGTACAGAAAAGGGTAAATGATAATTATAGATAAATTTACTCTAAAAATAGAAAAAATGAATAAAATATGAAAATTCTTAAATGTTCTTAAAAACATAATTTTCAAAACTGGCTGTACAAGAAATAGCAAATGTGAATAGTCTGGTAACCATTTAAGTTATTTCTTTAATTAGTTTGTAATTGCCCACTATATAATTATCATAAATACTCAGGTTTTTTAAATCAAATATCTTTTTTTCTGTAATTATTGAGATAATTGTGAAGATTTTCTTTATTCCATTAACATTATATTTTATATTAATTGATTTTTAAAAATTACTAAATGAGCCTTGTTTTCATGGGTGACACCAACCTAGTGACAAGTTATTTATACAGTATTGGATTTAGTTTGTTAATGTTAAGACTTTTCATCTTTGTTCGTAGTATTTTTCTCTTTCACAGATATTATCTGATTTTGACAACAAGGTTTTACTACCTTTCTGATTTCTTAGTTTGTGAACAGATAGAATTAACAGGTCCTTGATTTTTTTTTTTTTTTGCTAGAGTCCACATGAAATAGTGAAAACATTTTCTGTGTCCCTTTAGATGACATGAAAGAAGGGCTGAAATTTAGTAGCGGGGTGCTGATGTTCAATTGCATCTGGAAAATTAATGAAGTAGGGTCTCCATATCACAACATGCATCAACATAAATTTAGGTGGGTTAAAGACTTGAAGGTGTCCTAAAGAATCTACTCCAAAACTACTGTATCTGATATCTGAATTCAGCAAAGTTGTGGGATACAAAATTAATACGCAGAAATCTGTGGCATTCCTATACACTAACAATGAACTAGCAGAGAGAGAAATAAGGAAAACAATTCCATTCAAAGTTGCTTCAAAAAGAATAAAATACCTAGGAATAAACGTAACCAAGGAAGTGAAAGACATATACTCTGAAAACTACAAGACACTCATGAGAGAAATTAAAGAAGATACCAATAAATGAAAACATATCCCATGCTCATGGATAGGAAGAATTAATGTCAAAATGGCCATCCTGCCTAAAGCAATCTACAGATTCAATGCAATTCCTATCAAAATACCAACAGCATTTTTCAACAAACTAGAGAAAATCATTCTAAAATTCATATGGAACCACAAAAGACCCCAAATAGCCAAAGCAATCCTGAGAAGGAAGAATAAAGCTGGGGGGATTATGCTCCCCAGCTTCAAGCTCTACTACAAAGCCACAGTACTCAAGACAATTTGGTACTGGCACAAGAACAGACCCATAGACCAGTGGAACAGACTAGACAGCCCAGATATAAACCCAACCATATATGGTCAATTAATATATGATAAAGGAGCCTTGTATATATAATGGGAAATGACAGCCTCTTCAACAGCTGGTGTTGGCAAAACTGGACAGTTACATGCAAGAGAATGAAACTGGATTATTGTTTAACTCCATACACAAAAGAAAACTCGAAATGGATCAAGGATCTGAATGTAAGTCATGAAACCATAAAACTCTTAGAAAACAACATAGGTAAAAATCTCCTGAATATAAGCATGAGCGACTTCTTTCTGAATGCACCTCCTCGAGCAAGGGAAACAAGAGCAAATATGAACTCATGGGACTACATCAAACTAAAAAGTTTCTGTATGGCAAAGGACACCATCAACAGAACAAAAAGGCATCCTACAGTATGGGAGACTATATTTGTACGTGACATATCCGACAAGGGATTAACATCCAAAATATATAAAGAACTTACATGCCTGTACACCCAAAGAGCAAATAACCCGATTAAAAAATGGGCAGAGGATATGAAGAGACAGTTCTCCAAAGAAGAAATTCACATGGCCAAGAGACACATGAAAAGATGCTCCACATCACTAATCATCAGGGAAATGCAAATTAAAACCACAATGAGATATCACCTCACACCAGTAAGGATGGCCAGCATCCAAAAGACTAAGAACAAATGCTGGCGAGGATGCGGAGAAAGGGGAACCCTCCTACACTGCTGGTGGGAATGGAACCTAGTTCAACCATTGTGGAAAGCAATATGGAGGTTCCTCAAAAAACTAAAGATACAAATACCATTTGACCCGGGAAACCCACTCCTTGGTATTTACCCAAAAAATACAACTTCTCAGATTCAGAAAGACATATGCACCCCTATGTTTATTGCAGCACTTTTTACAATAGCCAAGATATGGAAGCAACCTAAGTGTCCATCAGTAGATGAATGGATAAAGAAGAGGTGGTACATATACACAGTGGAATACTATTCAGCCATAAGAAGGAAACAAATCCTGCCATTTGCAACAATATGGTTGGAGCTGGAGGATATTATGCTCAGTGAAATAAGCCAGGCAGAGAAAGACAAGTGCCAAATGATTTCCCTCATTTGTGGAGTATAACAATGAAGCAAAACTGAGGGAACAAAATAGTAGCAGACTCAGAGACTCCAAGAAGGGACTAGTGGTTACCAAAGGGGAGGGGTGTGGGAGAGTGGGTGGGGAGGGTGGGAGGAGGGGATTGTGGGATATTATATTTTCTATACATGGTGTGGGGGATTATGGGGAAAACAGTGTAGCACAGAGAAGGCAAATAGTGAATTTGTGTCATCTTACTACACTGATGGACAGTAACTGAATTGGAGTAGGAGTGGGGTTGATAATATGGGAAATGTAGTAACCACATTGGTTTTTCATGTGACACGTTCATAAGAGTGTATATGAATAATACCTTATTTAGAAAAAGGAAAAAAAAGACTTAAAGGTGAAAAACAAATTGGTTAAACTTTTAGAAGAACATCGAGGACTATTGCCTTGACCTTGGATTCAAAATTATTTATTCAATATAACAAAATTATCGAAAGGTAAATACTGGTAAATTTTACCATACTAAAATCCTTTTTTCATTGAAAGGCATTTATGTAGAGTATATATTTAAATAAAATAATTGAGAAATGATAATTTCCCAGGGATATAACCATCAAAATATTACCCTAAATATATGATTACCTATAAATAAATCAAAAAAGTGAAAAGCTGTGTAATAGAAAATAGCCCAAAGATATGAATTGGTATTTCACATAGGTGAAAAAAAAAGAATATATGTATAATATGTTCAATATCATGATTAATAATAATGAGGCATTAGCAGCAAAATGAAATTAAAACTATATTGAGAATACTTTTTTATACCAATTAAATTGAAGAATACTGTAAAATCTTAACAATATTTGATGTTGATAAAAATGAAATATTGGAAATACCCATTGCTGATGGAGCTTTAAATTTGTATAATACTTTGGAAAACAATTTTTATTATCTAGTACATTTAAAGATGCAAATATCTTATGAGCCAGACATTCCCCTAAAATATGCCTTGCAAATGTTCTTTTAACAAACCCTAAAAATAACTGAAACTTCCACTGAGAAATGGTTTACCTAAAACTATATTCAAGTACTGTATATCCATACAGTATTATGTGGATTACCATATATATACCTCAACATGGATGAATCTTACCAGCAAATTTTGAGTAAAAGCAAGCACCCTCTGGATGATTGTGTTTGAGTTCATTTATCTAATTTTAAATGTATGAAAAAATAAATATAAAGGACACATTAATATGTAGCAAAACTATGATAAATACAAATAATGGGACTTTATAAAACCTCTTGGTATTAGGGAGATGATAATAACGGAGAAAATCTGTTGATAACATGTAATTTTTAAAGGTAAGCAGTGTTTCAGTCCACTTTATATTTATATGCCATAAAACTATTTTGTATTTATGAAATATTTCATAATAAATTTGAACAAAACAATGTAAGATTCTTCTTCAGAACTCTCTTTGCTGTTTTCACAGATTAATTTCCACAGAAACTTTGCTAATGTTTTGGTGAATTAAAAACAACCCTGTTGGGATTTATCTGAAGGCACATTGAACATTATAATATAAAAGGATAGATGGTTGAGGTTTAGAAGAGAGGAGGTTAGAGTTGAGCTTTTTGGACAAATGGAAGGAGACTTATGAGGTTTCAAGGCTTGGAGAATAACGGCCAGTTATCTCCAAGTGTTATTTGGTAGATGGATGAATAATGTTCAGGGTCAGCAGATATTGTTATCAGGCAAAAAACACCACCTTGTTTTCAAAAGCGGTGTATGCCTTCTGATTGCTCATGTTTCCTTTTATGTCATTCAGGAGAGTCTTATACTTTTCTTCAGATATAATCTACACATTTCTTGTTGAGCTTTTCCCTAATAATTTGATATTTATTCTTATTTGTAAGTGGAATCCTTTAGCTCATTGTTTCAAACAGAAAGGTTTTCCATTTTGATGTATTCCGTAATAAGCCATCAGTTTGGATTCTCTTACTTTTTCCTTTTTTTTTTTTCCCACTGAAGTCATTGGTAATCACATTATTTCTAATTAATGATAATTTTAGGGAAGAAGATTTAATATTTTTGGAAATAGTTACCTAAAGTGATAGCAATGGTTTTGTAATTCAGATAATCAATGAGATAACCTATGGCCATTTGAGCATACTGTACAGAAGAATCATATTCCAAGGAAGGACTGATATAGATGACATAGGTCTTAAATTCTGAGATTCAACAGTTACAAGAATACCTGGAAACAAAATCTTCAGGTATGGTTTCTTAAATAATACTACCTTCTCTATCTAACATAGGAAAATCAATGTGACACCTTAAAGTTTTGTTTACCTTCAGTATTTGTTGTAACTGTCCTGTCACATAAATAAAAATAAAAAATAAAAAGCCCTATAATAAAATTTATAGAGGCACCAGAAACTACACACTTCTCATTTGTTGGATGAAATTGATCAAGGTTAAGATTATCCCTAATTTCCACCATGATAAAGGGGAGAAGCACCAAGTAATTTCAGAATAATCAGAAGTTCCCACTAAAAAACAAATGTTGCAAAGCCCTTTATACATCTTATCAAGCAAACTAAATACAGGGTGTCAGAAAACAAACATTTTTATAAAACAGAATTTTTAGGCAAACAGTGAAACTTATAGATTCACTTCTACTTTCTAATATTTAATAAAAATAAATATATATTTACATATTGTGCTCTGTATGTTGCTTTATACAATATAAAAATGAATAGAAATACAGATTCCATGTTTTTGAAGAATTTGGTCAGTATCATCCTCTCTGACTTTGGAAAAATACTTAATTTCTTTGGACTTGTTGCAGTATATTTAAAGAGATGATGCTGATTGTAAATACAGACATATTGCACAATTTCCCCCTTTCACTGGAGTAGATTCAACAAATGTTTGTGCCTTTCTTAAGAAAGTCTGTCTGAACACTTAACATTTCCTTGAGATAAAATTGGATCTTCTTGGATACCTTCATGTCTAATTTGCATTAAATTGTATCATCATTTTATGCTAATATCACTGGCAAGAGATAGTGGGGAGATGGAAAATCAAATTAGAAGAATAAAAATAAAAAAAACATGGCTTTGCAAGCTTTCTCCTAACTGTATTTTCCAATAATTTCCCTGAGGAAAAGAGAACATATTGGACAAATCTGGACTCAATTTAACTTTTATTTTAGCCTCCAAATTCTCATAAGCTCTGATTTTAATAAATATAAATTATGTCATTAGAATTACAAATGTTTTTATGCTCCTGTTGCTATTGCCATAATTTTCATTATTTTTAATTTAAAAATAATTTGGACATAAAATATAATTTTAAGAAAAAAGGCTTATGTACCACATGCCTGCTTAAATAGATGAATAGCAATTGCCTTAATACTGTTAGTTAAAATTGTTGACAGCAACTAGCTTGAATTTGTTTTAATGTGAGCAGACATGTCATTATGAATTGGTAAGGCTTTACCTCTGAACCCTAACCTGAGATAGTTTACAGATCATAGAGAAAAGTTCCTACAGCATCATATCAGGATGTCCTTAATCTAACCATGTTCCCAAAGAATAAATGTCAACTTCTTCATCATGTACTTGGGCCTTTTACCAAGCAGCTGGGAGCCATTGAAATAATTTAAATCAATTAGATATGCCTTTAAAAATAATCAAAAATCAGATTCACATCTTGTTTTAAATTATTTAGTTCTGTGGTTTATATATTCTGAAATTATTCTTAGAAAATTACTGAGAAATAATTTTCACCTCCCAAAACCACAGAGGATGTACAGCTGAGTACAGTCCACACCCTAATGATTGTGAGGAATTCCTGTAGCTCAAGCTAAGATTTTTCCATTGCTCTTGACCTTGAAACTCCTTTGGTGATTACTTTCCCAAGCACCACTGCTATGATTCTGCAAAGCGAAAGGAAGTATAAAAGGTGAAAACTTGAGGAGAAACCTTTAACAGTGAAAATACCGCTACAAGCAACACCCCACCAGTGCAGCACTGGGACTGGTCACAGAGGAGCATGGTTTGCATTAGCTCCCAGCGAGTTCTCAGTTATTTTTAAAGTTGTGAACAGAGTTTTGTGTTTCTTCCTGTTCTGATATATATTATTTTCTTAACTTCTTTTGCTATTTAAATAATGTCCTCAGGGTAAAGTATTATTTTTAAAAGTATACTATTCCATATAATCCTATCATTTTGCATGTGAGTAATCAGTCTTGTAAAAGATAATTATTGTTTAATACCTAGACAATAATTTTCTTTTTAGTAAACAACTTTCAATGTTACCTTTTTTCCAGTCCTAGAACATTCCTATCATATTCTGCAAATCAAAACTAACAAAAGCACATTTGCAGCATTATTACTTAGTTATTCAAATATTGTAATCACTTTTTCCATTTTTTCAGCTATTATTTATTGAGTACCGTTTGCCAGGCAACATGCCAAGCACTGATATTTAGTGAATTAAACACACATGATGCCTGCTACTGTGAAATTATCATCCAGTGAAAACTAATGAGACCTATTTAAAACATGGGATAAGTAGAATATGAAGGCTTATTTTTCATTTATTCCACAAATATTTAGTATTTAAAATGACCCAGGCACTGTACTAGGTCACAAGTAATTACAGAAATAAGACATTTTGAACTTCCAATTCAGAAGGAGATTAAATTTGCATACATAGGGCAAAGAATGATTAAGTTCCAGAGAGATCAAAACATGCTGGAAGACTGAACTACTTACTTTTTTATTGTATTAAGGGCATGGCGGGGGGTTGAATGCTATACTAAGGAGATGGAGATTGAAATACTCATTAAAGGATAGATGGTTGAGGTTTAGAAGAGAGGAGGTTAGAGTTGAGCCTTTTGGACAAATGGAAGGAGACTTATGAGGTTTCAAAGCTTGGAGAATAAGGCCAGTTATCTCCAAGTGTTATTTGGTAGATGGATGAATAATGATCAGGGTCAGCAGATATTGTTATCAGGCAAAAATCAATTAGAAAAGGAGGTTAGGATCACATTGTTAAGGATTGGACCCAACTGTATAGGTCATTTCAAAATATTTTGAATCTGTAATCTTAGTTGTACTTCAACAATATTAATATATCTGACCGGTAAGATGATGATGCAGTTACACAACAAAGGAGAAATTTAATTCCCAGCGAGTTCATGCTGGAGCAGGTTTAATTTGAGGAATCATGGAGATAAGTGTTACAGTAGGTCTAGAGTTGTTTATAAGAGTAAATCTCTTTAGAGAGTGGTCATAATTAGCAATTTGGTTTGGAAATCAGCTACATCTAGGAAGAGCCATATGGTAACTTCTGTCAGCCAAAGTAAATGTAACAAGGATCTTGCAATAACTCTAATTATTATTTTTAATAAACCCCAGCTCATGCAGGACTTCTGTTGATCTTATTTTTCTTATTTTAATTTTTTTCTTAGTGACCAAGATGGTCTTAATGATCTCCTCAACATGACTACATTTTTTAAATTTTGGTATCATTAATATACAACTACATGAGCAACATTGTGGTTACTAGATTCCCTGCATTATCATCCCCACCACATACCCCATTACAGTCACTGTCCATCAGCATAGTAAGATGCTATAGAATCACTGCTTCTCTTCTCTGTGTTGTACAGCCCTCCCCATGATCCCCCCACTACGTGATGTCTGTTAATTGTAATGCCCCTTTTTCCCCTTATACCACCCTTCCGACCCATCCTCCCCAGTCCCTTTCCCTTTGGTAACTGTAAGTCATTCTTGGGTTCTGTGAGTCTGCTGCTGTTTTGTTCCTTCAGTTTTTTCTTTGTTCTCATACTCCACAGATGAGGGAAATCATTTGATACTTGTCTTTCTTTGCCTGGCTTATTTAACTGAGCATAATACCCTCTAGCTCCATCCATGTTGTTGCAAATGCTAGGATTTGCTTATGGCTGCATAACATTCCATTGTGTATATGTACCACCTCTTCTTTATCCATTCATCTACTGATGGTCACTTAGGTTGCTTCCATTTCTTGGCTATTGTAAATAGTGCTGCGATAAAGATAGGGGTGCATATGTCTTTTTCAAACTGGGCTGCTGCATTCTTAGGGTAAATTCCTAGGAGTGGGATACTTGGGTCAAATGGTATTTCTATTTTGAGTTTTTTGAGGAACCTCCATACTGCTTTCCACAATGGTTGAACTAATTTACATTTCTACCAGCAGTTTAGGAGAGTTCCCCTTTCTCCAAATCCTCGCCAACATTTGTTGTTTGTCTTCTGGATGGTGGACATCCTAACTGGTGTGATGAGGTGATATCTCATTGTGGTTTTAATTTGCATTCCTCTGATGATTAGCGATGTAGAGCATCTTTTCATGTGCCTGTTGGTCATCTGAATTTCTTCTTTGGAGAAGTGTCTGTTCAGCTCCTCTGCCCATTTTTTAATTGGCTTATTTGCTTTTTGTTGAGGTGCATGAGCTCTTTATATATTTTGGATGTCAACCACTTATCAGATATGTCACTTATGAACATATTCTCCCATACTGTAGGATGCCTTTTTGTTCTACTGATGGTGTTCTTTGCTGTACAGAAGCTTTTTAGTTTGATATAGTCCCACTTGTTCATTTTTGCTTTTGTTTCCCTTGCCTGTGGAGATATATCCATGAAGAAGTTGCTCATGTTTATATTCAGGAGAGTTTTGCCTATGTTTTCTTCTAACAGTTTTATGGTTTCATGACTTACATTCAGGTCTTTGATCCATTTTGAGTTTACTTTTGTGTATGGAGTTAGACAGCCATCCAGTTTCATTCTCTTACATGTAGCTGTCTAGTTTTTCCAACACCAGCTGTTGAAGAGGCTGTCATTTCCCTATTGTATATCCATGGCTCCTTTATTGTATATTAAGTGACCATATATGCTTAGGTTAATATCTGGACTCTCTATTCTGTTCCACTGGTCTATGGGCCTTTTCTTGTGCCAGTACCAAATTGTGTTGATTACTGTGGCTTTGTAATAGAGCTTGAAGTTGGGGAGTGAGATCCTCCCTGCTTTATTCTTCCTTCTCAGGATTGCTTTGGCTATTCGGGGTCTTTTGTGGTTCCACATGAATTTTAGAACAATTTGCTCTAGTTCACTGAAGAATGCTCTTGGTATTTTGATAGGGATTGCATTGAATCTGTAGATTGCTTTAGGCAGGATGGCCATTTTGACAATATAAATTCTTCCTAGCCAAGAGCATGGGATGGATTTCCATTTATTAGTGTCCTCTTTAATTTCTCTTAAAAGTGTCTTATACTTTTCAGGATATAGGTCTTTCACTTCCTTGGTTAGGTTTATTCCTAGGTGTTTTATTCTTTTTGATGCAATTGTGAATGGAATTGTTTTCCTGATTTCTCTTCCTGCTAGTTCATCATTAGTGTATAGGAAAGCAACAGATTTCTTTGTATTGATTTTGTATCCCGTAACATTGCTGAATTCAGATATTAGATCTAGTAGTTTTGGAGTCGATTCTTTAGGTTTTTTTATGTACAATATCATGTCATCTGCAAACAGGAACAGTTTGACTTCTTCCTTACCAATCTGGATGCCTTTTATTTCTTTGTGTTGCCTTATTGCCATGGCTAGTAACTCCAGTACTGTGTTGAATAGAAGTGGGGAGAGTGGGCATCCTTGTCTTGTTCCTGATCTTAGAGGAAAGGGTTTCAATGTCTCGCTGTTAAGTATGGTGTTAGCTGTGGGTTTGTCATATATAGCCTTTATTATGTTGGGGTACTTGCTATACCCATTTTTTTGAGAGTTTTTATGATGAACGGATGTTGAATTTTGTCCAATGCTTTTTCAGCATTTATGGAGATGATCATGTGGTTTTTGTCCTTCTTTTTGTTGATATGGTGGATGATGTTGATAGATTTTTGAATGTTGTACCATCCTTGCATCCCTGGGATGAATCCCACTTGGTCATGGTGTATGATCCTCTTAATGTATTTTTGAATTCACTTTGCTAATATTTTGTTGAGTATTTTTGCATCTATGTTTATCAGGGATATTGGTCTATAGTTTTCTTTTTTTTTGTGCTGACTTTGCCTGGTTTTTGAGTGATGTTTGCCTCATAGAATGAGTTTGGGAATATTCCCTCCTCTTCTATTTTTTGGAAAACTTTAAGGAGATTGGGTATTATCTCTTCTCTGAATGTCTGATAAAATTCAGTGGTGAATCCATCTGGTCCAGGTGTTTTGTTCTTGGGTAGTTTTTTGATAACTGATTCAATATCATTGGTAATTGGTCTGCTTAGATTTTCTGTTTCTTCCTTGGTCACTCTTGGCAGGTTGTATTTTTCTAGAAAGTTGTCCATTTCTTCTAGGTTATCCAGTTTGTTAACATACAATTTTTCATAGTATTCTCTAATAATTTGTTGTATTTCTGTGGTGACTGTCGTGATTTTTCCTTTCTCATTTCTGATTCTGTTTATGTTTGTAGATTCTCTTTTTTTCTTAATAAGTCTGGCTATGGGTTTATCTATTTTGTTTATTTTCTCAAAAAATCAGCTCTTGGTTTCATTAATTTTTTCTATTGTGTTATTCTTCTCTATTTTATTTATTTCTTCTCTGATCTTTATTATGTCCCTCCTTCTGCTGACTTTGGGCCTCATTTGTTCTTATTTTTCCAGTTTCAATATTGTGAATTTAGACTATTCATTTGGGATTGTTCTTCCTTCTTTAAATAGGCCTGGATTGCTCTATACTTTCCTTTTAGAAATGCATTTGCTGCATCACACAGAAGCTGGGTCATTGTGCTGTTGTTTTCATTTGTCTCCATATATTGCTTGATCTCTGTTTTTATTTGGTCATTGATCTATTGGTTATTTAGGAGCATTTTGTTAAGCCTCCATGTGTTTGTAGGCTTTTTCATTCTCTTTGTGTAATTTATTTCTAGTTTCATACCTTTGTGTTCTGAGAAGCTGGTTGGTACAATTTCAATCTTATTGAGTTTACTGAGGCTCTTTTTCTGGCCTAGTGTATGATCTATTCTTGAAAATGTTCTATGTGCACTTGAGAAGAATGTGTATCCTGCTGCTTTTGGGTGTAGAGTTCTGTGGATGTCTGTTAGGTCCATGTGTTCTAGTGTGTTGTTCAATGCCTCTGTCTCCTTACTTATTTTCTGTCTGGTTGATCTGTCCTTTGGAGTGAGTGGAGTGTTGAAGTCTCCTAAAATGAATGCACTGCATTCTATTTTCCCTTTCTATTCTTTTAGTATTTGTTTCATATATTTAGGTTCTCCTGTGTTTGGTACATAGATATTTATAATGGTTATATCCTCTTGTTGGACTGACCCTTTTATCATTATGTAATCCTTCTTTGTCTCTTACTTTCTTTGTTTTGAAGTCTATTTTGTCTGATACAAGTACTGCAACACCTGCTTTTTTCTCCCTATTTTTTGCATGAAATATCCTTTTTCCATCCCTTTACTTTTAGTCTGCGTATGTCTGGGTTTGAAGTGAGTCTCATGTAGGCAGCATATAGATGGGTTTTGCTTTTTTATCTGTTCTCTTACTCTGTGTCTTTAGATTGGTCCATTCAGTCCATTTACATTTAGGGTGATTATCGATAGGTATGTACTTATTGCCATTGAAGGCTTTGGTTCTTGGTTACCAAAGGTTCAAGGGGAGCTTCTTTACTATCTTACCATCTAACTTACTGATTATGCTATATAAACACAGTCTGGTGATCCTTTATTTTTCTCCGTTCCTTTTCTTCCTCCTCCACTCTTTATATGTTAGGTTTTTTATTCTGTACTCTTTGTATTTCCCTTGACTGATTTTGTGGATAGCTGATTTTTTTTTGCATTTAGTTAGTATTTAGCTGGTCTGCTTTCTTTGCTGTGGTTTTATTTTCTCTGGTAACATCTATTTAGCCTTAGGCATACTTCCATCTAGAGCACTCTCTTTAAAATACATTGTAGAGATGGTTTGTGGGAGTTAAATTCCCTCAACTTTTGCTTATATGAGAATTGTTTAATCCTTCCTTCAAATTTAAATGGTAATATTGCCTGATACAGTATTCTTGGTTCGAGGCCCTTCTGTTTCATTGCATTGAATATATCATGCCATTCCCTTCTGGCCTATAAGGTTTCTGTTAAGAAGTCTGATGATAGCCTGATGGGTTTTCCAATGTAGGTGATCTGTTTTCTCTCTCTGGCTGCTTTTAATACTTTGTCCTTGTCTTTGATCTTTGCCATTTGAATTATTATATGTCTTGGTATTGTCCTCCTTGGGTCCCTTGTGTTGGGAGATCTATGGACTTCCGTGGACTGCGAGACTATTTCCTTCCCCAGCGAGGGAAAGTTTTCAGCAATTATTTCTTCAAAGACACTTTCTATCCCTTTTTCTCTCTCTTCTTCCTCTGGTACTCCTATAATGCGAATATTGTTCTTTTTGGATTGGTCACACAGTTCTCTTAATATTCTTTCATTCCTAGAGACCCTTTTATCTCTCTCTGCCTCAGCTTCTCTGTATTCCTGTTCTCTGATTTCTGTTCCATTAACAGTCTCTTCCACCTCATCCAGTCTGTTCTTAAATCCTTCCATTGTTTGCTTCATTTATGTTATCTCCCTCCTGAATTCATCCCTTAGCTCTTGAATATTTTTCTGTAGCTCCATCAGCATGCTTATGACCTTTTTTTAAAATTATTTTTCAGGAAGATTTGTGTTTTAAGTCTCACCAAGCCCTGTCTCGTGTGTTGAGGGATTTTTGGACTGAACAAGGTTCTGCCTTTTCATGGCGATGGCAGTGGTCGCCGGCGAATGGTGCCTTTGTCAGCTGAGAGAATTAAGTCCCTTCCTGCTTGCCGGTCACCTTGCCTGTCAATGCTGTCTCTGCCAGTTAACTGCACACAGGGGGCAGACTCTGGCTTAATCCCCTAAGCTTCTGTGGGGGGGCAGCCCTTGGGATGGCCTAGGGCACTGGTGGGAGTTGCAGGAGAGCAGCATGAGTTCTGCCATGAGAACAGAGCCCCTTCATGTCTCCCAGACTCTGTGCCCGTCTCCTCTGTGCCAGTCTACCATGCGCAGGGAGTAGTCTCTGGTATAATCCCCTGAGTTGCCATGGGTGGGGCAGCCCCCTGGTATGGCCTAGGGTGCTGGAGGTGGTTGCAGGCAAGTGATGCATGTTCTTCCATGAGAACAAAGCACCTCTGTTCCTTCTGCAGTCTATGCCCATCTCCACTGTCTGTGCCAGTCAACCGTGCGCAGGGAGCAGCCTCTGAGTCTGGGCTGGTTAGCCGCACACAGGGAGAAGCATCTGTGTTAAGCTGTGTGGTTGCTGTAGGTGGGGCTGCTCCCTGTCTGTTCTGAAGCAATGGTGAGTCAACTGGTTTGCTTGCAGTGCTTATGGGGAGGAAGGAACCACAGACAGCTTATTGCCATGAGGGGCCTTGCAGCTGTGTTCCCAAGGGGTTAGGTTGCCCGAAGTTCCTTAAAGTTCCCAGCCTGCTGGGCTGAGTGTGCCAGGATGATTCTGTCCACCTGTTAAACCCTTGTCCCTTTAAGACTTTTAAAGTGCCTGCTTTTCTTTTGTCCCAGGGCAGCCGACTGTGGGAACCTGTTCACGGTCTTATTGTTAGATTTTGCTTTTCTGCTTCTCTAATATCCAGAGCACCCTGCAAGGTGTGTCTGTGCTCCTGGGGCAGACCTCCAGGGCTGGTTATTTAGCAGTCATGTGCTTCCACTCCTTCCCTGCTCTGATTCTTTTCCTCCCACTGGTGAGGTGGGGTGGGGGGAGTGCTCGGGTCCCACCAGGTCACAACTCTGCACCTTACCCTTTTCTGTGAGATGTTGGGTTCTCGCAGATGTATCTTGGCTGCTGTAATGTATCTTCTGCTCACTCTTTAGGAATAGTTGTATTTGCTGTATTTTCAAAATCAATATGGTTTTGGGAGGAGATTTCCGCCTCCCTACTCATGCCACCATCTTTTTCTCTCTCTGACTACATTTTAAACAGTTTTCTTTCCCACTCTAGGCTTCTGGCTTCCCTATTAGAGCATTTATTCTAGAAAACTTGCAATTATAAATTCTTTCCTTGCCCCTTTGAGATGTAAATCTCCCAGCCTCTTGCTATCTTTATATCAGGAATGTCTTTCTCAGAGATCTGCATCATCATTTTGAAATGTAATCATGAGGAAGGATAGGGCCCCCACTTTCCAGTTTCTATGGGAGTGTCGGAGTCTAACTTCCATAAGGGACAACTGGCAAACACAGGTGGCCTAACTGTACAGGTGGTCTGTCTAGGTCAGTCATTTCACACCTCCTTTTCTTTGGTTCATAAATATGCAAATGAGCACATGACTCAGCAAAAGCAAGTCAGAAGACAACATTTCCTTGGACCTAATGATCATTTCTAGGTGTGTATGACCTTCCCCAGTCAGAAGGAGGTCCCAGTCTTTATTCAATAACTGGATAGTGCAGCATATGGCATAATTGCCCTGCCTAGGGAGTTTGTGAAGATATAAGAAATAGAAGTCCTATTTTGTCGTCAGGCCTAAACTTCATCTCCCATTGTATTTTGCCACAAACTCTGAATTAGGGTAATTCAGTTGAATATGCCCATCTATTAATGGAGAAGGAATTTTAAATTCTGCTTTTTTTCTTTCATCATTATACAATATTGATGAGAGTCATATGATAGTGGGTAGAGAAGAGGGTTAACTGGTAATACACACTTCTTAGAGAGGTGTAAGGATAAAATGAAGCCATTAAGGAATTATCACTGTAATTGGCCTTATTGTGATAATAGCCAAGTGTTATAACCATCACTTTTACTTTTTTATATTCTGCAGATTTTCCATGGGACAAAATGCTTTTGGGAAATTTTTAACTTATTGATTCTCTTTTATTATGATTTCCTCCATTTTGATATAAGATTTTTTTCTCCAATACAAAAGTATATAAAAAATTCTGTGAACTCCTTCTCAAATGAGAAAAAAACAATTGGCATCTGTTCATTTATCAGTCTGTTCAATCAACAATATTTATTGAACACTGTGGTACATACTGGAAATACAAACTTGAAAAAATATTATATTCTACCATTAAGGAGATGATAATTGGTCACAGGGCTGTGATTGACTCCAGCAGGAAGGAAGAGGGTACCCTCTCTGTATAGGGCTAGGATAGTCCTCTTGATGTCAAGGTTTCTTGATAAGTGTTAGGATTCTTAATTATCTCATGGGGGGGTGAGAGGCATTCCCGTGTGTGTGTGTGTGTGTGTGTGTGTGTGTGTGTGTGTGTGTGTGTGTGTCTGTGTGTCTGTGTGTGTCTGTGTGTGTAGGGGTAGTGGAAAATCTGCAGGCTGGGGCAGGTTACCAGAGCCTTAGTGGGGGCAAACAGCATATCTGCAGGAGGGAGGTCATTTTTTTTTTTTTAGTGTGAAATTAAACAAGAATAGAGCAGATGTACAGAGAAAAGCTGCTCTCTCAACTTTCTTCCACCTTCTCTCCATTCCCATTCATTACCCCCAGAGGTAACCACTAATATTTTATTTTTCCATAGATGATATTTAGACATATCTAAGGAAGTAATTATATATTACTTTCCTCCTTTTAAAAGAAATCATAGCATATTATGTGTATACTTTTACACCTTGTTTCATTTCCACTTAATGTATCTCAGAACTTTTCCGTATCAACAGAGTGCTTCCTGTTTCTTATACATAGCTCCAATATCTTGCATTATTTTCCGTATTTGTAACAGCTCCCCTGTTTGTGGACATTTCAGATGTATAAATCTTTTGCTCTTACAAATAATATTCTAGTGGATATAAGTAATCTTTAAATATACCTCATAGATGTCACAGCAGACCCCATACTTCTTTTTACCAACTGCATATTTTATTGTTAAATTATTCTGGTCCAACCTTAAGGTTGCTTAACTAACAGCTTAGGATTCCACACAGCCCAGAGTCTTAAACTGAACATGATAGTTTGGGTCTGAGGCACAGAATTATAATCTCTAAAACATGGTACCTTGTTGGTTTGAATAAAAAGTGTGCTCTAGAAAGAAGAGGGTGTTTCTCCTGCTTGAAAAAATTTTTTTATCTTTAAAAGAAATGTGCCTGAGTTCTTAGAGTAGTTTAAATAAAAACAGTCCTAGAAATAACTTAGAGTTTTAATGAAAATTGGGTTTTCCCTTTGATGTCTTCTTAAATAATATTGTGGATTACCTCTTTTATATTTCTTACTTCCTACAAATCTGTTCTTTATCACCTCAATGAGGATATAAGCTAATTGAAGGCAGGGACAATATCCCGTTTAAGAGATATTCTCCAAAAGGTCCAGAATGGTCTTCGCAAATAATATATTTCTATGAATACTTTTGAATGCCCTGATGTAGTTATTATCCTTTTGTTAAATATTGACACTGATTATTAGGAGAAGGATTACCTCAAAATCCTTTCAAAGTTTTTAATATTTCCTATATAGCAGATATTATTTCTGAATATATCTCAATTTTAGAAAACTTTTTTCTGAAGCAAGTACTTACAAACTTTATTAAATGTAGAACTCAGCCCAACACTGCTGACAATTGTTTCACTATAGTAGAGAATTTATTGCTTTGTATGATATGATTTATGTGTAATGGAAATAATAGCCTTTCAATTTCATGGCATGATGTAAATTTGTGTACTGCTCATTTTTTCCTTTTCTTTTTAACTTGACAATCCATCAACAATATTTATGTGTTGCTCACAATGGGTGGATTGAATGTTTCACAAAGAATTTCTACCATATATAATTTATTTACTCTAGTACTCATAGATACAATATTGTCCAAGAATGATTGTTTACTTCAATGAAATAAACAAATTACCAACTTATAAATACAAACTCAATGGAAAGGTACTCGAAATGGAATCTTACTTGTTAAAATATGAAGTCCAACCTCTCTACAGAAATGATGGAAGGGCCATTGAGGAAAGAGATTGCCTTTTTCTAACCACAGAATAAAATTTCAAGGTCCAGCTTGTCTTAAGCATGTATCAATATTGTCATCAACTGATTAGCTGAATCCCAGATCTCATGATCCATTCCTATCACTGAGGGGTCCAGCCCTTGTTTGAAATTCAAGAACTGAGAATATAGACTAACCCCCTAAGCCTAAGTTATCCTCTGTTATGAAATAAAGGTAAAACACTGTGCGGTTCCACTATAAAGTCTCTGAGTAGTCCCACAGGAAAAACGTATTTGACTTACTATCCTAAAACTTCACAAATATTACTCAGTATTAAGTATTATATTATTAAATATAATAAGTATTGACAACTCAACCACTCATGTGACAGTATTGATCTGCACATAATTGTTAGGAAATGCTAACCTTGCAGTGAAAATGAAAACCTTCCTGCTTAGTATTGAAATATTAACTATTTTGCCCACATTGTCATTGAGTTCTTATTTTTTACTACATGGGAAATACAAATTGGTATCTTACAGAAGCATTAATGAAAAGACTACCATTATACAACTCAATATAAATGAAAATTCTCATTTCTTTAAATTCAACTGTGCTCCAATACCATTCATGTAATGATCAGTTTTATAATATTCTTCTAGCAGCCATAAATCTTATTTTGTGTGACTAGGGCAGAATTTGGGAAACTTTATCTGTAAAGATCAAGATAATATTCTAGGCCTTGAGGGACAGAGATAAATTCTGAGGATATTATTTCTTACTTATATAACCATTTAAAATGTAAGCATTTAAAATAGTAAAACCATTCTTAGCTCACAGTCCACACAAAATCAGGTAGCAGGCCAGATGTAGCCCACGTGTCATAATGTGTTGGTTTCTGGAAAAGAGCAAACCGAAAAGTGGGATGAAAATAAGATTCCTCATTCAGTCCCAGAATGCATTGCTGGAGACCACACTGCATGCTTGTAAAAGCAAGTCCAGAAATCTAGTCTATTTTCCTCCAATGATAAGATTTTTCTCCCCTTTTATTTTTTTTAGAGGTTTTTAAATTGTACTTTTTGGGACTGTTTTTAGTGGCTCTATTATTATTATTTTAATTGAGGTACCTACAATGAAATATATAAATCTTAGTACAGCTTGATGAATGTTGATGTGTGTACACACATGAAACCATCACCCAGAACAATTTTCTCCCTTTTAAGTGCTTAGGGAGCCCATGTGGCTTCAGTATACCTTAATGGTCAGGGGTGAGGTGCGTTCAGTCCTATGATATGCTCCAAAAGATGGAGGGGCTGTTGGTGCAAACTGCGACTTGGGGTTGGAGTGTGTTTTAATGGTGAAGAGTAGGAATAAGCCCCAGGTCCCTACTGTAGTGAGGCTTTCATCTGCCCTGATAAATCTGAGGATAAGTTGTCCAGTGTTTCTCTCAGCGAAGATTCTCATCTAGATAGAGCAGGGCCTTCGGTTAACACTCCTTTGACACCTCACTGTGCCACTGTCATGAAGATATTTCAAGTCACACATGCAGTCATTTTCCCACTTAAAAAGGGACTATAGGAGACCACCTGAGCAGCTAACGTTTCTGCCACAATTAGGCCCAAGACCTCTCCTTTCTGTTTTTATCTCTGTACCTACTCCCACCTGACCGGTCCCACCTCCACTCCCCTTCACTCATCACCCCTCCTAACTCTGTCTATTGTTGCATTGGCCCTTCCTGACTTCCAAAGAGACTTGGATGCAATCCTTCCAATTCTCAAAGGCCAGAGTTTCTCATCTAGTTGGTCTATGACATGCTTAGGCACAACTCACACCGCAGGGAATAAGGCACTTTGGTTAAATCCCCATATAAAGAATGATCTTTATGTACCCTTCTCTCAGGAAAATGAGTCCTGTTCTCCTTGAATTTACAGTGAGAACACTGGAGTTATTCTTTGTGGTGTATCTACTTAAAGAGACTGTCCATTCATTGCCTAAACTAAAAAAGCTGTTGGTATCCTGTCTTGCTAAAGATAGTTTGAAAGCAAATTTGATGTGCAAAAGCCTTACACACCATGACAGAGTATCAGTGCAGAATGAGTCCTGAGGAAGCAGAGTAAAAAATTTTCTATTTATATTTGTTTAAAGGCCTAGAATTTATATTTATAATAACGAATTGATAGCTTACTGTTATTTTTTTGTGTGAAATCTCTAAACATATTCAGGATTTTCTTAATGCCAGGTAGGTCATAACATGAACGTTACAAAAAAATGGTACTAATGGAACCTGCTAATGTGGTCACAGAATTTATCTTGGAAATCTGCAGGCCAGTTATTGGGAATTCATTTACAAAATTGGGTTTATGATATAAATATGATAAAATGAATGCATTTTAACATGATTGCTTCCTATTCTGGCCTGGCTAATATGTGGAAATGACTGGTTTCTGTCTTACCATTTTGGCTTGTGGTTTTTAGAATAAAAATGAGCGCCTTTGCTATTCTTTATATGTGTTCGAAGAAGAATAATTAAATTTTTGTTTGTTATCTGAATTCATATCTTTTAAAATCTTTCTTCCCAAATTATTTCATTTTGCTAAATGTGCTTCATAACAAAATCAGCTTATATAACAGAAGAAAATAATAATGTTTTCTTGCTTGATAAATTAGCTTTTCTTTAGTAGTGATGCTATGTTGTTAAATTAAATTCAGAATACAAAGAAATTGTTTTCTCAAGATTGCTGACTAGATAGCAATTCCTTAATTTGTAATTATATACCTACTTAATGATAGTCACATCCTACAAGAGGCACTTTACAGTTATCTATTAAATCTCTCAATATGAATATTTGTTTTGCTCTTTATTGAGGAAGAATAATAGATTTAACTATTTCAGCCATTTTTCTCTCTATAGACTTAATTACTATTTTACTATGTTCTTCAAGTTCCACTTGACAGGTTTTCTTTTCCTGGTGGTATTTGAGGTGCTCTGATGAAGCTATTTAGAAAATTACAGAAATAACACTTGAAGAGTAAATAGCACCCTGCTGACCTTAAATAATTAAGATATTTTCTCAGTATATTAATGCAACATTTTCTTAAGATGTAAAATAAAAGCTGTTGAAAAATGTACTTTATTCAAAATAAAACTCACAAGTGGACATTGTTCTAACTGGTTTCTGGATTCCTTTTTTACATATTAATTATTGATTTCTCATAACATCCTAAAAGCAGATATTATTATTATCATTTATAATTGAGGACAAGGCAAAGAAAGTTTAAATAATTTGCTGAAAGTCAGGTAGCTAATAAGTGGCCGAGCCAGGTTCGAGCCCAGGTCATCTGTCTCCAGAGTCAGAACTCTTAGCCACCAGTCACACTGCCTGCCTAAAGACTGGAAATTGTATATTAAAACTATGTCACTATTTCAATCTCTGATCTAAATTTTGGAGTGGATTATTTTATAAAGTTGTCATATTTCTTATGGTTTACACATATTCTTTGGATGCTTCTAAATACACGTATATTTTTTTCTCTATTAAATACAAATATATACATTTTTTTCCAAATTAGTCAATGACTAATTTTTTTAGTTTGTCTAATTTTTTTCAAATCTTTTATAAGTGGAAAGCCTAGTGTAAAACCAAGTATTCCTTGGGATTGCGTCAATAATGACTTCTCACAGGGTAGTGTTTGGGCAACTTCTTTCTGCTGCTCAGTATCACTTGTCTGTTAAAGGCAAGATAGCAAGTGCACATAACCACTATGCAGTCCCTCTGTCCCCTCACTAGAATTCACGTTATCGGAATGCTGATTTGTGTCAGCATATTTCAAGATGGCCATGTGGCATAAGCTCTGAATAGATCCTGCCCTTCAGGAAGATCTGTCTAGGTGATCGTTGTACCTGATAGGGAATTTGGTTCATGCTTCTAAGGGATTTACTATTCATTACACTATTAATCATCCCGTGCACTGTGCTGACATTTCCATGTTCACAGATGCAATGATAACAGTTGACAGTTGCAATAGCAGGCGACATGCTTGAGACATTTATCAACTGTGTCAAGGTGAGAGGCTGTGAAAGTCTGAGCTGATAACCAGATTTAGAGCCCTGACTAATTAATGTTTGGAGATAAATTGTTCTCTTAGTGATTGACTGAAAGAAAAGTAAGCCTTTGGTGAAAGGACATTTACTGACTATTTACTGGGTTTCAGGTACTGTGCTAATTTACTATATTTGTGATGTCATTTAATCCCATGAGGTAGGTCCCATATTTATCTCCATTTTACAGATGATAAAATAGAAAAGAAAGGTTAATTAACTGAAATAAGAGTAAGCAGTCTCCGTTGCCTGTGCCCATGTTTGCTAAAAGCCCAGAGCCTGCAATCACCAGTTCACACTGAAACAAGGCTCACATTCCCTACCTGTGGGAGAGTTACACTCCTCTGTCTCTTTCCTCACCGTTCAAATGCACAGTAACTATTTCAAGAGTTACTGGGACAATTGCCTACCTTACTTCAGGAAACAGCCTTGAAACAAGGAACGTTTGCTCTGGCCTAGTTAGCAAGTGGCCAGGTTGAAATTTAAACCTATCAGATTTCATAGCCTGGGTTTTAAGTGCTGTATTGTTTCATTTGGTGCAGATTTTACCTTTTTCTGTACCTTTTTCTGGGAGTAATTCTGCTATGGATTCCATTTTGTGAGCTTAGGCCTAAAAGAGGCTCAAACATTCAATTTTTCTTTTTTAATCCTGCACTCATAAATACCAGCTTTGTTCTGTTTTCTACCCTGTAAGCAATTTCCGTTCTCAGTAGAGATGGGATTGTACATTTCCTATTGTGAATAATAGCTCTATCTGATTAAATAAATAACATTTCACACTAATGTAGTTCACAAAAGGATTTAGAAACCATTAAGAATGTGTTTAAACCCCACAATGGACCCTATCTATCACTTAGTTCTCTGGCACGAATTGTATTTTCTGACACATTAAAATTATACCTTCAGAGGATTCTCTGAACATTTTCCCAAAGTGAGCATTTAGTATCTCATTGAAAAAAATAATGGAAAAGGGAATAGAGCATTTACTGTGAAAGTAATAGAAGAAAGAAATACCCAGTTTTCTGTATAGCAAATTATTCAGGCTATTTCATTACCAAAATAACACTAGGTTAAAGTAGACTTAATTATTTCACTTCTCCTATATTAAACAAAATATTACCTTCTCCAATTCCTTAACAATTTCCCTTTTAGAGATATCAGAATCTAGCTTGTCAGAATCCCATTATAAGGTAGGACAGATGTTTCTAATGAATAAACAAATTCAATATTTGCAAAACATCCACCACCTCACATCAGTTAGAAAAATTCAGCCCAAGACCAAATTATAAAATAGTGCTATTCATTTTATTTTTTTTGGTCATCCTCTTTTGTGTGTCCACATCTATCCCAGGCCACTAGTGCTCTCCCGGCTTCCCTTGTCTGTCACTAGCCCCAATGGCAGCATCCAAAGATTGCCTGCATTCTCTTTAATGTCTTCTCTTATTCTAAAAGTAATTGTCCCTCACTCAGTATCCGGACTGTACTGAATAACAGTGAGTTGGCTACTTTATCCCATGTTTGCCTTTTCAGTAAAATCTACATCTAGAAGAAAATGCCAATGTGCTGAATATTAGAGATTGTTTTTGAAAAATGAGGCAACTAGTCAGGACCCAGGAGGGCTTTCTGGATTTCTCCAGATCACACATCGAGCAGCTGCTGGTTCATTCTATGCCTGGGACCAGCCTGAAGCTGCTGCTAGGGAGAAATGACTGCTTTGGCTGTTTTGATGGGGATTAATGAGCTCTGGGCTCTGAAAAAGAAAATTAACCAATAATCAATTCTCTGAAGACTTTCCTCAAGGGACTGGTAGACAGTTAATCCTCCCAGATTGCTAAAAAAAGAGAAATTTGGGTAACTGAGAACAAATCTTGATTTTCTATCTGTTGTGTGGCTGTAGGTGGAAAGATCAAAAATGGAATGTTAATTTATCAAACTGATCTGATTAGAAAACACTTAGTCTAAAATAATAGAGACTGGTATCCAAGTACCAAGATTCAGGCTTACAATGGAAAGCACTGATTAGGTGGCCATTTACTTGCACTGATTATTACATGTAATTGAATTTCTCTTAGATTTAACTGGCTTAGATGGTATTAAGTCATAGATGAATGCAGAAAAAAAATGTTAAAGCTCCCAATCTTACAGCCTAGGTGATCAGTTCATCCTTCTATGGATCAAGCAAAATCTATGAGAAACCAACACTCCGTATACAATTCTAGACTGTTCCTTTTAATAGACTATCCATAGAGCTTGCTATGTTGTAGGCAGCCACTAGCCACATGTGGTGACTGAGTGCTTGAAATATGACTAGTCTGAATTAAGATGCACTGTAAATATAAAATGCACACTGGATTTTGAAGACTCAGTACAAGAAAAAGGAAAATATCTCATAATTTTTATATTGACTACATGTTCCTAACACAGGAACAAGTACCTCATTTCTTTAGATGACATGACAGAAAACACTAAATCTATACTACCTACCTGTAACTAGAAAATTCTTAGATTTTTAAAATAATTCCATTCTATTCGTAAAGCAAGAGAGATATTCAGGATTAAATTTATCAGTAGAGAGTTTATCAGTGTTGTCATTATAGTCTCTTTTCTACTAAGCTTAAAAATAAACAGAGAACCCTAATAATTACATGAAATGGATAAAGCCTTTTATTTTCCCCTCAAAAAAAAAGTCTGGAACATAATTCTGGGCTCTTTTCTGAACATCAGAAGTACAACCTCCCCATGGAAGTCAGGGGTGTGTGGAGTGCTACAGGGAACCAGCACAGGGACTGAGGTCAGAAGGCTTTCTGTGTCCAGGAGCCACTCTCTGCCCTATTGATGATCTCTGGGGCAGCTCTTATATCCATGAGAAAACACTCCTTATAAGTATTTATACATCTTAATTCCTAGGGCCAATAAGAGTGTGTGGGAGGAAAGGTGTGCCACATTCATCCTATAACTCCCGTCTATACCTCCCTTCTATAAAATGCAGGAACACATTCCTTTGAAGATTTGTGAAAGTATGTTTTTACCTATTTTCATTTTAATAGGGAGTAGGTTAAAAGTGTTTCTCAAAAACAATAAGCATTAAAAAATGGCCTTTTCCATTAAGTATAAGCTGTCATTTGTGTGATAGAATGATTTAGGGATGTGAAGGTAATCAAGCTGGCAATAAAGCAGATTCAAGACTCTCTCAAGTTAATAGCTGCATGAATCACATAAAAACAGGCAAAGTGCTTAGTTAACAGCTTTATATAACTTTTCCATTGTGTTATTCTGACATTTTCTGGAAATTGCTCTCTCTCATTTCCATCAGTGTGCCTGATTCTGAAAAATGAAAATGAAATTACAATAAAGCATTCGTAGAAATTTTCTCATCTGTGATAAGTATGCCCAGAATAAATCCCTGGCTTTCAATTTCTTCAGTATCTGAGAACATACTTAGGGCAAGACATTGGAGAATTGTAAGTCCTAGTTTGGACTTGTAAATAGAAGTCTCCTTATTTTAGGGCTTTCAAGCTACCAGGGGAAAGAGATTCAAGAGTGCCGATAAAACCACACATAGGAAACATGTTAAAATAGTGATATTGACACAGTGCAGCACATGATAAGGGAGGCTGTAAATGAGTTATGATGACAGGCATGTCATGGCAGAGTGAAGGTTTGATTTGGTCTACAGGGGACAATGTCTGTTCCTTCCATCCTCTTCATACTCACTGCCTAAGGGAGGAGTTGCTAATCCTATTGGTGAGAATCTAAGCCTGAAAATGAGCCTCATTCGTTAGTGGTTAACTGTTTTTAAAAAGTTTTAAAAGTTAGGGAAGTAGTTTTTCTCTTTCCTTCATTCTCTGCCTTCCTGTAGTAAGCAGACGGCCTCAGCAGACTTCACTCTCCTTTGTTCTGTCTCCAGCAGTAAACTGGGTAGCCTGAAATTGAGAACTCCTCCTAGGGATCAGCCTACAAGCCTATCTTGGCACATATACTTCAATGTCTTGGTCACTGCTTCCCCTGTAGCAAGCATGGCACCAAAGAAAAATAAAATCCAGGAGCTCTAACCCCAACTTCCCCAGAGCGTTTTGCCCAGCAGTACTGATCATTGACCCACCTAATGGTAAAAGGTTATAGAGAAGTTGTGTCACATTGGACAGGGAGTGGTGCTAAGGTTGATTTCTA